>JALDNG010000106.1:755000-925000 GCA_024349245.1 Neodontobutis hainanensis | reverse complement strand
GACAACAAGGCGATCCTTGATTTAAAAAAAAAAAATCCCAGCAGCATTAATCAAATGTCCTGAGGGCTAATCACCTGGGGACAGGATCAATAACGGCTGGTTCCACTGACACCATCAGGGGATGAACAATCATTTCCTGTCTCCTCTAACCTGCTGTGGCCAGCCGCTCAATAAAAGGTTCAGGACAAGGAAACAAACAATCATAAACACCCACATTTACAACTATTCCCCCAGTTTAGACCATTTATCACGAATCTGTTCCATTAGTTTGAACACATACCAAAATCAGTCTGCCAATGAACTTTTATAACTTAGCAACTGTCAGTTTTATAGGTGCTACTGTGTTGCTCTGCAACTGTAATAACTGTTTTGACAAAATTAACGATTACAAATGTATATGGGACTGAATAAAGGGTGATAGTTCCCTGGTGGAAACACTGGCTGTGGATCTTGGTGAAATACTGGGGTAAGAAGGAAAATGATGCAAGTGCAGACACCAACAAATGAAAGGACATCTTTTGGCTAAAAGTTTTCAAGTTTAAAAATAGATATACACATTATTTTCTGCACCCTAAAACATTATTGCTCTATTGTCTATGCAAAAAAAAAGTTTCAAAATGAAAGTCAAAAAATTGATCTGGAGCTTTTTTTTGTTATCAGGTGTACACATAATGGATATCAACACACACAACACAGTTTTCTGATTAGATATTGCACTGTTCTCTTTACCCACTCTTCTCTGCAGTCCGTCTCAGAAATCCTCCCAAAGGCTATAGCAGCACGTACATCAATGTGGTTTTGTTGTTAATGTTCTTTCTTCAGAGAGAGTCAGATGTGGATCCCAGTAAAGACTGTCCCTCAAAAAAGAATATCACCAGCATAAAACAAACTCATGGAGTCACTTAGAGGCCTTTTATACAGGCTTTGTGTGTGGCAGTAGCAAGTTTCCTGAAGAACAGAAGATCATTTCCTTTGTGCCTGCATCTCAGTTTCCACTGGGAAAAGGCTCAGGACTAGACGCCCCATCGTCACTGAGGATCTCACTGTTTGTAAATGTTCCAGCCAGTGATGTTCCTAAGGTTTGTTTGACGGGCGTAATCTCTGACAGAATGATGTTATCATGGTTGCTCACGAGCGTAGTCTTATCCATGATCTCTTTGCTATGCTTGGACACCACTGCATCTAGGAAGTCGTACTTGTGTGACAGCATGCCACTTTCAAATAAGTACTTGGTCAGATATGAAAAGACAGCATTAGCCAAAAGAGACGCCAACATGGACACGGACTTGAATGGGAACCTCTGCTGGACAAAGAACTCTACATCCCCAGTGAGATGGTGGACCCTATCCTGGATCACCCAACCAGGGTAGTAGATAAACGGAGGGAGTTTAAGGTAAGGTTCCCCTCCACCGATACGCAGCAGAAGTCCAAAAATATAACCTGCCACAGAGCCGTAGGTGTTAGTGCCTTTCACAAATAGCACACTGAGCAGCTGAGGGAAGATGATGACATAGACCAGGTCGGAGCTCAGGTACCACAGGCCATACACCGAACCAGTAAGCAATGCCATCGCTGTAGCAAGAGCTCCAAAAATGAAGATTGTGATACGCATCACCCATACTATTTCATTGTCTGAGGCCTGGGGAAGACAGATATAAAGTTAGTTTCTAAAAATTACAAAAACTGTGAACAAGTTTTGACTAAAGTTGTGTCCTTTTGTCAAGGCCACGATAGACAAACTTGACAATAAACTTTAAAATTTAATTATTGATAGTTGCTTCAATTGTTTGCATGATTGTGGCACTTACCGACTGTCGGAAAGCAAGTTGATAGATGTTCCTGGCAAACATGGAGCTGGCCGACAGGATGGATGAGTCCGCTGATGACATCACAGCCGCTGAGACCGCCCCCAGGCCAAAAAAGGAGATGTAGGGCGGGCAGAGGTGCTGCAGCACTATAGGCAGAATCATGTCCGACTCGTCCTTATCCTTTGGAGCTAGAGATCCGTAAGTGGTCTGGTTCCAGTCTGGGGAAATGTTAGGTCAGTCATCTTAATCTTAAAACAGTAAGTAAACAGTAAGTAAAAACTTATTTTGTAATTGATTACTCATAAGTAGTAGTAGGAAACAACTTTAGAGAAATATACACAAATATATACACTTTTCACATATTCTTTTCAATAGCAGCAGAAAGCAGTGGTGCATGTATTGTGATTGTTTTTTTACTAAAAATAATGCTTTAATTTGAATTACGCTACACTGAGCTGAATGAATGCACACACATTTGTCATTGTCTATATTTTACAGTGATCATACTTTTTACGATCTTTTTGGTTAAGTAGAAGTCTTGCTGAGAACAAATAAGTTATAGGTCAAACTAAACAGAAGAAATAGTAAAATAATAGTCACAGGACTAAATCATATGCATATCCAAATCTAGGTATGGCATTTACATTGTAAAGATCTAGAGCTGAGATTATAGAGGGACCTCAGGCCAAATTTAATGAGATTTACTTCAAAATCCTGCAGAGAGCAGCTGCCAAATAGACATCTATAGGAAATTAGAACTAACGGGTTGTTGTAACAATATACTATACTTAAATACATCAAGTAGTGGTATTAATACAGGTGGGTGTTATGATTTTACTTTCAAAAAACAATGTAGGTGAATCTATAGGGAAAATCTAAATCAAGTGACTAAAGGCAAAATCTACTTTACTATAGTTACTGCAGCCTGATGATTTACAATGTACTGACACGCACCATCAAATACAAAATATGATCCAGTGTTGTATGTAGAATACATAATGTTGTGTAATTGGATTTTAATTTAAAATGTGATTAATAATCATTTCACTAATGCACGTAAAGCATTATCAGTTTTGATGTGACATTTTGACACGAGATACAGATGAACACAGGAGTCATATTATTCAGCACAATAATAATGATCGAAAGTGATACTGCATTGTGCGTAGGCATTATTGGGATTGTAATCAACTAAAAGCAGGGTCCATAGTGAAGGTGTTTAATCTCTGTTGAGTTGGAGCTGCTGCTGTTGCTTTGGTCAGCTGGCCTTTACGTCTCTCAGCAGGACTGTGAATCCTGTTTGCTCTTTAGCCTGTCCCCCACTTCCAACTGACTCCACCCCCCCAGCCCATTCTACTCTACTGTTACATGTTGATATGTCTCTATATCTCTGTCTCCCCCAGCCTCAAAGTAGAAACTGATTAGGCTTTATATAAAAACTGCCTCAGTGAGACCAAAATAATTAACTCCTCCTCAGATGTAATATTCACCAAACCGGCATGGTCTGGTGGCTCTCCTCTCAGCCTGTCGTGACAGCATTCGTCTGCTGTTGTTTACCCTCCAGATACTGTATGCCTTGCATTTCCACAACTAAAAATGCAGCAGGGTTGTAAACAAGTCAGGCAGGCTTTGATCTAACTCTCCTGTTTGAATAAAGGATCACATTCCTGGATGCTGGGATGAAGTTGTGATGTTTTATTAACTGCCTAATCACAACATGTCAATGTGTCTGTGCATATAATTTACAGATTAACAGATCATGAGTGTCTGCATCTTATCAATTTGTTTATAACACCTGCAATTTTTTTATTATTAGAAACCTCATTTGTCAATGAAATTTTGCAGGTATTCTACATATTAGCTACAAAACCCACATACTAAATCAGCTTGTTATAACTTATTTTATAATACTCAATTTATCACAGGCTTCTTGATTTTAAAGTGGAACAGTACATTTTGTAACTATGATGCTTTAACTCTTTTCAACACAACGCAACCAAATAATTTGTGTAATTTGTGGTCACATTGTTAGGTCTAAGATGTATTGATATATGTTTTATTCTTTAGAGCTCCATGCACATAGCGATAAATGTATTGTATTTACCAGTGGAGGCCCCTATTGCTCCAATAAGGACTGAGGGGACAGCCATGACCAAGCAGCCAAAGGCAGCAAGGAAGGACAGCACCTGGGCGTAGGTAGCTGAAGAGGCAGAAAGAACCCGTTGAAAATAGACCTGCCAGGGAATCCCCCCCAACATCTAGAAACAGAGACACCACAATAAATACAGACACCAGTCCAGAGCAGTCAGGTTTACCATCTGTGAATGCAGTAGCACTAGGACTTACGAGTAAACAGAAGTTGTCTGCCCACAGCCATTTATCTTCAGGCACTATTTTCCCGAGCCAAGGGGACTGGTAGACCACTTCTTTGGCAGTGACACTAATGTCTGACACAGCAGGGTTGGACAGAGCAAAAGGCACACTGATCCACTGTAAAACATAGGGAAAAATATCACTCTATAAATTCAGTTTGTGTACCCCTGTTTTAAATCTTTGTCCAGGTTGTGTTTAGGAAAACAAATGCACCAATAACATCAGTTTAACTTTAATTTTACATCATCTGTTATACTGTGTTTAACCATGTTTAACAGGGTTCATCATGACATCCTACATTCATAGTGAATGCTTATTTTGAAAACCTAATAGATACTTGATAATACAGTGCAATAGGAACTGATATGATATATTTGATTATATATATTTTTGACCTCTCTGGGACTCACCAGTCCGACAAAGATGCAGAAGAGCTGGACCACATCTGTATAGGCCACAGAGTACAGTCCTCCAACCAGAGTGTAGAAGATAGCTATGAGTGCTGAGATCACCACCGACATGTTGATGTTTATGTCCACAATCACACTCAGAGTGGCACCTGTGCACAAAGTCACTTTTACTTTTGCTGAAACATTTGAAAGTTTTATTAAGACATATAGGACCCAAACCAGAAAAGTACTTTCATCCATTTAAGTAAAGACGACTGATCATATACAGGATCACATACCCAGGGCAGATAAAATGGCTGCTGACCAGAAGATTTCCCCCATGAGCGCAGGGATGAAGAGCAGTCCCCCCATCCTCTTCCCGTAGAGCTGTTGGAAGGGGTCCAGCATGGTGACGTATCCTCGGGAGCGCATTGGCTTGGCAAAGAAAAGGCCTCCTGAGTGATGCAAACCATTTAAGTAAGTCAGAAAAATGGCCACACATTTAATGAATGAATGAGGAGTTGAGTATGAGTCACCACTGAGGTGCAGCTGCTGGGTGTAGTAGTAGCACCTTTTCTTTATTCATGAAGTAAAATAAGGTCTAATTTCAGTAAAAGACAGATAACATTATGGTCTTTTGATGGGATTTATTACAGCTGATCAACAGAGAAATGCTTTTGTATGGACCACCTCTTCTGACAAAATGACTAACATAAGAATCACAATTTACTTAAATGGTCTACCTAAAATACATCTCATACAAAATACCCCCTACACCAAAATAATTTTGGAAGTCATAGATAACACTGTAACATGTAATGGAATCACTTTTTCCATATTGTGCATATTCCTAGCTATAATCAATGACCGTGTTATTTGATGAACAAGCTAAAAATCCTACAAAGATGACAGTGCTCTTACCCACTACCAAGCTGAGAGCGTATCCAAATGGAGCTTGTGCCCAGGCCAAGCCATAGTCGGGTAGGTACACATACTCTGCTGTCCCATTGATATAGCCCCCACCTACCCATGTGGCTGAAAAAAAAAATAATTCATAGAAAAATGAATGTAAGAATACTGCTATTTTAGTTTACTGTGTTTTAGCCACATATGAAATAATACAATCTTTATGCAAATGATATAAACAATTATAGACTAAAAATATAAAAAGCTGAAGTAAAATTACATGTTGGTCACATAGCACATTGTTCTTTATGTAAATATATGAAATAGGGCTAGCATTTATATTTGATCTGTCATGGTTGTGCGTAAAACTACTGTATTTTGTTCATTAACATTTTTAACTAAAGTGTAACAAAATTATGGTACAAAGCTCGCCAAACTGGTAAGAACACGTTAATAATTTAGTCATAGGATGGACAGTAGTCAATTATCTCACCGGTCATTGTGAATCCACCAACAAAGAGTCCAATGTCCCTCCCTCCGACCATAATGCGCTCACTGCGGTCTCCTCCTCCAGCAACTCCAGAGTTTTTATTCTTCCACGCAGCCCAGATCCCCACTAACAAAATCATAAGGTAAAAGATGACAATAGCCACGAGACCTGCAGCGTGAATGGCCATCTTCTCTTGGTCCGTGGTATACCTCCGCCAAGATCAAGTGCTATCGCGCGCCGAGGACCGGTATCTCATGGAGAGAACTAGAGGCAGGGAGACAGACAAATGATTGAGAAGTTGACTGTGAGGGACCAAACAAAACTAAGACCCTCCGCCCACCTTTTTTAATCTTGCCATTTCTATTCAAACATATCTTCCTATAAATATACGATGTAGCAAAAAACATCGCAGTTGGAAAGGTATGAACTGGAGCCAAGGGGATTGTTTCTAAATGAATACAGTGGTATAAAATTACAAAACAAAAAGTGGTTAGAAATTGCGAAACAATCAGATAAATAAAAAACTAGGCTTTATTTCACCAAGGTTTCATCTTATATAAATCAGCTTTTATATTTTGCGTTAGGCTGTCTATTCTAGTTGGATACTTTGGGCTTACGGTGCGCAAATGTTATTGTATCTGTCCAGTGTAGAAACAGAAAGTGTTTCATTATGTATTAAGATATGGATTATGAAAATATAGGAAAAAACACATTCTCTACAGATAACATGCTATTAATAAACTACTGTACAGCAGTAATAGTGTTTAACATTTTGACAGAGAAGAAAATTCAAAACTTTTACGCACGTCTTGGTTCGAAGCACTTGTTTGCCCAGTGATTTACCTTCAGTGTTGACTAATTGGTATTTTTTTTGGAAACATTCCCCTGTTGAATCCAATGAAAGTGCACAGTTTGTCCCATTAGTCTTTTGGGAGTGTAACTTAACTGTGCGTAAAAGTCCTGTAAACCTTTTCAAATATTACGCACTAAGAAAAACCCGCCAATTCATAACAGAAAAGTAAACCCTTTTAACATGTATGGCTTGCACAAGATTTGTTAAACCATTCCAATCAAATGTGCGGACTTCATCCTGCTTTTCCACTGACACCGTCACTATTTATCGATTCCTGTAAATCAACGGCAGTCTCTGCAGTCAATTGCGGTTACTCTGAGTCAACGTCTTTTGGTTAAAGAACACACTATTACCATCACTTAGCTTACCCTTTCTTTGCAGGAGCAGGTTTAGACGTAGGGGCAACGGTGGACAAAAAAGGTAAAAAAGTGCCAAAGATTATTTCTGTTGGTTTGATGGTACGCTCTACGTAATCCTCCCGCACAAACGAAGCCAATTGTCCTATGTTGTTTTAAAGTGCGCGTCGTACAGAGAGCGAGAGATGGAGAGAGGGGAGAGAGGAGGAGGGGTGGAGATGAATGGGAGTGGTGGGTTTATTGGGTGCTGTCAGGGTGGGTACATGCTGGATGAATGTCTTCCAGGCCAGCACCAAAATAGCACCTAATAGAGAGTGGCGTGACGCACGGCTTCTCCTCTCCGAGAAAGCTTTCCAATATCAGAATATCATATTGGAAAAACCTTTACTTCCCAGGTTACGTCTAAGGCCTGATTTATGATCCTGCACAGCATCTACGTATGAAGCAATAGGATTATCTGTAAACTATAGTGGGAAAGGAAGTAAAGCATACAACTATTTTATTAGCAACTTTACACCACAGGCCTTTTATGACCATTGCCAATATACAGTACGTCCGCCCGTTACAACAAAACCTCTAGAAAACTCAGCTTTTAGGAAACACTGACCTACAACAACTGTGTAGCTACACGTTTTTATACTATTCATGTAGCTACTCATGTATTTTAAAAACGTCCATTTCAGGTTTTAGGTGCACAGCTTTTTATGTGAGTGAACGTTTTCTTATTTCTCAAACAAGCACATTTCGTTTTATCTGTTGTTGTTGTTATGGTGCCTTGAACCCCTCAGTCTCTACAATAACCGCAGCTGCAATAAAACTATTAAAAGAAGTTATTGCCGTTTGGAGTGGAGCTGGCCGTGGTGCTGAAATGATGTGTGGCTGCTTGCAACTATTTCTTTCTTAAACATTTATATTTTAGCATTAATCCATTTTACTTTAAGTGAGCTAGAAATCCAAATATGAGAACTGTGGTTTAAGGCTCCTGTCAAGTCATTTGATTGGGAAAATATATTGAGTGTTATAACTTTGTCTAATAAGGGTCTTTGCTGGAAGCTTTTCTGGCGTGTTATTCAGTAATCCACAATACTTTTAGTTTTAATAAGTCTTTTAGTCCCTTGCTTGAATCGTGACAAGTCCCTTTATTAAGCGCGTGGCTGTCAGACCAACAGGCAGAGGTGAGCTTTAATTGGAAGCTGTTGGAGGTTTCACTAAATAAACCACGATAAATACATCCAGGTTGTCAGAAACAATATATTATATCCCCTTATAGTATTTAGAAATACTGTCAAAACAAGTGCAGAAATATTACCTTGCAATTTAGACTAAGGCGCTGACTCTGTAGAAGTGAAGAAGCTAAACTCCAGAGGTTCTCTAGCGCCACCCAGTGGCTTTTAATAGCTTTGCACAATGTTTGTAAAGGTGTTTCTTATTATTTTAAATAAAACAATCTGTGGACATTCACAAAGGTTTTTTTTTTTTTTTTTTTTTTTTTTTTTTACAAATGTTTTACTATGTAAAAAAATGTAATCCTGATAGCTCAAAGCAAAAAAGTACTGGAACTAATCTGTCTAATTACACTTTAACGAATTGGACAAAGTTTAGATTTAAAAGTCCTATTTTCTTTGATAGATCACAAACTGCAATCCATGTTCGTAGTAAAATTATATATTTATGATATTCTTTACCACAAAACACAACTTACAGTATTTTTAGGTATGATTTATTTATTGTAAATGTTGAAGGCAAAGGTTTACAATAAATGCAGATACCGCTTGTCCATTTAGGTAAATTTACTTTACTGTTTAAATGTTACATTACAACTTACAATATGAAGTTATAGGTTATTTTAGGAATATATTGCCACCTGGTGGTTTCACTGCTACATGTCAGTAAAATAAAAAGCATAGACTGTAGTCTCAGTAATAACAAAACTAGTACAGTTCCTGGGCAATTTGTAAAGTAAAGAATAACTTGAGACGGTGTATGTGTATATACAAATCTCTGTATGTGAAGGTATGAGAAGGTATAAATAAGTTAAAATGATAGAAAAGTCCATATAAAGGCTGTTTCCATGGCTTTGTAGTGATTATTTTGCCTTTCTAAACATAGTTATGGAGTCTGTACCCATTACTAGACACAGAGCAAAGCGAGGGTGCTCTGTTGTCCTTCAGAGCTTCTGGGGGGTTGTATGGGGGAGCAGGAGGGTATATGTTGTTGAAAGCAGGGGGAGGTGTGACTGGTTGACTCCTGTGGGTCTGGAGTTGTGGACGTCTGGACGTGTTACCACTACTGCTCCAGCAGATGACCAACCCACCAACCAGACTGAAGCAGGCAGCAGCATAACCAATGTACACAGCCAGACCAATCTCATATTTAAAGCCACTGGGCAGGAAGGGGTCATAGAAATCCATAATCACATCATTGGTGGTCCATGATACAGTGACTAGGCAGAGCACACCAGCACAGAGAAAGCCCCCCCCTCCACTCAGAGCCAGGGGGGACTTGATCACTGAGCTATGGGCAAAACGGGTGCACTTCATGCCCAGGACTGAAACCAGTGCAGCCATGACTGACGTGAGACATGACAGGACCATCAGCGCTCGGGCAGCCTATTGTAGATTAAAAAAATAAATTGTTAAAAGTTATGTTACATATTGCCAGGAGACAGGACTTTCTATTGTATGTATAAAATTATTATTATTAAGTTAAAATGGTATGGATTTGTAAGATTTAAATGTGATTAGTAATGTAATGGTGTAGTAATCACAATACACTTTATAGTTTTTATTCTTCTATTCTACAGATAAAAAATTTGATATTGTGCATATCACCTGCAGGTCTCGAGGCAGTGCCAGCAGTGATCTGTACACCTCGCATTGATAGATGCCAGTGCTGTGCCACACACACTCCATCCACAGGCCTTTCATGTAGGAGGTGGCAGTGATGATGTTAGATCCCACGTAAGCCGTACTGCGCCAGTGGGGGAGCAGCGTTGCCACGACACTTCCCACAAAGCCCAGTAGCCCGAGGAAGAACCCAAGGAGCTGAGCCGCCATGTTGGCCATAACTGTTGTGGTTGCTCACTGAAACAGGGGACTCCAACTGCAACGTAAAAAAAAAAAAGCTCTCCAAAAGCTGCATTACATTTTGTGACTATATTTACAACGCTTAAACTTTACAGTCTTTAAGAAGAAAATAGCGAGTTGGCTGTTATTTCTGCTGTGTCCCCAGGTGTACAGTAAAATCCAATGAGCTTACGTCTGGTTCGTGAGGCATTCCTCAAGTGTCTCCAGAGGGCACACAAAAATAGATCCGGAAACTTTTAGTATTTTGCCATCAGTCTCTGGTGAGAGGCAGGTGACTACATGTGTAACTAATGAGAGCAGTGTTCGGCTTCATCTGTTTAACGCTCTCCTCTGGAGGACCCTAATTGTTAAACTCACGTCCTCTCTCAAGAAAAGCGAGGGAGGGAATTAAACATTAACAGAAAATGCCCAAGTTTAGAGCATTGTTATAAACCATTTACAGCTTGGTGATTCTTTAGGAAGGGAGCAGATGGTTACAGATAAGACACTTCTGGTTAAGTGACAGTAGTAATACGTGAAAAAAATAAATATGACAATACAACAAACAAGCATCAAACAAGTCTAGCTTTATGCCATAACATATGGTTTCTGCCTCAGTTGAACTATGGGCGACAGTGTCAAGTTAATCATTATCTTTGTACAGCTACCTTTACATAATGTGTCCCAAGTGAAAATATTTCCATGACCCAACTTAAAAAACATTCACTGCATTCTGCATTCAAATTTTGTGGAAGAACACTGCACTTGCACGAGGCTACTGTTTTCATTTCCTTATAAAACAGTGCCTTTTTTGTCAAGCAAGGTTATTGTTCAGTGTCAGCTGTGGTACTGCTGGAGCCTCTTAAGATCCCAGATACAGGCCTTCTTGTTTCCTAATGATTGACTACAGTAAGGGCATGACAAGAGAGAAAAAAACACAAGACTGTGACATCTTTTTCAATTATTCACAGTTTCAGTGCTGTTACAAAAAGCAATACAAAACAACTGATCTAAACCAAACCAAAGTTGTTTATCATGTTTAAGTACATTCAAATACTCACCAATTAGGTTACACTAGGATTAGTAAGCCATGGTTACAGGTGTCTGAATGGCACTTTGTCCAAAGAGGAGTTTGGAGTATTTCCAGATTGAGAGGATACTGGCAAAGATTCCTCACAGATCAGTTCCGTCTGCCTCAGCAGCTGTCTTAATAGAGAAGCAAAAAATGTCAATTCAATGAAGGACACTTCAGGCAACAGTCATTTAGATATCATCATTAGCAACAATATTAATATTGTAATCATCAGGAGCAACATGTCAGGGATAAGACATGGATTCAAGCAGATAAACTGGACATATGCCAACTGTGAAGTCTAAGACAGGGTATTTGTGCCAACTGTTACAAAAGAGATATTGTCTTCAGTTCAAAAGCATTGACTGTTTAAACACCTTGCATTACTGGCTTTATACAGCTGCTGATAAAAGAACATCTAACATCTTTAACATTTAACAAAATCTACTGCTTACTGTTGTGTGATGTACGTACTGTGCTGCAGGTCTGGTCAGTCATAGCTCTCGTTTGATCTTTGAATGCCTCTGAGTTCCATCTTCCTGTGCAGTCCCCTGGTTACAATAAGGCACAGTGACGCTCTATAAAAAGTGCATTTTCTCTTTCATTTGGTCCTTTGTCCAGCAGCCTTCCTCAGCAGCTCTATAGTGAAGGATGATCCTTTTTAAGGTCTGCCTGTTGAGGACGCCATTTGCATGTGGAACCCTTAATAGTCTTAGTTAAACAGTATAATCCTGTGATTAGCCGCTGAGTATAACCATTGGGTAAACATGACACTTTGTTTAGCTCCATTCTTCATTCTAAAAAGCTGGTAGGCTATTGGCAGCAGGATGTATATATATATATATATAGCAGTATAGTATGTGATAAACTGTTTTAAAACCCTTACAAGAATATGCAATTGGAAACAACTGTTTTAGACAATGCTGCATATACACATGTTAAAGGTCAAATGTAAAGGGAATTTCAAAGCTGAATCAAAGGAAAGCAGTAACTAATAAGCTTATATGAATGTTTTAATAGACCTAATAGCCCTATTTTATTAGCCATTAGCCTTCTGTAATCTGTCAGTGCATTAGCATGCAAAGGATGTTTAGACACTAAATTAGTCTTTACCACTGTCTGACAAATAAAGTAAAGTTAACCAAGACTTAATAATACGCATATGTAAACTGGTGACAACTAGGCTTATTAAATAATAATAATATAAAATAATAAATAAGCGACACATTGCCTAATTCAAAATAAATGTAAAAAAAAAAAAACATCTCAAGTAACATGACCGCAGTTTCCCGGGGTAACGTTTGCCACGCCCTTCCCGGAAGCGTCAATAAAAAATATTTTTAAATTATACTGTAAAATAAAAAAAATAAAGTAAAGCAGACTCTATGAAAAGTAAGATAATTACATGGTCTTAACCTGCAGTTTGTGGAAAATTGTAAAAATTATTTTACAATATTTTTTTATTTTCCCTGGAGGCCATGTTTTTGGCAACATTGGGGATATTATGGGGAACTTTGATCTTTTTCGCGCCGCTATGGTCTGACTGATTCGTGGAGAGCGACAGCTGTCATATAATACATTTACTTTGAACTAAATATTGGTAAGATATCCTGCTGCAATACATATTTTTAATATTTCTGTAAACTATATAAGTACTCGTTTATAATAACATAAGCACTAAGGACAGAATATTTCGTAGTTACACACATAATTGATTAACCGTGGCTAGCATGTTATCTCTGGTCAGATATGCTAGTTTTCCCTCTGGTCCTAATAAATACAGACAACTGTCTCATTCTAAAAAACAATAAAAAAATGATACATTTCCAAAAAATTAACTTTTCAAGCATAATGAAGGTGAAGAAGACCTCGAGAAATGTTTTAAAGTACAAGTGTGGTCCATACAAGAGGCCTAATTTTCCAGTAAGGAGGATGCAGACCCGCAGCCAGCTCAGCAGCAGCAGCAGCAGCTTCTTCCACTTACTGCCTTCAGAAGTACTGGACATAATCCTGGGCAATTTGACTGGTAGGTCCAAACAAAGGCTGGTTGTGTCGAAAATATCCAAATTTTGGAGGCATGGCTTTCTGCTAATGTTAAAAAGCTACTCTTTGGATTGTAATTCTTCTGTTGTGATACATTAGGTGAAATTTTGTATGTTCTTTTAGTGCTTGAGTTGAGTGTGTTCAGCATGTCATCTAAGGACATTAACGTCTACATTGTGGACTACATTTCGTCCCTGAAGTGGAAGAACAAAATGATCACTCAAAGCTTTCACCACACAAACTTCCAGGAACAACAGGCCACCATTGGACACTACAGAGCTCTGGGCAAGCACTGCATTTAACTGAATATTGGTAATTTGATCATATAATTTCCACTGGTTGTATTTATCTTTTTGTATTTTTGTTGTTTTAGGACTGTTGTTTAAGAGATCGACCTTGCTGCTTCCAACAAAGAACAGATTAAAGTTTATTTTTAGCCGATTTTCACAAGTGAGAACAATTCACAAAAAGTTAACTATAATATGCTAGCTTTATACATATATGAACATCCACCCATTTTAAAGTAATTCTACTAAGAGTCTGTCTTATCTCATTCAGATCAATTGCTTTATGTTAGAGCACTGCTTTGTACATGACTGCGTTGGATTTTCTTGCTTTGGAGCCTTTCTTCAGGTAATATTCAGTAGTACATTTTATACTGCCCTGATACTGTAAACTATTTTCCTTCACATCTATACAACACTGAAAACTAAAACACTGAATGACAAATTACATTTCATTTTTGTTTTCCATCCAAACATTTGAATTGTAAATTTTAGTTGATAGTCATTATTTGTGCTGTTTTTTTTTTGTTTTTTTTTTGCAGATGCTCATTGCGGGATGGGATGAGCTGGAATGCCACAGAGTGTTCAACTTTCTGTGTGATCTTACTAACATACTGCCAAAAACTGAGGCTGTCATCAGCAGCAAACCAGGTGTGTGTTTGAGCGTATTTGTCTGACACAGTAGTCCACAGTACTAAGGCTTTTGACTAAATGCAGGTAATAATTAGACAACTAAAATAACACAGTTGATGAAAAGTGATTATATAAACAGCTTGCTTAAGGCTGTGAACAAGGACACATAATGTTAACACAAGTGTGCACATACACATATAAAATATATAATTGCAACTCCCACTGCAACCTTTCAGTAACTCTGCTGCAACTTTAATTATAAAAAAAACAAAAAAAAAACAATAGTAAAATAAACCACTGTGTAACAATACCAGTGTATTTGATAAAGATTATGTATTTGTTTTTTGTAAATGTCTATTATAAAATTACAATCTTGTTAATTTTTGGTGTCCTAGGGGTGCAGTGTTTTCAGGAGCTGGAAATCCGTCTGTTCTGCCGCAAAGTCCTTTTAGATCCATGGTCGAACCGACTTGAATGTCAGTTCTGGTTAATAGAGCTTCTAAAACCTTGGCCCATGGTCAGTCAGGCACATCTTCTGCTTATTCTCTATGGACCACTGCTGCCTGAAGGTATGAGGGGTGAATAGATTCATACCTGAAAATGTTGTTTTAAACAGACATATTTTGTGCCAGTAAAAAAACATTGCACTTCATTTTTACAAGGTTAGAAATCTTAAAAACAACTAATTGACATGAATTAATTCATTGGTGTGTTGTGTTTGTTCTGGTGACAGTAAGTGGAATAGGAACTCCTCTGTGCAGGTACTATTGGTTGGCAGGACTTGGTGGCGAGGGCGCTTCCCCACACCGCTCTGTGGGATCTGGCCAGGGCCATGCTGCTGCTCTTCAGTAAACTGGAAGTCAAGGGTTGGAGTGCAGACTCCATACTGGCCATTCTGGAGGAGATGACTGGTATTACACTGTGTTCTCTGTCATACAGCAGGTGTAGGGCAAGGTGCAATTGTTAACATACACACATTTAATGTGTGAAATAAAAATGCTGGCAGTTGAACAGCTTAGATATTTTTACATGACACATAAAAAAATGGAAATAACAAGCTTTGTATGGCTAGCCACTATATTCAATACAATAAAATACATTTTTTTCATAATAGTGCACTGTCTTTTTACTTCGAACAAATCAGTCAGCTGAACTTGGTCCTCTGCATCTCTAGTGATTCCTCAGCCGTGGCATGTGGAGAATGTAGCCCGTCTGCTAGTGCTGTGTGGCAGCCATCTCTGCTACACTTTTCTGACGAGCAAAGCCCTCAATGGACGTCTCTTTGAGATTTCAAGACTCATTGTGTACATCATACTGGTGAGAACATTGCTATTGAAATCAGCTGATTACACAAAGATTCAATAAATGTAAGTCACTTTGCTCCTAGGTTTGTGAGAAGGATGGTTATCATATGAACTGGGCAGTGAAGCTGGTGCAGCAGGTCTGCAAAGTCTTCAATACAGATCCTGAAAGGTTCCTATTTATCCAAAATCTGGAAAACATGTTCTCAGAGACCATCAGAGATTTCTTTGAAATCTCTATTGCAGGTATGTTCAACAGTTGCTGGTTTGGCAGACTAGCCTTGCTCTACCATTAACAAACTACTGCTACTAGAGAGAAGTGTATATGTATAGAGTACAATCTGATTATTATTCTCACTCGTGATGGTAGGGAATCTTATTGAGGACAGAGAGACCTTCCAAACACTGTGCATTCTGTTGGACTCCAGCGCTCGCTTTCACACCAAATTCCTGCACATGTTCCTCAAAAAAGATTGATGAGATCCCAGAAGAATGTGGATAACCAGATAGGCAATAATAAATGGCTTTTCACAGAAGAAGGGACCTCAGAAATAAGAAGGGACTTTAAAAAGAGAAATGCAGTCACTGTAATGAAAAATGTTGGGATGAAAAAAGTTCATTTTGAATGAACAATTTATTATATACAATTTTTTATTTTGTTCTTAAAAATCTTGCATATTTAATATATTATTAACTATTTATTGTTTTTTATAGTATTTATTGACAGTGCATATTATATGTTCAACTTCTGTGTAAACATAGTTGTAATGTAATAATTCAAGAGATTGCATACTTTTATAGAAATAAACCAGCATTGAATTTTGGTGACAAAGTCTTTATTAGGACAGATTGTACAATAAATTCAATTCAATTTAAAAAAAAGCCTTGGGCTTGAATAAAAAAGCAGCTTCAAATAAAAATGTTGCTTTAGAACAATATTTGCAACAGGTTGCCGCCATCCAACTGCTTTCATAAGATACTGTGTTATTCAATTTGCCTAAATAACCTATTAAATATATTTCACAAACACACGTTAGGACTCATTCTGCTGAAAATACCTAGGGGCAGCATGCACAAATAAACTTGGTTTAAATATAAGGCCTAATGTTAAGTGCGAACAGTCCATTTCCTGAATGAGATCCAGTGAGTGCCTCACACTCTATCCAGAAGGTCAGGTGTTTATATGTTCATTGTTTTGATATGACCTTAGAAGACAAGCAAACACACATAATGAGAGCATGCCCTGAAATTAAATGGTCCACAAAAATGTATACAACTGTAATATGCTTAATTCATTTGATCTCTGGATTAACAGTTTACACAAAAGGTACACAACACATATAAAAGGGTTTGGTTTGTGGGAAATAAGATACGCATAAGGTGCATTTTGTAACATTTGGCAGTTGAACTAATTGAAAACACTACAGCCAACATTATGTTTATGCACAGATAAAATCTCCTCAAAATATCACACTTTTGGTTTACATATCTTTATGTAAAAAAAGAGCCAGCGGAATGAACCATTATGTCCTGTTTCAGTACAGGTGTCCAGAATGAACAAATTTTGTTGCCAAAATCTACACACTGCACCCTTTAAACACAACATATCAAGAAGGGATTCTGATTAAAATTTGAGTTGTGTCCTGTCACAGCTTATACTTATACTCACTGTGAAATTTGTTCTACAAGTACAAAAAACAAGAACACAACTTAATAGTAGTGGCAGAAACAAGGCTGAATATATTCAGCATAACAGTATATATATATATATATATATATATTTATATATATATATATAAACTTAAAATAAACTATAAAAATATAGTCACTGTACCTTGTAGCCAGTCTAGTCCTTCCTGGAGGCCTTCTCCCTTTATAGCGTTGCTGGCACTGAAAAAGTACAAGTTGTGTAATCTCCTTATGGCACACACCCACTTTCTCCTAACTTTTTCTAGATCCTGGATGTTTAAACCTGTGTAGCTCTTAATCCATCTGCCCTCCTGGCTAATGAGTAAACCAAGTGGAAAACACTTATGAAAGAAAGACATTTAAAAATAACTTTCTGTTGCTGTGTATAAATGTCAACAAATATGGCTCACAATACAAAGACTATATAAAAAAACAAAATTAGATATCTTTGTTGTTGGATTGTTTCTGGGTTTAGCTCAGTAATTATAACTTTCTTCTACAAGTCCTTCACCAAAAAATGCAGCTGCACGTTAAAGAGCAAATCAACATATTTATAGCTGGAGCCAGTGCGTTTGGCGACACCTGTCCCTTTTCTACTCTGAGCCTCGTAATCCTTGACCTTTGTTTTGTGAGGAGGAGTTATTCAGTGGATATTTTACCAGATGTGCCATGGCTTGTCTTTGATATTTTCCAAACACAACATCTGCGTGATCTTATTGGATGACATAGCATCTTGCAGATCCATCTTGTTGGCAAAGAACAACACTGGGATCTTTTTGCTGCGCATATCTGGACACATACAGAAATTTTAGTTATTGCTTCATTGTGCCACATTGATACAACTAACACATCTTTCTCCTTGTACCTTCATGGTTCAGAAGGGTGTCCAGTTCCTCTTTGGCAACAACCATTCGCAGTTTGTCACCACTGTCAATGACAAATATGACCGCATGGCTATCTCTGTTGAGCACAAGAGGAGACACGTTTATACTATAACATTATATTTGATCCAGTGGGTCTAGGTTGTACTGTGAGGGTCTCATACTTGTAATAGTGCTCCCATAAGTTTCTGTATTTGCCTTGGCCCGACATGTCAAACACTGTGAAGGATAGACTATGTACAGACAAAAAGAAAATGGCTGTTTAACTGTTACCATAGATAGTTACCATATATAATCACAGAGTTGTCTTTTATTCTACCTTGAACTCTTGAACTTTTCAATGTTGAAGCCAATTGTAGGGACTATCTCCTGCGCCTGTGTCTGCATGCACACACCAAAACACACAAAACAGACAAGTATTGGCAAAAGTATGTCAACCGGTAAATGCTAATAGGCAAGTGTGGTATAGGCATTACCTGACTAACATGTTTCCACTCCTCTGACAATGGGCCTAAATGATTCGAATGCTGAAAACAAGCAATCTGTGAATGATTGCAGTCAAATAATGGGAATTTTGATGGGGCTTTGAAAAACAATTATTCCAAATGATCACTGCTGTATTAATTATTTATGACTGTCTTTAGTGGTTACTGCTGGAAAACTGTCTTAAGTATACAATAGTCATAAGAGAGTTGTGTAATGAGATGTAGCAATATCTTAAGTACTTACATTAGCAGGTTTGAGTTGGTTTATTATTGTAGTTTTCCCACTGTTGTCCAGTCCTAAACATAAAACGTTGACCTCTTTCTTCCTGAGGCCGAGCCAGCCTGAGAGTTTATCCAGCAACCCCATTAGGCACAATTAACTCTACACCAAATGCAACAACACATCACCCCATAGATGGCTTGTTTAGTGAAAAGCAAGCCTACACTCTACATTTGAAATATCTAATGGAGACAAACAGAAATAAAGAGCATGTCTGAGTGTTCCCGGTCTCTGGCATGGACACTGTCTTGAGCTCAGATGCTGCCTGGGCTTTCCCAGCTTGTAGCAGGTAATCCTATTAGAAAGAATAAAACCCTTCGAACACTCGGTGACCTGAGAGTGTGGATCCCTGTTAGACCCTCTGTCCTCATGCCTGTTCTTTATTATTGTTGCATGTTACCTTCCCAAAGCTGCCCCCAGCTGTTGATGTTTGTAGAAAAAACAGCCGCTCAGTGGAAACGGCTTTACTTAGACATTTGCAGCCACTCTCTTGTGTCTTTACAGATAATTCGAACCATCTGTTGCACGCGGCTGTAGTGAATGTACAATAAATATCACAACACTAGATAACATTACAAATGTCACAGTAACATCAGAGAAATGTCATGACATTTGCTGATGCAATCATAATAAAACGATAGAAGTGGAACAAAATAGAAAGCAGTTCTATAACACAAAAACACAGTACTGTCTTAAGAAAACGTTTTAAAAACCAAGTATTTTCACACATTTTTTCTTCAAGGTAAACCAATAGCTCTTATTGGTCCAACAGCTCCATCTTTTGGTCATAATTGGTACAGTTTTATCCCAAGTTGGTAATTGGAATGATGCCTAGATGTAGCTACTTATGCTTGTCTGTGGTTGTAATTTGGACCAATAATATTGTATATATTACTGGTAAGATAAAGATAAAATTTATCTTTCAAAAGTTTTGAAGCTCCCCATAATAATCTCGTTAAGTGTTAGATCATAGCTTGCATATTTCTTCTCATCTACATGTGGTAAAAATAAGCAATTATAGATATAGGAAACATAACAAAAAATCTGGCCAGAAATATATTTATACAAGCTTTATTCCATTCCCATCACTACTGTTTAAATTTAAAAACTCAAAACCAAATCAAATGAGCAGTCAACCACCAGAACTGTTCATCTTTATTTGCAAATAAATAGTCGCTGTAACTGCCTCTTACAGTGTGCAAGATCTACAACATCTCTTTGGAAATTATAGAAAAATAAAATACAAGAATTATAAGTATACTTGTACTTTGTACAAAAGAACGTCCTAGCTCAGCAGTAGAACATGCTAAACAAACAGCATCTGATATTCTTCATATTTTCTGTAGCAGGTTGTTGAGCGTGAGCATGTGTGCGTGCACGTATGGTGTGTGCCCCTCTCCTCAAGGCTGGATACATACCTCCACTGTGACAGAAAGGCACAGATATCCAGATGCAGTTTGTCTCCAACATTAATCACAAAGCCCCAGTTTGTCCTAAAACTGTAGCTGTACAGAGGCGTTGAATGTAGATTACAACTCAAAGTAATGTCTAGGTCCTGGGGTTGAAGTAGTGTTTCTTTCTACCAACAACTGTAAGGCATTCAGTGTGTGTCTGTGCCAGGTGTGTTCGTACTGTGGATGATGCATGACGAATTACGATGCTGCTGTTTATGTTCTTCTTAGGGACTCTCTCTGCTGTCTTGACCACAAAAACTACCACTACATTATCTTGTGTATCCATTCCCGATAGTATAGATAACTGCTGCTGCCGTTAACCTAACAAACTAGATACATGGTATATTCCCAAACACTTTCTATTCACTGTTGACAATATGGTACCACCGAGCCTCTCATTTCATTTTATGTACATTACCAAACTGCTATGACATTTCTCACATGATCATGTTAGCATCAGCCGTTCGTGTTGCACTTTTGACATCATATCTTGACGGTTGTGCAAAGTGATGTACTGTGTTTAGGCAAAATGAAGCAATGACTATTAATGGAAGAAGTTCCACTGGCACTGAACAACCATACAAGCCTATTTTGTATTTATAAGGGTTTTGTGAACATTCATGTTAAGACAGTGGATCTAGTGTACTTTCAGGCAATTTACAACATTCATAATAAGAAACAGGCTGGTCACAGTTGTGAGTACACTAAAATAATCTTGTTAGACTTCTATGGTTATTCATCTGAAGGCAACTGATCCAGCTCTACAAGCTCAGCATGGGACGAAAGAAATGAATGGTTGTGTATGATTTATGTCTAAACAACTTCCCTCATTGCACTTTTCTTTATCTCTGTCTGAGATACAGAGGTGACTGCATATTACTGTATTGCTGACTTTGATAGAAAATGTCTTAAATAAATAATTTTAAATAAGATCCAGGTTTACTAGGGCTTTCACATACAGGACTGCACATATATAGATATAAGTTTATCATAATAATTAATCCAATAATTGTCTATACACTGAAACATTCAATAAACTCCCATACTTTGCTTTCTACGTCTTTCTTCAAGTATTAGCCTACCAGATTCTCTGGAGAGAAGGTAATTAGGAAATTATACCTCCATGATAAATATTTCAAATTAAAAAGACAAAACCTCTTAATTGCACACCTGATAGCAGCTACATGAGCACATAACTCAACAATAATTTAAAGGATGAGTAGATTACTTACTTAATCTACATCTCTAGGTTTTGTTGCTCCACACACATAGTACTGCTGCTGCAACAAGGCATTACATTCCCCTAAGTGAGGGCATGGGCCAGTCTTTAAAGTCTGAGGCAGTCTGTAATAATCTGTCGAGACCAGGTCTCGGGAATGAGAAGTATGAAGCAGACCAGGGAGCAGTCTGCTGTGCCAGTTTGTCCACTGACCATATTAAACTGAGGGATTAAGACTCAGGCACAGGCTCAAGACTGTCCGTACAGTGGTCTAGACTTCACTTCCTTCTATGCATTCGTCCCAGGTGATGTCAAAGGGCGTCCTCATACATGAAAACCCTTCTCCTGTTCGTGCAGTAGCTGGAGGTGAAGGGTCTGAGCACTGCTGATGAGCCGCCTCTGGTGGCCGATCAACTCCACTCCAATACGCCTCACATCTCTAGGCCGAGAGGGAGACACAAAACACACAGACACACAGCCCGCTTTAGGTCTTCTTACAGGAGTCATACACAAGGTGCAGACTTATAATATATTTGTGTAAGGCTAAGAGAGGCCGAGGTGGCTAATATCTGTGGCAGCTTGGTATGTTTGAAAATTCATTATCCAAATAGTGCCCCTAAATTTTTACTGACATACAATAACTTTACTGCTATTATTTTTGTTTCATAATTTTTTTTTTTTAAATTTACTGTATTCATTTCATTTTCTTAGATATTCATTGTGGTTGACATTCATGCATTTATGTGAATGTTAAGTGAAGATTAGATCCATAACATTATTACTGCTGCCATATATATATAGTATTATATTGCACAAAATAGTCCACACAATTTGTACTTTTCCTCTGCTACTCACTCAATATTCATCCTCGCCACAGAGTCTAGTGTGTTGAATCCTGCTGCCATAAAGTTGCTTTTGTACTGCGACATCTTAATGGTGTCCAGCCACTCGCCCACGGAGATGAACATTGGGTAGTCCATCTCTTCCCCCGGAGACTCTGGAAGACTGATGGTATTGGAGTTAGGAGTTAGTAGTCAGTCTTAATTAACATAAAGCTATCAAAGTGACACATATATATTAGGATCTACTTTTACAAGCAGGAGTAAAAGACTTGATTAACTTTATTAACTTCCCTCACAGATGTAGGAGAACAATGCAGTAACAAATGAGACTATTATTTGTCTCTATATAACTCAAAAATGCTATGTTATTTTTGCTACTAGGGGGGTGAGCATCTAAAGGAATACAATTATTGGGTGTGCCAAACAAGTTAAAACATATTGTTGCTGTATTGCACCTTTGAATATCCTCTACCAGCGGAAGCAGACTGCTAGGGTTGCGGATCAGTTTATCCAAAAATGTAACAATGTCAACGAATTTGGGCCGATGACTCCTCTCTTTCTGCCAGCAGTGCAGCATGAGTTGGTGCAGGGCCACAGGGCAGCCCAAGGGCGCCGGCAGTCGGTAGCCCTCTTCAATGGACAAAATCACCTAGAGACATACGTGATGAACAAATGAGAAATGATTCAATTATTGCATGGGAAACATTGATACTATAAGTGTATTAATAAATAATAAAGAGGAAAGCACTAGATAATGTTACTTCTTAGTTGCATGGATATGATAATAATACAATAAATCATCTCCCACCAGCATAAACCTCTTTATCTCTGCTGTATTTTTGTAGTATATGCTGTAGATAGTCTGCACCATGTATCTTTGTAGAGTGCTGTGATCAGTGGCTGACCAGGAAGAGATAGTGTTACTCCGCTTGAGGCCCGACACAAGGAAGCTTGGCAGGCCTTTTGCCTCGGAAAGCACTTCTAAGCAATTCCCAAACAGCATAAATCCTCCCCAAACCTGCGGACCCTAGTGCAAGTGTGTGTGTGAATCTGTGTGTGTAAGAGGTTGAAGGGATTACAGTGGAGCTTTCATACTCAGCGGAGAGAGGGATGGATGTGCTTCCTCCGCGGCCCGTCCAATCCCTGACCACAACGCAGGGATCAGCAGGTCGCTCAGCCACACTGAATCCACAGCTTTAAAGCTTCCCTCAACTGGACACGTCCTCTGAACCTATGACCTTTATGGTGCTTTTCCTTTCTATCACTCATCTTTTTCATGTCTTTCTCACCAGCATTTCTCTCATATCTCACAGCCACAAAAGGCATTTTCTGTGGTCTAAGAAAACAAGTTATGTTAAAGGCCAAAAGTACTAACATAGACAGAAGAGTAACAGAAGAGTAACATTTCACGAGCTAGAAGAGAAACCTAAAGCATGTATCAATGTAGTGTATAGTCTAATCATGCATAATCTTTTTTCACAGTAAATGCAAAAGCGCTGCTCCATTTTAAATCTATGCACAAGTTGCTCCCTTTGCTCACATTGAAACATAATTCTAGGTTTTTGCTTCTTGTTGATCATTTTCAGTGGCGCAACTAAAGTCATTTAGACACTTCTGGTGTTACCTTTCTTCAATTTTTAAAATAAGGGGAAAAATTGAGTAAACCATGTTTATACCATGCTTATGTTTGTGACAGTACTCACATCCTGATTGGACATCTCCCAGTATGGCCGCTCTCCATATGACATTACTTCCCACATGACTATGCCATAACTCCAAGCATCGCTGGCCGATGAGAATTTTCTGTACGAGATGGCCTCAGGAGCTGTCCATCGGATGGGGATTTTCCCTCCCTGTAACACAATCAAATCAATTGTGTTAAACAAATATTTAACTTAATATGTCAGCATCTGAACAGTCAACAGTACCTTCTGACTGAAAAGTAAAGTCAAAATAATTTGTTGATATAGACATTTTATTAACACCAACTACAACTCCCCATACAAACCTGAAAATAAAGGCTACCAGTAAAATTCATTTATTTTTTCAAAAGAAGTAGTAAAAATAGATGATAACTGAAAAGATGCTGGACGTCGATGATTAATCATCCAACAGATGGTGAGGAGCACCATAAACAGTACTCAAATTATCTGTACTTGCTTAAATAATTCTAACTTTTCTTTTAATGTGGATTTGTCATCAAGACACACACAGGCTTGAGTCGTCCATCTGGCAGAACATTTAAATGAACTGAACACATCTTAAGATTAAAAAACTCGCCATGAGATGCTAAGATCTATTACTTGGCTCAAAAAATGTAATGCATATCATGATATTTCCTGTATAAAGATATGTCTTCAAATATAAACACACTTTTCCTTTGAAGTTAAAAGTTGATGCTAAAGTAAAACCATCATTCACTGAAAGTAATTGTGCTGAATATTTACTCAGAGTTTTCACTATTCAGATGTGTTTTTGCTTAGACAAGAATCAAGTCTGAACTCTGATAACATGTGTGATGTAGTAAGAAAGAGGGACCTGAATTGTAACAAAAGTGTAACAAAAGAGAAATCCTTAGCAGGTGGCTGGTTACCGTTGTGGTGTAGGCTGCCTCGGGGTCGTCCTCCAGGACTCTGGACAGGCCAAAGTCTGACACTTTACACATCAGGTTACTGTTGACCAGGATGTTGCGTGCTGCCAAGTCTCTGTGAACGTAGCCTGTGTCTGACAGATACTTCATGCCGGCGGCGATGCCACGCAGCATGCCCACCAACTGGATGACAGTGAAGTGACCATCGTGTTGCTGACGGAGAGAAAATTGAACTGTCAGAAGAAAAGCCATGGATAATCCAGAGAAAGGACAAGAAAAAGACAAAACTAAGGACAAAGGAATAGGATGACAAACTAAAATTAAAAGTGGTGACAGATTGTCATATTTATATTGACATTTTTGTTTTAAGGTGGCAGGTCTACAATCACACACAACTCTGCTGTTCATTAGATGAACTTTTATTTTGCAATGTAATCGTCTCAGTTGTAAGAGGAGAGGAAACATTTTATTAAAACTTGTCTACTAATGTCTTTACTCACCCTTAGGAAGGAGTCAAGGGAACCATTTTCCATGTATTCCACCACTATCATCACCGGTCGGCCTGCAAGCATACACACAATGTTTTAAGATTACTTTTTGCACAGTTAGCATGGAGACAAGAGCTTTATCTAAAGCAAATATCTTAATCCCAAGCACATAGACGTGTTGGTTTTTGCTCCAAGAGACCCCTATGCAGTGTTTACCTGGATTTATCTAATGATTAGTGCTGGCTGTCTGAGTTTGCATCTTTAAAGACTAAAGCCTAATATACACCACTGACCTACAGCTCAGGTGAAGCTAACGTAAGGACACCCGAGGACAGGATCTTGTTCTTCGATGTGAGACGTGTTAAATTAAAACTGTCCATCTGTTCAAGTATAAGTCAATCTCAGTCAAAGAACAAAGAACTGAGTCAGCGTCAAAGTCAAGGAGCTCAACAGAATGTCTCCATCGCGATATTTCCAACCTGTTTGACATATTTGTAAAGTATTCATGACATTAGCACTAGTTACAACAGGTGCAGTCACACTTTCTATTTCCGAATGTTACTGTTTTCCCTGCAGAGAATCTCTGTGGTCTGCACTCGCTCCCAGTGTGAGCCAGCGAGCAGTAAACCGTTCTCAACTGCTTCAAAAAGTAATAAAGTGTTATTATAGCAAAGAAACACCCACGTATTACACTTCAAATAACAAGCATGTTTCACATATCACATATGATAAAAGTTTGAAATTAAAAAAAGAGAAATGTGAAAGCTACATGGAGATGACAGTAAACCAAATGTGGAACACCTTTGCATAAAATACTTTTCTAATTAATGTTATCATAATTGCAGTCACTAACAAAAATGTATACATAAACCAAATGTTATAATGGCTATGGTGCACTGGTGCACTCCAAAACTCTGTTTCTCTGGATTGTTAATGACACACTTCACCTTAAACTGAGCTTCACAACAACACTTTAAATCCCACTGTTTAAACAAAGAGCCTCTGGATAATTCAGTGCTGTGGAATCCAACAAGGCTCTAAATGAGGGCCTTTTTATGTTGACTGGGCTTATTACCTCATGGAAATGTCAGTACATAAAAAGCCTTAAATTAGTGTAGCCTATAGTGCTATTTTTAAACCCAGAAAGGACTGACGGGGAAGTATTTGATCAAGCTTGGCTCTCCTGATTTAATTGGCGTGGTCCACGAACAATATCTACGTAGTTATGCAGTGCGAAAACAAGTGCACCTGTTTACCAGCGTCTAATGTGTCACCTGCTATCTGAGCGCAGGTATGGCAGTCAGTCACAGCACAATACGTGCGGTAATTAGTCTCTGAAGAACAACAACAGATGTCAGCACCGTCGGATGGAGAGGGAAAGAGAAAACAGACCCTTGAATATATATGATGCCCTCACCTACAGGCGTAAATAGGTTCATAAGCTTAGTTTTAAACTACTAATAACAGTATTCATCAGCACAGTCGGAGGTTCTTGCTTTTACCTCCCTAATTGCCAGACATCATCACCTACTACTTTGGAGGTCAAGAACAGCTCCTTCCGACACCCAGTGGCTCCATGAAGTTTTTAAAAGTTGAGAGGATCAGATATTTCAGGAGAGGTTGCCTGAGTAAGTTTGGTAGAAAGTGGCGGCCGCTCCTGGAAATGTTTCAAACTCTGTGATGCTGCGGTCTTCACCCCTCTTCACTTTATTTTTTCTCTTCTATGTTTTTGTTCTATTGCAATAATGTTAAAAAATAATAAACAAATAAAAAAAAGAAAAAAAATACTAATAAATATGGCAACCCATGTCATTTAGTCTTTGTATATACTTCTAATATATTTTTTTTTATTATCTAATATTGCAAACACACAAAAACGGTAGCACTTTATGTTACAACATGCCAATACCATAGGAATGATATATCAAAATGCAATATTATAGTATTTATGGTTAGTATTATGGTTATAGCTAGAGCATGTTTTTACCATTTAGTCATAAATAACATCTATCAAGGTATATTTACAGTTGCTGCTTGTCAGCGTCTTAACCTTCAGAATCTTTGTTTTCTTGAGATGTTTTACTGAAGAGGTCATTGCAGCTCTCCTGGACGTGGACTGGACAACCTGGAGTTCACCTATTGATGCGAAAGACCCTCATTTGGAAGTGTTAACACAGTAATGAGGATCTGAGCCTTTGAAAAGCCTCTTCGGTTGTCAGTGGGTCACGCATAAGAAGTGTCCTCTATCTACACATGGGGCGGGTGAGAGTCTGCAGGGGACATATTGATATTCACAGCCATGTCTCAGTTTATACTTGCGCTGTAAAAACAACCATATGTTGCACTAGGTGAGGCCCGTAAAACAGAGCTCGTTAACAAATCCACACACACTGCTTCATAGCTTTGTGTGTTTAAAGACAACTGTCGCACAAAAAGTATTCTGGACAAACAACAATCACTTCACTCACTAATCTTACACATGCACAAATCAAGATTCATCCTCAGTAACCTTTAAAAAAAAAGTATTCACAAGGATATAAACCATTGTGTGGGTGAATAGACTGTAAGTTCTCACATTCTGACATTTATTCCATGAATGAATTTATGAAGGTCACTAGATGATATATTTTAGCAGGTTTTGAATGGTAGAGTATTTTAGTGAGGACTATAAGAACCGAGAAGAATTTATAAAAACAGTGCAGAATATTGTATCATTTCAAACCTTTATGTCTTGTACTAGGGCCAATGCTATCCAATATGACAAAAGTTAGTTACAACTATCTGTTGATTAATACCTGCATCTTGTGTTCGGCTTGTAGTTTTATGTACATTTACTCTTAAAATGAAGGACTAGAACTGAACATATACAAAATGATATGCTTCTGTGAGTGGTAAAACATAAATGGCTCACAGACCGGCTAACTTATAACAGTTGCATTTATTAAAGACTTAACCATGCTTGATGTATATATTTTTGGATAAGTCTGACATAAACAATGCTTTAAAGTTAAATTCCTGAAAGTTAATTTATGGAAGAGCGTGAATAGGACAGGTGTATGTGAGGATTGTGCCCCAAGCAAGTTACCTATGGCCAGGTTAAAGGCATACAATGCAGAGTTTTTTTTTTTTTAGAGTCAAACTTCGCATGTATAAAAGTAAAAGGAGGGCCGTTGGTTTACAGATATATGAAACTTGATATTGAGTGTGATAGGTTTGAAATAAGAGATTTCCATTGTGTAAGGGTTAGTCGACTTTGTTCATATTGTCATATATATTTGTCATATATTATACCTTTAAAACGTGTATCGAAAATGTTTTTGAATATTCCAATTGTTGCATAAAAGTAATGTTCTTTGGTTACTCTGTGCTACTTACTTTTGGTCACCACTCCCTCCAGTCTGATAATGTTGGGGTGGTCAAACTGGCCCATGATGGACGCCTCCCGCAGGAAGTCTCGCCTCTGCCGCTCCACGTAGCCTCCTTTCAGTGTCTTTATTGCTACTGCAATCTCCTTCTTCCCTGGCGATCTCAGTCGACCGCTGCACACCTCCCCAAACTCTCCTACGCACACAAACACATACATCGAGATGTCCCATCATCAAACTGTGTACCGCATCACTACACAGCACCATCTCCCACCTGGGGGCAGTGTTGCAGTTCCCATCCCGCCTGAAGTATAGCATTACCGCCTCTGCTCTGTTTAGTTCAACTTAAAAAAATAAATAAATAAAAGTTGTCTAAAAAAGCCTGCGGTCTATTTTAACGTTCTTTTATTCTCTAACCTGTTAGACCTTTAATTTTCTGAAAGTATATGCAGAAAATGACAATGAGACAGTAGAAAAATGCATCCTCTTTGTGTGCACAACGAAGCCGAGAGGGTTCACAGTAATTATACATTTGCAGAGAAAATAGATTATCTCCTATGGCTCATTCAAAGCTTTTGTTATTCTAAGTGTCGTGCAATGATCCCTCTCTACACTTTATTGTAGACTGTAGCGTGTCTGTGTGTGCTCACCGGCTCCGATCACTCTCTCGATGCGGATGCGACACGGGTCGATCTCCTTGGTGAACTCGTGCACTGCTTGTGTGGGGTCTTCATATGTATCAGGGTCAATGTAGGTCTTTATACCTGGGAACGGCACTGCACAGAAATAATTGGGACAATAATAAGTGTCCTGGCACTTTTGATTTTTGTATCAAATAACCAGGCTGGCGCTTGAATGTTATAAGTATATATTATAGGATTTAAAATACAATAAAAAAGCTGTCTTTACTACTTCAATACTGTCGTTAAACATCTTTCCATCTCTGTTACAAAAGTATAATTTGCTATCATCAAACTGGAAAGTATTATAAAGCCTACAGTACTAAGAATATTAACACTTTCAATGATACTTACATTTGTCTTTTATTTCTGTAAAGCCCTTTGAGTTACTCTTGTATGAATTGTGCTATAGAAATAAAATTGCCTTGCCTACTTTAGACGTGGCTAATGACTTGAAAGGTGAGATGTATAGTGGTTTTTCAGCTTTCTAAAAATGTCTGTCTTCATTATCACTGAGAGAATCCTTCTGCAACAAACCAATTCATGAAAAAAATATGTTGTTGCAAGTTCATAAGAAGAGTGTTTTCATTTGCACCAGTGAAAAAATACTGCTGTTAAAACAGGAGTCTCCTCTCATCAGAACATGATCAATGTAGTTTGTGTTAAACATTAATCTGACTGTAATAATAATATGGTATTATACTGAAATATCCACATGTAAAGAATGTTGCTTGCATCTACACATTTACTTGCATGTAGTAATATTTTATGTTTAGGGCTTGTCCACAGGAACAATTTGGGGAGAAAGCCAGAGCCACAATGTTGCCAGATGCAATTACACATTTTAATTTTCCATATGAGAAACACATTTAGAGAAATGCCAATATGGAGACCTGAGCCTGGATAACTCTGTCTGGTCTTTTATTGGCTTGTGTCATATTTTATGAAGTAGCTGCTGTTTGATTTGATAGATTTTCCAATATTTTCTTTTCCACAGTACATGATTATTTATAGCAATGTCAATAGTTCATAATTAGCAGCGTGTCATCAGTACTTCCTTGTTCTTTAAAACCAGATGAGGCCGTTTTTGTTTTTAAGCTCTATTCTTGTTGCTAGCTGGTAGCGTCTATATCAGTATACAGGAGTGGGTTGAGGGCATGGGAAGATCCTTTAGTTCTTTTTAAAAAGCACAAAACACACTTCTAAATGCTTGTTGTACATGTCTTTGTCTAAATATGCAATATCCACTGGGTTTATACATTTAATGGGGACTCGTCAGGACAAAATTGTTAAACATGTAACATTGCTGCAAAAATGAGACATATTTGGACACAGCTTTTCATGCATCCACCTCCAAAGTGCGTCTCGGGACTTTGCAAAAACAAATAAAACACTCATTCAGTAACTCCTGGGACAAATTAATTTAGACACACAAAGATGCATTTCCAAACGGCTATTGATTATGAGCTGTGAGGCAATTAGATGTGTTGATCCTCAGCCTGAAGTTCAATATGTCTCCTCTTGCAAAAAGCCAGAGTTAACACAATTGTAGTAAACACCTGAGCAAAAGCACACACACACGCACGCACACACACGCAGTCTTTCGCTAAGAAGCAGCAGGAAAGAAGGCATCCAAGGTTTTTGCCTCTGCCTAAAGCGAATGTTGACTGCTGAAGTGTCCTTGAGCAAGTGAGTGAATTGGTTCTTGTGCTGACCCTGACCTCACAGCAGCGTGGTTTGGAGAGATGGCTAGACACCGGCAGCATCCTCCTGTCTTCGATCAATACAGTATCACACAACAAAAGCTACAACAATGTGTTTTCTGTGATGCATGGAGCCACACCGGCAAACCCCCCGAGGACCCTGCACTCTCCCAGAAGCCTCAGCGTTTGATTCTGCAATACTGTACCACATTTTGTTAGCCACCTTCAAAAAGCTCATTTAAAGCCATTCTATTTTCTTACCTTTCCAACGTGTGTGTGTCCCGTCTACACACATTTTCTTTGTTCTTTATTTTTCTACCTTTCAACTCAGTCGACCCTATCCCAAGTTTCCCTTGTGTTCATTTTCACTTTCGGGCAATCTTCCCTCAGCTGGTCGCCTTTACACATCTTTGTTTTTTATGTCAAGGGTGAAAAGTTACAGAAAAGTAACTCAAAGGAAAGAGATCTTTAGAAGGCAAGCAGATAGAACATATGGTGGAATGGAGCATCTATAATAATAATAATTTAAATACATAAATGCTGCACAAATTAAATGGTTGGTTTAAAAAGTTATTGCTGTTCATGCTCAGTAAACCACATAAATGCAACAACTTTGCAAACATATTGACCTCTGCCAAAGAAACATGTGACCATAGTTTGGTGGACTTACATTAGCTTACATGAGAAAATAAATTGATCAATTACCTATACTGAAATGAACCCTCTGGACGCATTGTCAGAATATTCATTGTATCAGGAAGTGGCATCAAATGGTAAATGGTAAATGGCATGCATTTATATAGCGCTTTCCTGCACCCTTCTCGGGCACCCAAAGCGCTTTACATCGTGCTTCCACTCACCCCATTCACACACATCCACTCCTGGGGCAGACAGAGAGGGGAGCTGCCACACAAACGGCGCTCTACCTTCTCCTACCACCACCAAACACACCTCTACAGTCACACACATTCATACACCAGTGCTACAGACACTGGAGGCAAGGCGGGTTAAGTGTCTTGCCCAAGGACACAACGACAGTATGAACTGTGGGGAGAGAGTGGGAAATCTATCAAATCTTGTATGTTAATTATTATTATTCCCACTTTTTTTAACCACACCACATGGTTATACTTTATATTATAATTTGAGTAAAAAAATCTCAAAGATGCAGACAGTAAGTATGTAAAGGCTATAGAAACATACAAAAAAGGTTGGCATGTTTGATGGTTTATGCCATATTTCCAGACAGGACTGGGTCTCCATTAAACAACATGAACTCTGAACATGCCCAAGCTGTTTGATTTTGAGACACACCATCCAATACATGAAGCAGTAAACAGTATAACGATCAATTTATTTAAAAATAGAGATCATTTACCAAGGCCATTCTGATAACTGGTCCTCCTTTTGTCCTCTGAGGTCATCTTGGCCTTGATGTACCACTGACACCTGAAACACATAGAGACACACTTTAAAGTACTGCACATGAAAAACTGTCCGATATGGTACACAAATGGTTAACTCTTCCCCAAAATGATAGAATAGTGTACGTTATATTTTTTTCAGTAATGCAAGTTTTTATTTTTTTTTTCTCCACACATTCTTAACCGACATATGCAGCACACACAAAGCAACAGATGGGCTGAAAAACATTGTTTGAAAAAAGAAATACACGGCACCTACACTTTGCTTACAGTGTTATGTGTTAAATGTCACAGCTTTACAAAGTCAATATGGCAAAATGCTGAGAGAGAAACTGTACATAAGAAAAAAACTGTAAAAAAGATGGCATTCTAGGTATCAGCTATTTTGAGAAAAAACAATGCAAAGCTCCAGCGAAAGTCCAAGAAGGAATGTTTCCAAAATGAGGCTTAGATTGGAAGTTGCTGCTTATAACACAAGTATTCACAATATTGTTGCTACTAAAACTTTTTTCCGACTCTAAATTAAACCGTATTCACACTTCCAGGCTCACATACCACCATCGTCATGATTACTTGGTGAGATGCTTATTTTTGGATAACTGCTTCTGTAGCAATGTTATGTCAAGTGTGAACAAGGCAGAAATGTGAATGCATGTATGAGCAGTGCTGAGGGGAACTTAGAAAGTAACTTTAGTGTCACAGTTGTTTGCAGTATGTCTATCTTTTATAAATGCTTTATGTACAACAAGGCAAGGCAATTTATCTATATAGCACAATTTATACACTGGGTAACTCAAAGTGCTTTACAGGAAAATTTAAAAGTCAAATTTAAAGTACACAGACAAGGTTAAGAATAAGTAAAAATTAAAAGACAAAGAGTGCAGATAAAAACTTTTTCAGCTGTCTTTGCTGAAAGTAGGCGGAGCTAAAGAGGAAGGTTTTTAATTTCACCTTAAACATTGCAAAAGTTGAGGCGTGTTTAACGTCATCTTTGAGACTGTTCCAGGTTTTTGCTGCAGAAAACTTAAACACTGCTTCACCAGGTTTATTTCTAACTCTGGGTAAGAGCAGAAGGCCGAGGAGGTTAATATGGAACTAGCATGTAAGAAATATATTCTGGAGCTAAACCATTAAGAGATTTGTAAACCAGCAGCAGTGCTTTTTTAAAGTCTATTCTCTGAACAACAGGAAGCCAGTGCAGAGATTTTAAAACTGGCGTGATGTGGTCGTACTCCCTGGTGTTAGTTAGAACCCGAGCAGCAGCGTTCTGAATAAGCTGAAGCTGTCTTAACCCTCGTTTTGAGAGACCAGTGAGCAGGCCGTTACAGTAATCTAACCTGCTGGAGATAAAAGCATGGATAAGTCTCTCTAAGTCCGGTTTAGACATTATCCCTTTGACTTTGTAAATGTTTTTAAGGTGATAAAATGCAGATGATATCATTGATTTAATGTGACTGTGGAAATTCAAGTCTGAGTCCATGATGACTCCTAGATTTCTAACCTGTCTTTAGATTTTAGAGCGACTCAAGGTGACTTGGATGGTATATGGTATTGTTTTATTTGAGACCTGTCTTTGTGTTTAATCAAATGTATGAATTTCTTTGTGACATATTTGCATCGCATATTAGCCTTTTCATTTTTACTTTTGACCAGTAATCTAATGCTGTTTTCAGAAGGCTAAAACAGTGTTATACAGACATTTGTATTGCAGACTTGGTCATCTCTCCTGACATGTTCCACTGAAGGAAAATAAAATGGTATCCTTGATGACCAAATAATCTCAAGAGTCTCAGCCTTATTAATAAGTGATTTTTCTAAAATGCTCATTTGGATGGAAATCTTTAAAGATTGCATAATTTTGTAGTAAAAACACATTCATTTGGAGCAGCATATAACATAATCCAGATAATTGAAAAAACAGTTCAATTTACAAGGAACAAGGTCTGATACAGTACAGTATAAAGTGAACTAATTTGCAATGCATTTCCTTTTCACAACAAACTTGTAAAGTGTGGCGGATGGCTGTAACACAGTTCAAGCCAATAAAACGCCACTGTGTCACGTGAACTGAGCTTTTATTTCCAGACCACCATGTAACATTTGCAGGATATTTACTCACTGAAAAGCATATCTGCCACATGCTTTGAAGCTTGCAGCAAGTCAAGTATGGAGCCCAATTCCCAGCGGGCACAAAAACAAAATGTGTCATATTCACATTGTCACTTCAGAGGAGGAACTCTTTACACTGAAACTGCTTTGAGGCTGTCTCTCCCTTGGCACTGCTCTAAACATATACAGGGCTGTGGTCCAGATGATAGATGCTATCTGCCTGCTCCAGATGAAATCGAAAAAGGACAGAGATGCACCACTTAGCACTGCCTCACACTTATGTTGTGAAAGAAAATACACTCGACAACACAACTTCATAAACTTTTGTTTTGTACAAACTATATGCAAACGAGGAAACTGCTGTAAACAGCTAAATACAATGTTTAAGCGGCATCCATACTAATGTGTTTTTGTTAAACTGGAGTTGTAGACTTGTGATAATTTTAAAATCTGATTTTGTTTACATCAGCACTTTAGGAATGAGGCAGTACATTATAATAATACTGAAAATAATGTGATATTTCATTATTTGAAATGAACTTGTTATCTGGTATCCCACTTTGAAAACACAAAAAAATCAGAATATTCAGTCTTCTGGTCTTTCTAAAGTACAATATGTTTTTTTAAACAGGATGCTACTTGTCATTACAATGAAGACCATCCCAACTTTAGCGTAAAAACATGACCAGGGCCCTGGACTAACTCCTAACTGCCATTATTGTCAGGGTGAACAGAGACACTGATTATCTGGCAAGACTATCTCACATTTATGCACTCATTCATGTACAATGGCCTGCCTTCTCCAACTGTGCCAGGGCCAAAGACGGGAACTATACATAAGAGTTAAACGGCACAGTCACTAGTCAAGCAATCCAGAATAGAGAGCTCAAATGTGCTTGAGTAAGGTGTGGTTTACATATGGGACATTTAATGCACCCGAAACTAACACTCATTTATGTAGCAATTATTGGGAATAATGAAATTTACAGTTTCAGGTAAAGTATTTTGTTTTGAAAGAGTTACAAAATAATATGTTCCAGCAGCTGTGTTTGGTGGCTTTGGTTCATGTGGGTCCTGTGACCTGTGAGCCATCTCCTCTTTGAAGACTTAACATAATCGGGGTTGCCAGACTAGAGCAGGTGTAAGAGGGCTACAAGCGGCAGGTTGCCAGATTGGGTTTTGGCTCAGTGGAGTCTGTGGGCTTCCGGACACTGATGGACAGAGCAGATAACACTAACAAGGAGCAGGAGAGGGGGGATTTAGAAAGCGGCTGTTGACCTCGGCTGATGGGGTCAAGCTGTTCATTAAAGAAACGGTGGCATGTGCCTTTATCAGCCTTTGCCAGTCGTATTCTCTGATCCGCTTTATCCGCCTATACCTCTGTCTTGCTGGCTTTCATGTTACAAAAGAGGCTGCGTACACAAACCCACACAATGCCAGATATCGCACACAAAGACCTTGGCTCCTTCCTCTGCTCTCCGGCTTGTAGAGCAATGATACGATACATTTTCACATGTATATGTACAAGCACTTCCCCAGCGAGCCACCCTTGCCCACTGTCCTAATCAAAGTATCAGTGTAATATGAGCCACTCCTCTTGCCCTAACATCACTCGCAGACAGCTCATTACACAAGACCTCCCGCAGCAGGGGCTACAGAGGGCAATGAAGACAAAGGCACACAAAAGAAGAAAATATGGAAGAGTAGTGATAATTTAAGACAGTTTTTTAAGTGGTAGTAAGATTTATAAGCAGTTTTACAGCCAAAGTTTAAACAGTTGGTACTACTTTGATCATTCATCAACCTTACTAACATGTTTTTTAGTTTGAAGGGTAAAGACATTATATTATTGTGTTAGAAGTAAACAGACATTACTGACAATGTCAATATTAAATTAAAGATTAGCACTTTTTCCAAAGTGCTAATCTTTTTTTGGACTCTCCTGAAGAACATTTGGTGTCTTTAAAAAAAAAAAAAAAAACAGAGTAAAAGTCCCACCTACACAGGCCACAGAGAAACCAGATAGGATGTTTATATTGAAAACAGGTCTTCTCTACTTCTACTAAATGTTCCAAAACAGAAGTCTTCTTGCATCTACAGAAGCTTTATTAGATTTTAAAAATGGTGAATTATGATGTGCTTGAATTAAATGCTATTCTTGGAGGCTCGCTTCGTTCAGGGCAATGATATATTTGAAATCTCTCATACCAATATGAAGAATAAAAGTCTACAGTCATGTGTTCTGCAATTATAAGCATTTGACCAAATCAGAGGGCACAAAAGCTCTCATGAAGACCCATGGATTTCTCCTGAACTCTTACTTGTATGATTCTAAATAAACAAATACAGATAAAGGCAAAGGAAATTTGTAAGTGGCTGGATTAAGGAGTTATGATGCTTCATGTTTTGGATGTCTTCTTTGTGAGCAGTTTTTTCAGGCTAAAATGCCAAATGATTTACTCTTCAAACCTATTATAACTCACAAGTCTGAAATAACATCTAATGTTTTTACTGTCCATATTTGTCTGCCTGAGTCACACACCCACATAAAATCCCACAACACAGACTCAGCATGACTGCATGTCTTCGTGCAGCGCTTTTAGTTTTTCTTCTAGTTTACTTTATTCATTTTCTTACACACTTACTATGTTTTAATATCAATAAAATTTACATTTGAACTCCAGAACATCACACAAACTACAGTCTGAATGTATATACCTCATAAGTCATCAATCTAACAAAATCTTGAAATTTTGATGCAGCGGGAGAAAGCAATTTTAAGAGCTGAGGGAATTCCTTACTTATGAAAAAAACTGCTCCACTACACTTCAACTTTATGTTTTGGGACTTTCTAGACTTTTTTTTAAATTTTTTTTTTATGAATATAAGGAAGTCAATGTTATAATGCAAGGAGAAAAAGCCTGCTAATTTGAAATAACAGGAGATAAAACTTTCGTTTGTAGAATGAGGTACAGGGGGCTGAAAGAGAAGGGTAACTTTTGTGAGATAGTTAAACACATGTCAGGAAAGGGACAATAATCTTACCTTCCAGTGATGAGCAGAAAGAGTGTGAGGATGACGAGGAGCGTGAAGCCTCCCACTGCTGCGGTGACGATCACCAAAACCTGGCCTTGGTCTGAAGCCATGTCTGAAGCTGAAAGTTGACATGGAAAACAATGACATAACAGTGTAAATATGCAAGGATTAGATAAAAAAAAATAAAAATAAAAATAAAAAGAGAATGCATGATTTCAATGTAAAGAGCCGAATAAAGGCCAGTAGAAAATTAAAATGGATGAAGAGAGATGGCAGACAATATGAAAGGAGAATAAAAAATATATTCAGCATTATTTTAAATATTCCATTTAATCAACGCACCATACATAGAGCATGCACATATTACAGAGAAATGTTTGATCATCTCTTTGTAATGCAAAAACCCTGTCAGCTCTGCTACTGGAATGATTCATACACTGGCTGCTGTTTAATTAATATTATTCATTCATGAAATTGTGATTTAGTCCATGATCATTTGGTTAAATTGGTCCCATTTGATATTCATGATTTTCCCTTTTACTGTGTCTTGTCACAAGGCTAACGAATCCCAGATAATTGAAAGATGATTGCTATTACCAAACTTATTTCTATAATATTTCACGCTTAATGAATATGAATTGGAGATCAGAGTGCATGCTGCTGGCTCGATCAGGCTCACGTGGGTTGATACAGTATGTGGACGGGCATTACGTCCAAGGCTTAAATGAGTTCTGGACTTTCACAGCGAGTGTGATCGTGTTTTATGTACTTACGCATGTGAATTATGGAGACACATTTGAGTATCCCATGAGAGTGTTTTGACTACAACAGTAGTTCTACAGACATTTTCATATCCTAGTTTACATGTGTACAACAAACAATAGTAGCTTTGTAAAGGCATCTAAGCTCTTCAGTGCATCTAAACCAGGTGGTAGTATTACATGCAGACAGATATGTTGTCAGCCATGCAGGACACATCCTTACACACTAATGTTGATTTAACAGCATATGATGAAGAAGACTCTCTCATTTGTGCCTGGCTGAGGGTAGTATTAGGCACATTTTTTTCTAATTTCAGACAAACTGCTGCTTTCAGGGTTTGCATCATGTCATAACAAGGTAACTTCTGTCAATGAAAGGCTTTTACTTTGCATGTTTAGCACTAAGCACTTTTCTCATTCTGCAAAAAAAAAGCTTTCTGTTACATTGACAGGTACAAGGCTGAACTCAACTGTTTTGTGACGGTTAATAATGTTATAATATTAATTGAACTTCAGCTACCATCTTGTGATCACAGTCCACAAATTAAAGCGAAGATCAATTATTAAAAGCAGTATCAATATCAGTTTGTACCTTTGCGGTTTTAAAAATAAAAGTCGCCAACCTTACTATAATGTGGCAGGCCTGTAAAGTTACATGTAACATTCACAGACTTAAGGTGGTGTGGAAACAAAATAATAACATGCATTCAACTTGCAACAATTATTTTTGGCAAGTCACTTCAATGCTTAGTTTGCATTTGGAAATTTTCCTCACCGTCAACTTTAAAATGTTTTTACTCTTTATTACCAGCAAGTTTAGTTTGTTAGACAGTGTAAGTACAAAGAAAAGATGGCAGTGGACAGATTAAAGAATGTAAGGTAAGCAATCAAAAAGGATGACAGAAGATAAAGACAAACAAGAGAGAATAAAGAAGAAGGAGGTGACAAATCCACAGATGGGAGAAAGATGAGTGCGCGAGACAGTGACTGACAGGAGGACGGACAGGCAGACAGAGAGTCAGAACGACGACAGGGGCCAAAGCCGCTTTCTCTTTGACATAAAAGACAGGGCAGTACAAAGGCTCGGCCAAGCACCGTCTGATCCACAGATAAAGCCTAGCGCTGCTGCTTTGGAGAGGAGAGGACCGCTGTGAAGCCAAATCACCCACAACAATACCTAACCTGACATAAAAGGGCAACCGCACCTTTGTATTTTATGAGTAGACTTCCAATAAATCCACTACAGACACAAAAACATTCAATTAAAATGCACTAAACATTAGGGGGGGGTATTGACAGATTCCCCCGGTGACTGTAATCAATAAAGTCAGTGCTGAGGCTGTCTTAAAGTTGAACTGAGTTGAACGGGGCACTGAGGCAATCCTGTTCACACAGAAACTTTCATCAGTAGAAGTAAACCACAAAGAGCTATTTCTGCAACATTTTAAACACAACCCTTATAAAGTCACAGGTTGATAGAGAACACATACTTTGGCTATACTTCTTTATAGTTTATGATGCATTCATTTGTTCATCAGAAGACACAGTTGTCCCGTTAGTAAAGCATCTGTGACTTGTGTTGTGTCCACGAGTGTTAAGAATGTATGAAAAGTGAAAAATTGTGTTAAGCCACTCACGTAAATGTGCTGTACTAAGTAACTACCCTAGTTAACTTCTGAGGCACTGCTAAGACAGTTGAGTCTAATACCTCTATTATAGAGGATCTAACTAACCCTGCAACAGACTGGATTAAAAGACTTCATATAAACTTTATATAATTTACTAAATAGTATTTTAACAATTATAATGTATTCTTTTATTTATTGTTATGGACCATATTTGTGAGTCTGAAAATAAAGATTGAAATAACGTCTGTAAACAGTTTTCAAAGTACTCTTTACACCCAAAGGCTTTCATCAAAGAGACACACATTAAAGAGCCTTATTGCAGTGGCTTTAACCTGTGATGAGTGCACTGATGTAGTTATTGTCAAAATTAGTCATTTGGAAAAGTCCCTAAATGCTCTTGAACTAAAATAGTGCTGATATGCTTAAATCATTGTGATTTCAGTGCTTGCAGCGTAGCTTGCAGGCTGCAACATTTCAAGGTGTTTACTCAGTGAGGCAGAAATAACGCCTCTGCAGTTTAAAGCTTAAATGATCATAATTTTCACATCCGTTATTCCAGTAAGGTCACAAATGACAGGATCACATTTAAAGTGGGAGATGTTAAGGGTTCATAAGAACAAGCAATAAAAACATGCAAAATGACTCCATGACGTGTTACATGTGATATATAAGTTTACAATAGGAAGGAAACTTCTCTGAGACTGGGATTTAAAATGATTAAATGGCATAAGTTTAATTAAATATGCTGAAAGTAAACCTGTGAAGAAAGAGATCAAAAGGGTGTAAATTATGGATTGCCAAATGAACAGGAACATATTACATCCTGGTAATGAAGATGCACATTTATATGCAAGACTGGTGATACTCTGGGGGGTTGTGTTTACTTTTAGCATATTTAAAAAGCCTCTGCAGCAGGATTGAGACGTACAGCTACTGGGTGAGTGGCATTGTTGTCTCACTTCAGATTTCATGAGTGTAAGTCTTCTGCATACATTTCACAGAATCTGTCTAAAAATATGCCCATCGGAGTCTGAGTATGCACATATAGATGTAGCTGGGTTTGGGCCTTTCCACAGTTATTATTTGCTGTTGTGACATTGATGCAAACAGCCTCGAGTGCTACTCCAGGCTACGTGAACTTCACCTGACCCTGAACTCCTGCTTACTGCAACATTTTCTACTTTTGACAGAAATGTCTTTAAATGGAGTAACATTGACGATGCAGCCATTTTTAAACAATTGCATGCTTTTTTTTCTTTCTTAATCACATTGTAATGGGATTGGAATACCTTTGTATCTAGGATTGTGGAGATACATGATAAATTTAGGTCTAAAGCAGTCAACTTGTCATTACATATAGTAAACTACAAAACTAGTGGGAGCTGGGTTCAACTGCAGTTTGCGCCACGTCATCCTCTCCACCTCTAGTTTTATTTCTATATAATGTTTACTACAATAAAGGCAAAACAGTCAAATAAGCTGTGTAATGCTATCCACTATAATTTAAATATACAATTACAGATGTTTATACAATTATTATGTGTTAAATAACTGTGGTACTAAGAGTAGAACAGCTTCTTTAATAGACAATTTACATGTGTATGTAATGATGTGTGTTACATCCAGTCACTAAACATGTTGGGAATCAAAAATAATAAAAATAGATTTAAACTAAAATTATTTGATCTAACTTGCAAAGCTTTAATTTTTTATTCTCAAAAAAATGACAACCCTGTTTAACCCTGTTTATTTAAACACAGTTTAAGTAGTATCTGGACATAAGCAAAAAAAACCCAGATACAACAAGGATACAAATACATTACTTCAATCAATGAATGAGATTTTGTATAGACATGTATTACTAGTACTCACAGTCTCCTGTAGTTTCGTATTCATATTTCAAGGAGTAGGAGCTGTATCCGGCTGCTGTCCGGGTCCTTATACTGAAGACATACCACGTAGCGGGGTTCAGACCTGAGATGATCACACTGGGAGCCTTGGTGCGGGTTGAAGAATAGCTTGTCTGCTCATGTTCCTGTGAGAAACAGAACATACAGTACAGTACAATACAAAATAATACATATTTTTACAGCTTGTTGTGAATCGACCATAGAAGCAGGTGTTTGCGGACAGCATCGTTAAAAGACTAATGTCTGGTCCTAGGAGCATATTTACTATACTTTATTTACAATACTTTATGATTATAAGAGAGAGAGTATAAACAGACATTTCTCTGAGGCGAAGTGGTATGAAGCTGTCCACTAACTCATGAAAAAGAGAAGTTAAAGTGACTGGCTCTTCCCTGCTCCACCTGCTCACACTGTATCTCCAACAATGTAATCATTCAGCTTCAGCCTCTATTCCAGATTTCGCTGTGTTGCACGTCCATGGTCACATAAAATTGCTTACTATGCTTGTTTGCACTTGCTGCAAATCTGCTGCTCTGCACACAGCCAGCTTCATGTAAGGAGAAGCCCCAAAGTCTGTTCTCTGTTCAATACCACAGCCCTGTAGCAGTGACTACTTTATAACAAGGTGGCATAGGCCATATCGGCTGACATTAACTTTAATCTTGGCACAACCTTACAGTGTTATTAAAGTAAATAGAGCCCTCTGTACCTTCTCGTAGTATTTGACCTCATATTCCAGGATGGGCAGGGTGGTCTGCTCCGGCTGCTGCCAGGACAAGGCAATGCTGTTGGGGGACGCCCAGTCTTTCTTCATGGCACCTACCAAAGACGGTCCTGGTTTGACAAAAAAAAAAAACAACACTATAAAAACAGGATTGATGTGATTATTCTAATTATTCCCATGAAGGACACATCTGTAAGGAAGTGTAAATGCTGTTTCCTATTAATTTAAATCATGACAAAAAAAAACTGAATGACTAATAAGTAATCCCGCAAGCAGAAAAGTATTTAAAAATATTAAAGGTTTGATACCCAAAGTGTAAATGATTAATAACTATCAATCAATGTAACAGCTTATCTTGTAACTCTAAAAATACAAAGAAATGTCTTAAAAAAGCTTTTTGATACTTGTTATAATGTGAGGTGTTATTGTCACTCTGATTTATTTTGATTACAATCTTAGGTATAATTTGTGTATGTTTGGAAGTATCTCTTCTAATGAGATCATAATAGTATATAGATTATTAGCACATGCATTTATATCACACCTGAAAGTCTAAAGGCTCTCTTCTTTAGCAGTAAAGGCTTGTTGATTGGGGGAGACCGCTTGACCCCAGCTGGTTGTCTGCCTGACACGTATGTGCTCTGAATACTGAGAGAGCTTTTTCTATGGCTGCATCTGGGACCACAGTAAGTATACAACAGTATAGCTCTAATGGTTTCTGTACAAATACACGCATGACCAAACAGATAAGACAGAAAATAGACACTTTGTCAGCTAAAATTTATCACATGGCTCACATTCAATTATATTATTTCAAAAGTTGTTTATTCCCTTTGAGGGAGAAGAAAATGCATGCCTTTTCACTTTTCCCATACGATGTTCATGGTTTAATTGAAAATAAGTAAAGAAAGCTGAATCTCCTCGAAGTGAATTGCATTACCTTTGCTGTATGAATTATTGAAGGATAAATAATTGTAGGGAGCTCCCTGGAGAGGTCAGCAGATGTAACTGTCCTGAGAGTCATTATTATACATTATACGTGTGAATGTTACAGTAAAAGCTGACTCAATATATGGAGAAAAATTGCACATGTCGTTTTCTCAAATGAAAATAGACCTTTTCTCAATACATTGGTTTGGCTTTGGGAATATCTGGCTGAAGACCTCTGTGAAGAGTGGCTTAGGGAAGAAAAGCTTATGAAGTCTTTCCTTTAGGGAGCTTTACAATCTCTTCTTATTTTTTATTTTTTTTACTTTAGTAGGTGTATGAGTATAGGCCTCACAATTGGATACACTTTGCCTCTGAGTCAAACATGAGAAATATGACTGTGATGAACTCTAAGCAGCTCCCCTGTGCAGTCACAGTGCTTCATCTGTATAACTGCAAGGCAATCTGAAAATATGGAGGATTGTATAACTTAAAAATTACACAACGTCTTTGTAAATCTAACTGAATCAGTCTTTATATGCATTATTATTATATATTTTTTTTAATCAACTAAAAGACTAAAACACTAGAAACACAACACATGGTTTAGGAGAAGCATGTGGGAACAGACCATTGTTTTTACATGAAACATATTTTAATGCTTGGCTTATTCTCAATTACCTGAATTTAATAACCACTTCAAATTTGATGGGGTTTGTGGGATGTTAGTAAAAATAGAACAATATTAATAACATGCGTGAGTGAAAACAGCTATAGTGCATTATTAGCATGATCACATGACTCTTGCTTTGCAGACTTGGGCACAATTGGAAGTGTGTGTTTAGACATGCATGTGCATATTTTTGTCCTTTGCAGAAAAGAACAGAGCAGCTGCAGGAGAAAATATGCCTTTGCTTTGCTGGCAACATAAAAAGTCAACAGTGCTGACATCTCATTAGCTGTTATTATTACATATAACCTCTTATATGACAACTTCACTGAAGCTGTGCACATATTGGCTGCTCCATATGTACCTAGTGTCAGAAAGAATTCATCTCAGGGGGTTTGACGTGATCTAACTCTGTCTAATGAAGCACTTTGTTAAAGCTGCTCGGTAGCAGGGTTTTGTGCACTGCTCATGCCAGCTGGGAGTTGGTGCCTGAGCTGCTCGCTTGTGGCTGCAGTGATGTAGACGAAGGATCAAGCGACACAGTAATGTGGTTGGCAGCTGCTGTTAGCATATTGCCTATGATAGGGAACAATAAACGACACAAATACTGTCCCCTTCTGAGTCTCCAATGGTGGATATTTTTGTCCTTTTTTTTTCTACACCTACCCTTTACCTAAAATGGGTCAATCTAGCATCAGGATATTGTGAAGTTGTCACTCTTTAGTCTCTATGAATTAGTCGGGTTCCTGTTAATTTAAGTTGAATTTCCAAGAGGTGGAACAAATGGATCCAGATTACCATACCTCGAAATGCAAGTGAATAATCATCAGAAAAAGGAAGAAAAAATATATGGGAGCAATCAGATCATGACATGTGCGAAGTATTTGTTGGAAGAGTGAGAACACAACTTGGCTGGCAGAAAAAAATAATCAGGCAAAATCTGGCAGCTTTGCTTACACGTCAAGACAAGAGAGACAGACAGAGCTGAGAGTTGGGATGAGTGTGTGTGTGTGTGTGTGTGTGTGTGTGTGTGTGTGTGTGTGTGTGTGTATATATACTGTTCCTTCCTGTGAGAGGCTGGGATGAGAGTCTGTAAACACAATGCTTTGATGTGAATGCTGTCATCTCATCATGCTATCAGATTTATTCACCTAAGATTAATTGTACCTGCATCTGGGAGTGAAGATCCCATCGAGCATGTAATCCTGTGTTATCTAAATGTATTCTGGGTAATTTGCACAGTAAACACTTAGGCATTATTCATTAGGGCTTTACAATGAGTGTTTTTCATCTCAGGCTGGAAATCAATATGATTAATGTGAGCATGGGACGTGATTGTTTATCAAAATAAAGAGCATTAAATCCAAAAGAACATATTCCTATTTTGTATGCAATACCTGCCAAATGTACTGACACTACTCAGGTATTAGCAGTAGACATTTTAACATATCATAAAACACTGAACATCTACTGTAATGTTATCATCAAATGTACATTTTAATAATAAAAATAAATAATCAAAACGAGCTCATTCTGTCATATGAAGAAAGACAAAAACCCAACAATCTCTGGATAAGTAATTTTACAGTTAACCCTGGGTTTCTCTGTGGAACTGTGAGCTTGTTCATGACAACAGGTCAAGTTGTCACTAAACGACCAACCACATCGACATAGAACTGTTAACATGTGGACTAACATAAAACTTTACTAATGTACACCGTGGACTGCATAATAGACTGACTGGACAGTACATATGCATCAAGTCAAGACAAACAACCCAAAAGAAGTGTGGAGTCTATGCCTTTCAGAATAAACATGTATTGACAAATAAGTCATGACTTGATAAGACATCACTTTACAGAGTTGTTTAATGCTCACTGACACTTTTTACCCCTCTGCCTCCCCTCTGACTTATTTGCTGTTTGTTTCTTGGCTTTAACCTCCTTGTCGTCAGTAAGGTAAATATAAACAGTTTTTCCTCCTCAGAGTCAGGCGCTTTGAAAAACACAAGGTTTTCTGTGGTTACAAATGTCTAGCTAATGGCAGGATTAATTGATAATTACTAACATTGACATTTATATTAATGATATACTGCCTGGCCCCAAAAAAGTCACACACTCTAAAATCCATTGATAGAATAACCTGGTCATTCAGTATATTCAGGTAGTCAGCTGACCTCATTCTTTGGGCACATAATGTTGCTGAACCTAGACCTGACCAACTGAAGCAACCCCAGATCACTAGGCATGATGGGAGAATCACTTCATCTACCTTGATGATACCTATCACTCTGGAACAGGTCTGGACTCATCAGATCACATGCCCTTCTTTCATTGCTCCAGAGTCTTTATGCACCAGAGCAAATTTAAATTTTTTATATTTCCGCTTTTGGAGCCTGCCCTCTGGTAGATGGCGGTATATTGCTGTATTTTGCCGTAATTCGCTGTATGGCAATTCATCAAAGCTAAATCTAGGTGGTCATTTTCTTATGGCAGGGCAGTGTATAATTATAACAATAATAAATAATAAATAGATTTATATTGCGCTTGTCTCCCAAGATACTAAAGCACTTACAGTCCATCTACTATTCATTCCACAGTCACACACTGGTGGTGGTACTTCTAAAGACACACTGACAAAAATGTGGCAGCCATTTTGTGCCAACAACCTCTCCAACACCACCACCAACCATTCTCACACATTCAAGGTAGTTGAAGTGTCTTGTCCCAAGGACACAACAACAGTATTAACTGGGAAGAAAGGGAATCGAACTGCCAACCTTCTGGTTATAGTACGACCTGTCTACCACATGAACCACTGCACCCCTTGTATAAACCCTTCAATTTTTGTGTGACTCTCATTTTACCAGGGTCTTGGTTTGTCACACAATATTTTACACATTTACGCCCCATGCCCACTTCTAACACTTTTCGAGTCTCGGGTGAAGTCACAGCCAAAGTGTGACATCCTAATTATGAGTCGTCTTAGTTGAATCAAAAGGAGGCTGCAGAGAAAGTGAAAAAACTTTATATAAATATTAACTAAGCTGTGTATTTGTTTTCTTTTTCCAGTGGCAGGTGTTTGAAACCCGTTGCTGTCCCTAGGCGCTGACAAGATACTTTGAGGACAGAGGACACACTGCAACTGTCTTTAATGATTCTGTATGCGCATTATTAGAGCTGCAACATAAAAAATGTGCCACAGGGACCGACTTGCTTTCTCTAAAATGCTAGAGCATTGGAAAGCCATTAGAAACACCAGTCAATTACGATGGCCGATGAATGGATTTTCCAGTCAAGCGTGGTTAAGCTCAACATAAACTAATGGGGAGTCTTTAAATGAGCTTGACCTGCATATGATTTTAATTAGCTTTCCTGCCCTAAAGGCTTCCATTAACTGTTTAAAAAAATCAATAGCGCCAGTATTGATGCTGTGCGCAAGCTTAAACGATGTCCTAACACACCACTGATTCACAGCTGATGGAGAGATAGACCAAGAAGAGGAGAAAGAGACAATAAAGGCGTTCTTGTTTACAGCGCTCATATCGATGTCTGTCTTCAAGGTGTCGGGTAAAAAAAAAAAAGTCTGTGAGAATACTTCCTTGAGAACAACAGTAATGAACTCCTCACACTGACACCTCAACCAGATTTACCTGAGCTTCTTCTGTTACAAATTCAACACATTTTCATGAATGCTCCTGAAACATTTTAAGGGTTAATGAGTGTTGCAATATAATGAGTAAAATGATAAAGGAAGGCACATCATTGGAGGAGTACAAAAATAAATATGTGATGCTAGATTCTTCTCTAATAAACTGAATTGTGAACTGACAGAGGCAGTATTCTGCTGGGTAACATCTACAAGCTTTTTTATTCTCTTAGTGGCTTTACATTTTTTGGACTAGAGTTTCAAGGTGAAGATGTTTCAACTCTTGGTATAAGAGTCGAAACGTCTTCACCTTGAAAATCTAGTTTAACCTTTTCTTCAAGATGACCTGGATGACTGAGAATCTCTACAGACTTGTTCCATTCATGTTGTGTTATATGCAGCTAATCAGGTTTAAACATTAAACAATTACTTTTCAGCACAGTTTTGTTTAGCCAACTATAGCACATACAGTAGCTGTAGACTTACCAATACATATCAGAAAAACTTTCCATACTAACTTATTTATTTAAGTAATACTGGATATCTTGCACTTACTTCTATTGCACTTCTGGTTAGACCTAAACTGCTTTTCGTTGCATTGTACTTGTACATATGTAATGACAATAAATTTGAATCTAATAAACTTGCTGGGCAAAATGGCAAACTAATTATCACAATTTACTTTATTAAAAACACAAGTATTAAACAATAAAATATGAATATTAAATAAAATACACAGACAGTGTGAGGGCTATTAAATATTAGTATTTTGTAGAGAAAATAACTTTGCCCTCTTTGAAACTTTTAATAGTTATTTAAGAAAAACACAAACCTTGAGCCGTTTGTTTCACATTTGCAGTTAAATCTGCAATAACTGATTTTTATTTTTTCCTACTTGGTCTCAACCTCACCACCCTCCACCAACAGCAGCCTATGGACCTTTTGTAAAAAGGTAAAATCAGAGCAAAGGTTTCCTCGGGGCAAAACCAAGCCTCTCTCATGGAACCTCTTAAAAGGTCCTCGAGTGAGTAAGTAAGTAAGTAAGTAAGTAAGGGCGCCACCATCCAGCGATTTACAGTAATATACAGCGATTTACAGCGATATACAGCGATATACCGCCGTCCACCAGAGGGCAGGCTCCAAAAGCGGAACTATAAGGAGAAACCCAATGATGACTTTACAAATGCAGGTTTTGTACAGGTTTACAGCCTCGAGAGGGGGGCATTAGGGGGGAAGGGGGTTGTTCATATTTATGCAGTCATTGAGCAAATCACCAATACATTACAACAAACCAAAGTTTAGATATTACCTTCAACGTCTAGATCTGAGTTCAGTGTTTCCAGCAGCAGGATACCCACTTCTGTGTTTTACATCACTGTAGACTATTGGGATCCTTGGCATCCTTTATTCAGGAGTGAGCATGTGATTCGGCAAAGCTTCGGGTATGTATTGAACGCACTGATCTATTAAAATCCTTAATAAGGGCTCGATGAGATCTTAAGGTCTTGTTCTTTCACAGATCACTTCTTTTACAATATGCTATTGGGTAATTTAACACTTTTCCTAACATGCAAGAAATAAAACTGCATACTTGCCGTTAAACAATACAGCAACCAAGAGACACCTTTTTCTGAATTTGACATCATTTTCTGTGTAGTATGTCCAGCATGTGTGCAGTGTCAGTGTAGATTTGTTGTACTCAAAGGCTTTACATAAGTCAGCTTTGGGGGTAGTCCTCATTACCCTCCATTAATGCTGGAAGTCACCCCCATTGGCCTGTGAGTCCCTAGTGCTCTGCCATCAACTCCGGACACAAAAAGACATAGAGACCTGACAGTGGGCAAATAACGCCTGGTGTAATTATGAATAGCTCATGTAAAACCAACTTTTAATATGACACTCCACTCAGTGACATCAGTGACTGCCAGAAATATGTAAAAGTCTAATTAGCACTGGCCTTTGTGTTATTCATCAGAGAATTCAGTCTGCAGTAAATGTGTGTTTAAGAACTGATCCAACAGTGGGAAGAGCTGTATTCACTGCAGATGAAACACGATCAATACCACTTTCATGTCTTTGCATGAACTGTGGAGATATGGATCTAAGAAGGAATACTTGTTTCGAACTTGGAGTGTTTGGGATAATTATGAGGCATTCATGCATGATATGTGCTGCTACTAAGTATAAATAGTGGCACTGCTTGACACCAGCTGCAGTACTTGAGAAGATACTGTTAACAGATTCAATACAGCTATTTTGGATGTGGGTCAATAACAGAAAAAGATGTACTGCTCTGTCATTTGTCTGTTTTTAAGATTTTTGCAGGACGGACTGCCAAAAGGGCTTAAACTATAGGACATCAGTTTAATGTTGAAGAGATTGAGGAATTTTTGAGTATGTATAGTTTTAACATAAGAATCAAAACACCATGCCGCAGAACTCTGAATTACAATGCACTGTATTATGGCACACAGACATTGACTCCTCCTTTACTGGTTAACTGAATAGATCATGTATGAAGACATTTTCTACCCAGTAATAAAAAAGTGGGTTCATACTATTTTAAAGTCAAATTAGAGAGATGACATGGCATTTACTTGTCTGATGTACATCAGGGTCTGGAGCCTGTGGTTTGAGAACAAGAGCCAAAAGTTCATATAGTGCTTTATATATCACCTGCGCCTGACTCTTGTAATGTCTTCCTCCTCCTCCTCTCTTCTGCTGCACACCTTAAGCATCTTCTCCTTCACTACAATCTCCATATAAAGTGCTACAATTTGCCGCCCAATTGTCTACACCAATCTCTCTCCCCACTGTGTTGATACAGCCTTGCTTTTTTCAGGAATATTGTTGCTGCTTACAGTCTCCGAGAGGAAAAATGGATGTGACCCTTATGACACTAAATAGCTGTCAACCGGATCTAAACTGGGACAGTTTCTTGTTCTCCCTCGGTACACCTGCAATCCTCCCCTGCTGTGGTAGCTGTCTTTAGTATGACAGCAGAGAAATGCTCCTTAGGCTCCTTTGGCCCATCCAGATGGTGGCTACAAGAGCCACCCCAAACATTTATCATGTGTATCTGCTGAGTACAGGGAGTTAACAGGTAATTAAAATCATCAGTCACACAACAAAAGCAGCGATCAGTGAGGCGGGGCTAAAAAGCAGAGAGCAAAAAGCACTTCTTGTGTTTTTGAAGGGTTTTTTGCACTTTGGTATAGCGAGAAAACAAGGTGGAATAAAGGGAAACAACAAAAAGGGGAACTCAGCTAAATAGTCTCCACCGTGTGTTAGAATGTGGGGATAAAAAGACAGCTGAGCCAAGGTGGTTTGACAGAATTGTCACAAAAATGCGAAAGAGCACACAGCAAACACCGTTTCAAAATAGTTTTTGTGTTAAATAGCTTTTTAACCCAGAATGCCACGTATTGTTTGAAAAACTATTGTTCGGGCCAGGGTCATATGGCCCATGATTCTTTGGGCAACACACTTGTATTATAAAAAGTTTCCTTCAAAGTCACTTGATATAAAATATTAAAAACACTTTTGTGGTGTTTATATTTACAAATGTAGCAGCGGAAAACTACTAAAGCAGTGTATTGATGTACACATCTTTTGAGTTGCATACAGTTTCAAAAATGTGCTTTTATCAAATAAAAGATGGTCAAATCCTAAAAGTAGTATTTCTCTCTGACACTTAGAGGTGTGTGTGCTGGCTAGTTTGTCTGACACTCTGAGGTCATGACTTTAATAGGGTCTCAGCTCACGACTGATCCCTCTTGTTCCCACTTAATGGGGACGTGGAGAAGCAATGACGTGTGGGAAAGGCCAGTAAAAAACCAGCCCCTATACTAGCCCACCACAATCAATACTCATTTAGCCTCCACCTCTCATCCCTCCAAAAGTAATTAATGAGGAGAGCGGAAGTATGTGGCTGCTGACAGCTGATTTCCCTGCCGGTCGCTGTCCTTAGCACCCTGTCTGATTCTTGTGCCGCTACTTAAGTGCTTCATTATGTTTAAGATTGAACTTTCAGCACCAGAAAGTGACTTAAAGAAAGCCAACCAGTCCTAACATCCACAACCCAATGTAGAAGAAAGTGCATTATCTTTTATTATTATTATTATCATTATTTTTTTTCCCATAAATACTAACTGGACCAGGACGTTTTCTGTAAGGATTTTTGGTTTCTTTCAGTTTTTTTATATTTTATTTTATTAGGCAACTTTCTCTGGATGTAATTATATTATGAAATTTAAAAATATTTTTTTTACTTTTATGGTGTATTTGTATTTAAGAAGGAAAAGAACTGCATTTATGTTCGTAAATGTAATCTGCCATATAAGCACTCTTCTCAAACTCTCCGCGGTGAATATGAGTGCACAGAAGTGGAGTGGCACTGCGGTGGAGGTACAGTATAAATAGCAGTCGACCCTCATATAACACCCCGTGCACACTTACTGCAGCGGAGCACGCAGCAGGCATCGTAGCAATAGGCCGGTTCCTATAGAGCTGAATCCGAGGAGAAGAGTTTGCACACAACCCATTGTCAAAGTCAGCCGTCCCTGAGTTCAGAGCCCACTCAGTCTGCTCTGTGAACGAGTCAGCAGCAATTATCTCTATTTACATGTATAGATCCTAAAAGCACGCGTAAGACATGACAACAGTTAAAAAAAAAGCAGAGGTGGATTCAGTGATGTGTAAAAGGTGTTTTAACAAAGAAAATACAATTGACAGATCTTCTTTGAGTAACCGGCTGATTCCTTTCTTTTGTTACAATGGCTTTTTACACAGTAACCATAATATGTACTGTATTAAAAAACTTCCACACACCATTATGTGACAATGACAACAATCAAATCTGGTATTAGTATAATTACATATCTATTTAAACCACCTTGGTACCTTATATAGTCTTACTGTATAAACTACATCATTATTCTCTCAACTGAAATATTGTAAGTAATGTTTTCTTTTTTTTATTTTACCAGGAAAATCTCATTGAGATTAAAAAACTCTTTTTTAAGGGAGTCCCGGCCAAGATAGGCAGCAGCAAATATAAAACACAGTTACATAAATGAACACGCAAAGACAAAAATCACAGGAAGAGACAAACAGATTATGAGAAACAAGTGCAAGTTGTGGAGTTGTATGTAATACACATTGTTCTGTTTAATACTTGCACAAGCTAAAAACAATGAGACAATTATGACCTAGACTGACACCATTTGGAAAATAAAATATTAAATATTGAAAACGAGTTGAGACAAACCTGCTGTGATGTGGTAATAACGACAGGCTTGTCAGTATATTAGTGTCTATATATTTAATACATAAAACAGAATATAAAATATATGAGCTAAGAGTGGAGAGGTTTGTTCCGATGTGTAAAAGTCCACAGGAGATTTAAGCCGGAGCGGCTGTCATTATGAATACTTTGACTGAGTGAGCCTAATGCAATTCCTTTTAAATGAACTGAAGTGACAAAAGCCATTGGCAGCTGATTTATCTAAGTTTCAGAAGACAACGTGGACGCATTCTTTGGAGGAAATTCAGCCTGAAGATTGAAGAGGGGTTTAGGTGGAAGCTGAAAGAAAGAAAACTTCACAGAACATCCATCAGGATTGCAGAACAATGAATCCAATCAGTCTGTATTAATGAGCCAATGCTTAAAATAGTTCCTGTTGTGAGGTGAAGTCGGGGGAAATGATCTTTGCAGGGGGGGATAGAAGCTTCCTGATAAAAGTCTGGGCATAAATCATTTTGTGGAGTAGAAATAGCTAATCTCTTTTCCTTCAAACTCCCCACCTGCTCTGAACACTGCTGAATAGAAATCCAGGGGAATAGCTATTCTTAACACTGACTGGTGAATAGGTGACTTACTGTATATGTCTGCAGGCTCGGAGGAGCTGGCTCAAGATATATATACGGCCACACAGAGCACTGAATGTGTGGGCCGCTCAGTGACAGCCTTCAAGCCCGAAAGCCACAGAGTGCTTTCTCACGCAGCCAATGGTCCACATGTGGGATGTCAAGCCGCGTGACATTTACATGGCCTCTGACTGTTATCTGGCTCTAGGAAATCAGGTCACTAATGCATCCAGTTACTAGAAAACAATTTAAACCATTTTTGTTTTTGACGGTTTAGCTTGTTGAAAATGAAAATTGTTCATAATAGTCTGCATAAAGTCTGAAGATAAAGCTTAAAGCAGAATGTAGTAATATTTTTACCGTCATAACTTTTTAAGTCCTTAAGATGGTTAATTGAGTTGTAGCAGTGTGTTTGAAGCGAGCACCATCTTCTTCTGTTGCTTCTGAGCCAAAAACTGAGCTGCCACTGACCTGACGCAAGTCTCAGGTCACGTTCATGCGAGAGTGACAAATTGCTTTAAGGTGATTCAATGTACACATAGCAGCCTCCTGCAGGGCAAATTTGTGCTTTTGCTAAGATCATACTAAAACGACATACACTTTATATCATCATCAGTCATGGTGAAAAAGACAAAGAAAAACTAGGAGTACTTACTTGATTCTCTGAAGGAAGCTGTTATTACTTAGCCCCGATGACAATGTTATAGGAGTGTTTTTTATTTGTAAACTGTACTCACATTTATTCACAATTTAGATTCACCATTTCACATTTACATGTCTTTGGACATTGGGAGGAAGTACAGACAATAAACAAGCCTGTTCAAAAAACCCCGGATCGCCACAGTATCATGTGATTTCTAAAGCCACTAGCCACTTCAGTCAGACTTTTAAAGCTACATCTCTGCAGCCTGACTATCCTTTTGCATGACTAGTAGCACCAGTGAATAATGTTATCATTGATTTTATTTGTATTACATTAAATGGTGGCTAGCACCCAAACAAAAGTATAGAAGACATTAAGCTATTCTGCCCGGTTCACATAAAGTACATTTTTTTTTATCAAGTATATGGCAGTCCAAACAAGGTCAAAACTTCATTTTACATATTGTGTGGAAGCATGTGAGCATCATACAACTGACCAAACCAATAAAAAAACTAGTACAGCAGCACCAAATCTATAAAGACCAAGTTACATGTTTCAATAGGAAGTGCCCTCCTGCATATCCCCATCCACGGGTCGCTACTGTGAAGAGGTTTGTAATCTTTTACGGTTGATGCCCTTCTGACGCAACTCTCTCCATTTACCCCAGCATGGGACAAATGGAGACACAGATAGACTATAGCTGGAGTTGCTCACCAAGTTACATGTTTGAATGATGAGTCAAAAAACCACATCAAATCAATCAAAAGTATTGTAAAATAATATCTTAGAGGAGGACATTCAGACATCTCTGAGGAAACATTATAATAAATGCATGGATTATTTCTGATCCATAAAAGGCCTCAAGGTAATACTAGTGCATGTTATAAAGCCAGTGTGAGCAGTGACAAATGCAGAGGAACAAAAAGTCTGTGTGATGGGTGCAAACAAATGAGCAATGTCACAGAAAAGAAGGGCTGCAAGGCAATTAAGTTGTTTGAGTAGCTTTAGCAGAAGTTTGTCTGACTTTGTCCTGCTTGATCTCACCCATATTAATCAGCTGAGCATTTGTATGCTGTAGCTCCAACACAAATAGACAGATACGAGGCCAGGAAGGGTTCAGATCTTTCTCCTGAGCCCAGCTGTGCTTATTTGGCCTTTCTCACCCTATCTTCAGTCGTAACTGCAGCACAATATTTTATATCTCATTGTTAACTGCCTTAATGTATCTTACCTTACTCCCTAAATACAGACTAGTGTTGGGGCATTAGTGTTTATTGAGCAAAATTGTGACCCTTTACCTTCTGTTTGCTTGAGACTACAGCTGTTGTTTTTCTATAAAGCACAAATATGGGTGGGCTTTAATCATCCGCTCAAAGTAAAGTGGACTTATCCTTGCTATAGGACAAAGAGTTAGGTTCATGCAGGTCATAATTAAAGTAAAAAAAGGGTGTGTGGTGGCAGGAGGTCAGGAGCACAAATGAAGGAAGATGCCCCAGGGCAGGATGAGCACAGGGGCCAGCAGATGCCCCAGGTTCCTGAAATCCCAACAGAGAGCCAATGCACCAAACCTGCCAACAACACAGTATGCAACACCTGGCAACTTTTATAGCACAGATGCACCCATCCATTATTGGGCAAATATACATTTAAGACTGTACATTTTGAATAAACTGAATCGGTTTAATGACAACACAAACTACTCACTAGAAACCTATTCACAGCATTATATGTGAAGCAGTGTCGTCGTCAACAACTGCTATGTTCTGCACAGATCAGAATATGAACCAGGAAGCTGCACGATGGTTTGTGCAGAGGTTATGTCCCGAAATCTACCATGTCTGATTAATTATATAGTACAGTGTTCATTTAGTTAAACCTTTAGTCAACTTTGGCCATGTTTTTGTCTATGTTCTCCATTTGCCTTGAGGACATATTGTATTTAATGCATCTACTCCATTCTTTTCTTCACTTTTATTACCATATGTAAATTATTCATTAGTGGGAACTAGGCTAAGGTAAAATAAAGCACTGTGTCGTTTATCACTCAGTACTTTTCAGTTCTATAATGTGAAAGACCTACACCTCACTTCTATTAAAGGGAACATGCTTCCATAAACTTATTGCTAATACAATTACATTTATAATGTTTTGAATGACAGTCTAGCCATTTAAGATGATTTGAATACAAGAGGTACATTTCAACTTCTAAGACAGGCTGGGAACATGGAAGCACTATGACGTAAATGATTTGGAGAACAAAGGCTGATGAAAAATCCTCCAGATGCTGATGTTCTGCTTGTTCCATCTTTTCTTTGCCATGCTTCATTTTGACGACTCTCTTTATCAATCTCTTCTCTCATCTCGTTTTTTTCCAGTGTCGCTTCTTCTTCTCTGTCTTTCTCTTTGCGGAGCCGATGGCACAGGCTGGGTTGTGATCCAATCACGGGGCGGGCTGCAGCAATCACCAGCTGCTGATTGGTTTTATAATCCTCACTCAGGATCTCAGATGGGAGAGAATCAGCTGGCCGCGCAGTGCCGCTCTGAAAGCTGTCATACTGATGCACACACACACACACACACACACACACACGTACAGCAAGGCTCACACTCTTCCTTTTTCTATATCACACTTCTAGGGCTCACATCATTGCTTTCATTATCTACAGAGTGTCAGAAGTACGTTCCTATAGTTGTGTGGGTGGAATCAATGTATCGACTAAGCTATAGCTACGTCTATGCTAATGTGTTTCCATTTTAGACCATAGTTTTGTAAAAAACTGTTTAATTGTTTCTTTTTCTGACTTTGCTCTTCCCAGGTACTTTCAGTTCAGAAAGTCATTGCTGTTCAAAAAGACATATTAGCCTGTAAATTTGACGTCCAGAAGAAAATCAAGAGGTAAACAGTCTGTAGTGTTTGTTTTGTCTTCCCATTGTAGAACAAAACCACATAGTGACAAATCAATAACAGTCCACAAGATTTTTTTCCTGTGTTTGAGCTCAACTGTTTTACTCATAAAGCTGTGTTTATAGCTAATGTTTACCAAAAACAGAGTGCATCCCTGTACTTGACAATATGATGCAATGCCACATTTAAAACCTGCAACACCTCAAGACACAGGACAAATAGAGATAAAATATGAGTAAAGATGCACTGCCACCCAAACTCCCAGATTAATAACCTGTGCATTAACTCACATTTTAAACAGACAAGAGCCAAATCCCCAAATGCTCATGTATACAGTTATAAAAGAACATTTTACTTTTCTCACAAGAGGTCGCCGATAATCTTCTCACCAAAGTCTTTGACACCAATATGCTGTGTATCCAGTGTCCTGTGTTCTCCATAGAGCATTGTAAGACCAGATTCCTACATGGCTATTTCACAGTAGTGCTTCAGACTGCAACCTATGTTCTATTTTGCATGTCCTTGTCCTACATTCGTGAAGTGGAAAGAGGACAAACATGACTTCTATAATAACCATGTCACTAGGAAAAAGTTGCCACTGTACTTCGCTGCAAATAAAAAATGAGAGTGTGCTTAGCAATGTTTAAACAGACCAGTTCACTTTTGTGGGAAATTATAATGTAATATACCAATATCTACACAGTATTGTTGTGACTTGGTTTAATTCCTGGATCGGTCTGTTTATCAAACTTTCTCTATCAATCATTAAAGCCCATAACAATTGTGAATAAGCTGAGGATTGGGCATGGGTCTGGTTTCTTACAAACATTCACCAACCTCTGCTATCTTCAGCACAGTCTACATGTGCAGTGGGGTGAAACCAAGCCACAGGGAGCATCACTCATTCCAGTCCTGGAGGGAGGCAGTGTAAAGCCAGCACCTCTCAGCCTGTGTCTGTTTGCTGCCTGTCGGCTGCCTGTGTGTATGTATGTATGTAACACATCCATACATACACACAGAGTCTCCCCATGAGGTCAGCAGGATAAGAGGTTTGAGAAAGGCTTGTACCCTTCACTTCCTGTCAATGACAACACAGGCCCATAACCGCTACGCACTGCTGAGCCCAAATCACGGTCCCTCTCATATTGCAGCTCCAACTGTTTGTGTCTAGATCTCTCCGCCAAACTGTATTTATTACTATCCTAATATTGTAAAATTGTCTTCCTACAACCTCCTAAAACCTCAGGGGAGATTGTTTGCTTGTTGCTGTGGCAAATGTAAAAATAAATACAAAAGCAAATATTTGAATATGTTTTCCACATTCCAGTAAAATTACATTTAATTTATCGCACTCTTTCCGGATCATTATCTGTGTTTGTTTAATTTCCTGCCATTGAGACAGTACTTTTGCTTAGTAATAAATTATTTTGAATACCTTTTCATTAAATCTGTACACCTCCTGACTCCAGATTTCCAATATCTTGTCTTAGCTTGTAATATGTACAGTATATACACATATGAAAAATGCATAGGAAAACTTCACCATAATTTAATTTAATTTATACAATAAATTTATTTTACAACAGTGTACAGTTCTGACCAGATTTGTTTTTATTCATTTGGGGATAAACCTACCTCATGTGTGTAAAATACTTTAAATGTACTTAAATAGAACTACATGAACATAGAGATATTTATTGAGGTGGTACTCTTTTAATTATCTTAGAGGACCACTGCACTATATCATATACAACAGCCTGGACTCACATATGAGTCATTCAGACACGGTCCTCCTCAGCACCAAACCCCACAACACTCACTGTCCCTACACTACAGCAGACAAAACCCTCAAGTCATAGCCCAACAGCAGGACTGGACAAGTATCATGTTGTATCACACTGCTTTCTCTGAATCTATAGTAAAACATTTCAGGGTTGGTTTTAAAATGTGCTAAAAGTCCCTCTAAAATACACAAAGGTAGATGCTACTGGCATAGTCATATCAAGTTATTCATTGACTTTGGAGTACCTTATTTAAACACTCTCCAAACAATCTAGAATAAGCTGTAAATTTAGCAATGTTGCCGTTACGCACATAATTTGCAAAAAAACTAATTGCATTGAATGTATATCTACATCCTCCTGGTTGTTGTTGAGATTTAGAAACGATAATGTGGGACTGTTATACATAAACAAGATTGTTCTGAGACTCTCCGGCTGATTGAAACGGAAAATGAGATTGCAATTGCTGTCTCTACAAGTCAAAATAACTTGGCAGAGGTAAAAGACTACTCAATTATTTATAGACTTTTTATTCATCCACAAACAAGAACGTTCACATATTTTATTCCTGGGCTGGATGTGACTTATGAAGAGTGACCAGACAAGGACATTGTGTCTTACTCAAGGACACTTTGACAGAAAAACCTTCTGCTAACAGGACTGTGCGGTCTGTGGGGATTTACTGCCAGCCAAGCATGTGTCTGTGTGTGTGTGTCATCCATCTGTGCTATTGTATTCTTTATGTGACACACACATGCATGCACAATGTGGCGAACAGGCTTAACGTCTGCACACATATAGAAGTGATAGATGTGTTTTCTCTGTGGCAGCACCAGGCTTCAGAGTGTTGAAAGTGTGGGGATCAATATGCATAAGGTGTTCAGATGGAAAAAAAAAACGCATGTCCTGGCACAGATTGACGCTTCTTTTGCAAGAGTTACTCTACGGACCAAAAAAAGAATAAGCCACAGAATCTTTAGTCCCTTTTTTATTGCTTTGACTTTCTATCGTTTACTCCAACACCCGCCATGGGAGATTCATGGAAACACCTCTGGGCTTGAGCTTGTCCTACACACATCGCTTCTATTTCCACAATTGATTTTGTGTTAAATGCACAGGGTCAAACCTCAACAACCTCAAACATTGGTTTTGTGCAGTGTTTAAAAATGTCAGGCTGCTTAAACCTTAACTTCAAAACACATCAATGTATTAAAAAAACAAACAAATGTTATATTCTTCTGAAAGGTAAAAAGCTAATTATTTAAACCAACCATCTACCAATCAAAAGGCACTAAAAAGTCATGGAAGCACTAGAATCACGATTGCTGAGAAGAAAAAATATACAGTCACTTGCAATATTGTAGACAATTCTTTTCTTGGATTGATTTTGGAGAAAATGGCATTTATTTGAGGCAGCTTTTTTCAGTAGTTCCGGATTGCATCTGGTGTCACAGCTGTGTTAAAACAAACCTGACATTCAATGGGAGCTAAGGAAGAGGAGGAGAGGAACCACGCAGTGTACAAAAAAGTTGAGTGCACGTACTGACATCAAGAAGAGTATTACGAGGAGAGTACTATACACAAAGATGTGGCTCCAGATGGTAGTGTTGTACTGGACAACTTCCACACGTCGCAGCAGATGGGACAAGGGAGAGAAAAAGAGGTCCTCTCTGTTAACGTTGAACTGTACAGCTGCCAGTATCACAACCGGACAGTCCGTTTTTTCTCTTATAATCCAACTCTTGTTGGATTATGTATTTCTTTTCTTTTTCACTAGTGTGTAGGGTAAGTTCCACAGTTGTCAGGCAAAATCTATAAGAAGCTACACATATGTAACAGTACCTTACTAATGAACCAGTGTTTTCTATGTGTTAACATTCACAGAGAAAACACTAAAGTGCATTAGAAATACCACTTATACTTTTACATTGTCCATTTTTAGTCTCTCAAGCCCTCCAGGACTACCTTTCATTATATCTGACTGCTGACTGGACACTTCAGTGTTTCTGCCAAAGCAGCTCAGGGATTGGTTATTACAACTGTTAGCTTTCAGTGTGAAGGTTAAATGTCTAGACTACAAGTACTGTAGTCTTCTACAGTAAATGCACCACAAATTGGACACTTTTCCCTCAAATAAAATATATAGCTACTTGTATCGATTGCAACAGGTATGAAATATATCTTTGATGTGACTGACTGGCTACTGTACTGCTCTTAAAGGACTTTTTATTGCAGTAAGTGATGGTGTTATTGTGTGTCTGAGTGAGCAGGGATGTCTTTTCACAACTTCATAGCTCCACATGGTCTGCTGCTTGCTCCAGAGAGAATCTGTTCCCCTATAGTCTGTTTATAGGCGCCATATATCACACAGCTTTCATTGGTAATCACCAATGATGCTGCAATCCCAAACCATTTAGGTCACTACTGCACAGCCCACGCCTGTTTGATGGAGCTACGGTCATTATGTGCCTCTGTGTGTGTGTCTTACTCAGCATTATCACTCCATTACAGGTGCACGCTTTTCTCACACAGCCCTTGTTCTGTGCTGCGTTTGTTATGCATGTGTGTGTTTGTGTGTACAGATAGATTTGCACAATTGCCAACACAGCAGTCTGGTGTCTTAATACATAGAGCGGACTCCCCTGACAAGTGCACTCAATCATGCTAATTTTTTACCAATACAGCATTATTCAGACAAAAGTGCAAGTTTACCCCTAAACGCTTTTGTGAAAAGTTGACATGTTACCAGCCTGCTTGTATTGGACTCCTATAGAGTTATTAAAACATTCAGCAGGAGATGTTATCTTAGTCTTAGTACTATTTTATTTTTTAAGAGTTTAAAATTAAATATAGTTCAATAAGGTTGCTAAATATTACTTGCTTCAAAAATCCAAATGCAAAAACTAAACTAAACTAAAACCAGTTAAATATTGTAAGCGCTACGGTGCATTATGAGACAATGACTCAAGGCCAGATTAATTCTCTCTTTCTGGAAGTAATAATGAATCAAGTCGGTTGGGAATAAAGCCAAGCAACTCCAGCTTTATGATTTATACTATACTTGCAGCGTTCCCAATAAAAGTTTATATCTAATGTCAGAGGAAATCATGTCTTATCATAAACAGAGTCAAGGTGCATAGTATGAGAATATTTATTGAAGTCTAATCAGTGCACACACATCACCAACCATGTATACATAAGAGACTTGACAGAAACCAAAAAACTAAACACAAAAAGGACGAAAATGAGCACAAATATAGTTCAAGGTTCTTGTTTGTTTTGAAATATGAGTCCCCTGAAACAATGCTATGAAAATTGTTCTCTTTATAAATACTGAAGCACAAACCTGTCTAAACATGAACACGGTTTAAAGATGAGAACTGCAGTCTCTGGGGAGCAAGTCCATTAGATTTAGTACCTGCCCCAGCCTGGCCAGCTCCTGAAAGACCGGAGTGAACATAAAGACAGTAATATCTATATTTCATGGATGTCCAAACGTCTGTAGTGCAGTTGTTGAAATGTTGTTACTGCAGTCATACAGTATGTAGCTATTGGACTAAAACATAGACACTTTGGAGCTTTAAAGTCTGATCCAATTGCTAATAAGTAGACTGTGGTATCCTGAAAGCTTTATATTAAAGTCTTATACACTATTTGCAGCTAATGTCTAGCTAAACCTGTCAAGCTGCGGATTTCTTTTTCTCAGAACTCTGTTGACTTACAGGAAACTAGACTCACTTGGTGTCATTGAGAATGACTTTTTTCATAATTTTTCATTTCAACCTGGCTTGATCTAAAAATCTTTATTAACAATGCACAGACATGCTGTAGACACAAAGACTCACAGGCAGCACGTAGTTCACGGACACATCAGGTTGAAGAGTATGTAAAGATTAATAATATGTCTGGAGGAGATAAAGAAGAGTGTATTGTGTCTGCATGTGCTCCTTTCACTCTCCTTGAGAACTTGACTCTATTAAAAGTCACAAATGTCAGCTCAAATGACCCTCCTCTCTCTCTTGAGGCACTCAAAGTGATAGCGAGCTTAAAGTTGTTCTGCTTTATAAAGAGTGAAAAAAAAAAAAACTAACACTTATTTACCTTGGAGACCTTTTTATCTGCTCAATAAAGATGAGAGGATCCTCGCAGGGCACTGCGAGAGTAAAACAGGAAATTATACCACCGTTAATGTCTACCTGCGGAGGCCATGCACTTCAACGCAACAATTTGACTTGGTAGAAAGTGCTTCCAGTGTCATTTGGCCATAAAATAACTCAACTACCCTGATGTTGTACTTACAACAGGGGATAGATCTTTACTTTAAAATGTCAGCACGAGTATCGGTCATAAAACGTGCCAATAGTATCGCTAATGAACTGCAGTAGCTTGGCGGGAAGTCTCTTGATGTTAAGCTAACACAACTAATTTGAAGCTCACACTGTAATATATAGTATGTGACAGTGATGAGCAATTTGACACATCACAGTTTTATATTAGTCAGCAGGTGTTGCATATCGAGCACCAAAACACATCAGACTATCATACACAGTGCTCTTATGGCCTGTATTAAATATCTATAATAAAGTATCCTTTCATAAAACTTAGCTCGTGTAAACATTGTTCCTCAAGCTTTCTTTTTTATAAGAACTTGAATGTTACTTAAGTTAGTGTGTGTTATTATTATGAATACAAACTCACTTTTTTTACATGCTTATTAATACAAATTTGCTACACACCTGGTTTAAAAAGTGTAATATAGGTAATCTCCAGAGGTTAGTAACTCTAATTATAGAATAACAATTTCTGTGCTGTAACATCTCCCTGAAATGTCATACGTTATAATGTCACCTTGTCCTTAATTTCTCTGTCTGTTTGCGTCCTACTTAAATGTCTGCTGTTATGATTATCAGCAGGGGAGCTCAAAATAATACAGTTCAGCCTGTCGGAAAATAAGGGACCAGACAAGGGAAGGAACAGGGTTCAGGCTGGGGTCAGGGTTACAATGAGGGTCGACGCCTTCAAAGCACAATATGCGTTTAATGCCAGGCACCAAGGCAGCAGTCTGTGTGTACAGTGAGTCACTTCTGCAGCTGGCTCCACTTCTAGACAAAAAGCAGAATCCATAAAAATCAACTGAACAACCTTTAATCTTATCCATCTGTCTATGTTTTTATCAAGTCATTTACATACAGTGCTCTTTTGTTAGAGCAACCATACTGTATAGCTTTTCATTATAAGCTTTATACGACAACAAAAACTCACCAAGTGTAAGTTTTACTATTATAGACGGATAAATAAAATGGTAAAAATATTCTCTATCTGTAACAGGGTACTTTGACCTGAGATGGTGCATGTAATTCAGCAGTAATTTACATTTCCTGTACCTTTAAATACATGATTTTTATAGGCGTTGCACCTTCTGCAGCAATAGACTTATTTTTCATTTAATGAATAAGTTTAATTTTATTTAATTAGGTTTAATTAGGTTTGGCATAGTTTTGGTGCTTAAAGATTAAAAAAAAAATGAGGTAATGGGAGTTTGCTTTTTCTTAGTTACTGCTACAAAATATGCACAACATCTGGGCTGGGGTTTGCAAAACAACCTGGTGCTAAGTGAAATATTGCATCACACAAAGCAGTAGTTTCAAGACAATGTATAGAAAGATTTTTTTTGTGTTTCTGATTTACCAAAAGTGAAGAGGCCCATACTTTTCTGTCATATACTGTCGAACTAAAACTTTTATTGTTTAATTTACTTTTAATTGTATGCCACAATACAAATGAAAGGCAATGGCAAGCTTTCATCTCTTTCCTTTAATTATCATTAAGATAACTTTTTAATGATAAAGAGAAATTATAGATTAGATTTTTTATTTATTTATTTTTTTTTAAATGCGGCACAAGTCTTTTGACAAGTTTTACAAAATCCACTGCATAAATAACTCAATAAACATGACATTTAGAGGACAAAGCAGGATGATTCATCTGCAAATTCACAGTGGATTAAAGGAAGAGTATGAATGCAATAAGATAAGGAGCCTTTTTGTGGTTATTCAAAGCTGCGATGTAAACGATAACTGCATGTTTAACAATGAACACATGTAATGAGACTCACACATGACCCGGACATTATAAAAGTGTGAATGATAAAGGCACATCACGAGGATAAATACTGTGATGAATCAGAGCGGAGGCACAGAGCTGTCAGGTGGATGTATCCCGTCCTATTGTTCCCTCGGTATCTCCCCTCACAGGAGGCACTGATGATGGCGACGACCCTGGAGGCGACTGCTTGCATTGATATACACAACAACAGCGCGCACTTGTGTTCTTAACATCGATGCTACAATGACACAAACTGTTCCCTTGACACACCTCCACATTCGCAAATGGCACTGGGTAATTGGGGCCCCTGGGGGCGATCTGCGGGCCTGGGTGCCAAGGGCGCACATTCCTTACAAGGAAGCAGATAAATCAAGAGTTAATAAGCCTGCAGCATGGGGGTACTATTTATGACCGAGCACTGCACAAGGCCAGAGCCACCAGTCCAGCTGTGCACCACTCACACATACATTTAGATGGTGCATGTACGCCGCACTACAAGAAAAAACAAAAGTCACCACCTGGATTTAACGGAACAAAACCTCCACTGGATAAAACTGCAGCGATGCATATGATTAGGCTACAACAACTCATTAAAAACTATAAAACATGTTTTGCAAAGATGTTACTTTTCTACAAAAAGGTTAAAGCAAAGACAACAAACTGCAGAATCTGCTAAATTTAGGGGTAACTTTTTAACAGAAAAGACATAGCCTCAAAATATTTAAATAAGTAACTTGAAAGTCATTTAACCGTTGATAAGGGAAGAATAACCCCCCCTTGTATCGATATAGTGTGCCCTCTTCACCAGATGCTCCACTATCCCGTGAGCCCTGAAAAGTTTTGCTTTAATGAGTTTATGAGAGTCCAATTTTACATTGCCCTAATTGTACACATAGCTTATAAATAATGGCATCTATTCAGCATAAACAATCCTCAGTGTTTTATAAACCATTTTTCATAATTTTTTTTTTCCATTTTGTCCATTAACCTATAATGAAGTAAGGATCACAACTACATTTACGGCACTGACTGGAACAGACTTGAGCAGCAGAGCAGCACAGTGCAGAACACTATTGATTCGTCTGCAGAAAGTCACCTTACCCCCCCCCACCCTCCCTCTCCCGGCCCCCGACCCGCATCTTGGGGCCCCCCGGTCATTCTGCGCAGCCAATTTGTATGGCTGTTGTTATTATTAGTGTTCCTCCAGCATGGCACTTGGGTCTCGGGACACGGACGCACCGCTTTATGATGCCGCGCCTAATAAACATCATTGTGATTTTCCCAGGCTGGTAATTAAGTGTGGGGCTAATTTGTCATAGTTAGTTAGAGCGTGGCGCGATGCCTGCGGACCGCTTCCTGGGAGGGGTACAGTGGCTGTGAGGGGCCAATAGTTTAACACTTTGTGCATTTATAGCCACCACTGCCTAATGGCTCTGGTTTGAGGGATGGACCAGGGCCAGAACAGATCAAGGTGGGCCAGAGGTTTCTCTACATACTCTTTGACTTCCTCATTTTTTGGTGCTTGATCATAGTTTCATTTGACAGATATGGGTTTTTGAATATTCATGAATTTGAAAATGAAGATTCCCTGCCAAGACTTACACATTAGCATTCCCGCCGTGCCACTGGTTAAATGTTTTTCTGGACCAGGACATTATTAATATGCCAGAGCTTCATTTGAGACATGGAGTCCAACTCTTAGCTTAGAGTTTATAAGACTGTTTTTATATATATATATATATATATATATATATATATATATATATATATATATATAAAAATATTAGAAAATAGTATGTATTTACAAAATCTACTGAGATATATAAACTGAACACATCCTACACCAAATGTTTGAATGGTCCTAATCTATGGATGCTGGTTTAAGCTACTGTCATGCTTACTTCTTACTAAAACCAATCTTCTCAGCTGTGCGAGTTATCTTCTATCTTTTTTAAACATTAATTAGGCATATTTTACTAGAAATAAAGATAAGGCTACAGCAAACTGCTCTGTTTAAGGCTCACAAACTGTCCTGTTCACAACAAGTTGTCTATAAGACTACTGGTAAATCAACCAGGTACTGAAATCTGTGATCTGTTCTATTTTTGTACTTGGTATCAGTAAGCACGGTGTCATTATTATTTGTATTAGGACATCACTAATTTAAACTAAACATTTTAGAAGTTACTAAGTCAAAAATGTGTGCAACTATTTCAGAATTTGGTAATGTAAATTAGTCTAAACAGGTATTTGGTTGGGTTTAAATGTTAGTGCTAATCTGCAATTTGGATAAATATTCATGGATTAATGTGTGTGTTTGTGGGGGCTTTGAATATGACACGCTAAATCTGGTTTGAGTTAGGCTATGAGCTACACAGAGCAGCTGGGTCATTTCATTTTACAGTAGTGTCATAAAACTGCAATGGGCCTAACAGGAGAAAACAGGCAATAGTGCAAATAACAGAGACAATGATTATTATTGCTTGTCCAGAAACACATTAAACACATCGGTGGTGGCAGTAATGGTAAAAAAAACCTGTGACCTTCTCACTGAAAGTCTACTGCATTAAGAAACTAACACAAATAGTAACACTAACATTACATACTATCATTAATATATCATTGTGTTACCTGGTTTTACAGTTAAAGCTTATTTTTTGAGAGTATATTTTGAGTGATAAAAATGAATTCATAAAATAAAAACATTCCACTCAGTGTGTCCACACACAGATGCCAAGTAATTGGTGCTTGTGCAGAGAAAATATTTTGGGGTAAAATAACATTCCTCATTAACTGCAAATAAATGCTATAATGAGCAACATTGGTAATCTTTTTATTTTTTTATTTTTTTTATTTTTACTAACAACCACGGCTTTAATTGGATCATAATTATATTTCATCACATTTTCATTGTTGAGTCTAATTCTGCACATCATTAAGTTCGGACTGTGTGGAGTAAGCTGCTAGCAAGGTATGTGCATTACTCACTTCCATTTACTGTTAGTGTGCACTATGAGTGTTTGTGTGCTTGTGTACTACTCAGTGGCATCTTTTTAAAGGTCTTGGTCTCAACTCAGAACACATTTGGACAAGTTTCATCAAAGTCGTTGACATAGACAACCCAAGATATTTTAATTAAGGCAGGTCAAGAGCACGCTGATTTATTTATCTAGCTGAGAATATCCATCTTCAAACCATTTGTGTGATTTTTTTTAATTGCTGAAAAGTGGGTCTGAGAGCTGGTAGTCAGATTAGTGATTTATATTGTTAGTGATTATAAAATGTTTTTTTTCATTCCCTGTCTCTATCCACACATTTGTTTATTTACTGTCTTTCTGTCAAATATAAAAAGGAAAGGTTCCCAAAAACAGCTTTGTCTGGAAGAGTATCTCTGTAAAATGTGGGTTCCACACCAACCGCAGACATCTAATTGGACTAAAAACAGGAAGAATGTGACAATTTATGATGCTAAAATCATAACACTTGACATCTTCAGTGAGGAAAAAGTAATGTCTATTGAAAATACACACACCCCTCAAATGAGTAATGGGGATATGAGTGCCTTAATAGTATCTGGTCGAAGCAAGTTTTCAATTTACTGAAAAAGACAAATATAAAAGGGCACATTCAACCGTACTGAGACCACTCACAGAGCCATACTGCTAATGGTTAAGCTGAGGCAAACTGAAAATGCCATTTAATCAGAATGAAAACCTCCAGAGAAGAAACTCTATAAGAAAGACTATAACTACATAAGAGGAGTCCTATTTAGAATCTGTCAGAAAAGCTGCGGATGTTGTTTTGGAGTACAATAATCAGAGACATTTATACACATCAGTGCAAGACAGAATTAGCCCCAAAGCCATGTGTGATGAAGCGTATTTACTTTCACACAAGAGACAAGTTGCTGCATGGATCTTGAAGGGTGCTTTGTCTTTGAGATTTCTCCATTTTCCTTCAGGTGAGTAACGAGAATGTAAACGATCAGGGCACTTTCAGTCAATGCCGAGTCAATGAGCATCCCCGGTCCGACCGACTCCTTCCATGTTATTCTATATCAGCGCTCACATACAAGGCTGTTCCTTTTACCTACAGGCGTTTCATCAACAAAAAGACTGTCTGATTAGTCTTTCAAGTTGTTGCGGGAATGTTCTGATGCGTCAAAGCGACTCTGAGCCGATCTGTCTCTGATTGCTTTTAGTGACATACACAATTACACAGCTGCTTCCTGTGATTAAAGCCACTCTCCTGTTTCTAGGCCATTTCCTCCTCCTTCCCCTCCTCTTCCTCTTCCTCCTCCAGCACTTGTACACCTGTCCACCCGCTTTCATAACTTATTTGCCCGCTGGAATATGGAAATCCTTTTAATTACTTCTGAATGGCCCCTGTCCACATGTGGCACATTCAATTCAATTTTACAGCTCAGTTCAGGGCAGTTACATTTAGTGACAAACAGATATAACACAGTGCATAATAAAAAACAACAAAGAATTATACGGGATGTGTATTAAGTCAAACTGTATATTTTTTGTAGCTAGTATTTTGTAGCCTGGTTCTACCAGACTCTCGTACATTTCATTTGTACAGAGAGTCTGGCCTCGCTCCATTGACAAGCGTTTACTTCCTTGTATGCGGGAACTCTGTTGAAGTTTAAAACTATTGGATCTGCCCAGAGTCACTCAGGATCTGCCATAGCCAATCGCTAACGTGTGGTCGTGACATATGTCATGCGCCGAAACCGACCGGAAACAAGTCACTCCCTCTGTTCGCTGATTGGTCCTACAAAAAATTGATTCTGGAAACCTAAGAATATACAGCGATCCCAGACTAAGTACTAAAGCGAAATGAAATTGAGCGGAAGTACGTAGAAGGGCAGAGCCAGGCTAAGTATTTTGTAGGCTTGAATAAAAAAAAAATAAGGTTAGGTGCCCAAATATCAACTACAGCATATGTTGTGTTATCTTCAATAAATGCACAGTAAAACAATGGCAGCAGTGGAAAACTATGAGTTTGCCGAGGTTTAAATGCTGTTTTTACCAAAGCAGTCTGACAGTTTTTGAAGAAAGCTTCAGGGCCAGAATAAGAAGATAAAAGGGCCTGTATGACAGCAAAGCATTTTATATATATTAAAAAAAACTTTTTGCATATAGTTCAAAAGATATCCTTTTTCAAAATGCAAAAAAATGTACGGTTGGCTCTTGTTTTTGTAATACTGTCTGCTTTTCAAACTACTATAATCCACTGTGCATGACATTTCCTAGATGCTAGCCATTTATGTTCATCATGCACCACATACTAAAAGTCAGTTCAACTTTCTTGTAAATATTGTAGGAATCTGGGACTCATCATAAAAAGGTATAAAAGTCGTGGTTCAAGTCTGCTTGGTGTTGCAACAGAGCTCTATGGTGCAAAAATGAAGGCGGCACGCTGAGGTTGCGCTAGATGACATCGCAGCAGGAACACCCAAACATCTCATCTACATACAAAATAATACATTCACATTGCCTGAAAAAAGATGGCGTTGAAGGAAAATTGTGGAAGAGAGTTAAGACCATGAATGAGTTTGATGTAAATGCAAAAGTTCTGCGACCTCTGAACCCACTGATTCTTCAGTTAACACCTGGTTCAAACAGTTTCTAGACAAGCTATCACCTATTACTTGTTTAAAGCAGTCCTGTGTAACTTTTAGCCAGTAGAGGTACAGATGTTCAATGTACTCCCCTAAATGTGCAATTACAGTCTCAGCTACTCAGACCAGTGTAAACTAAAATATTTATCTAAGGCACATTGGGCCAAACACAATGCTTCCAGGCTAAAAACACTAACACAATAACAATGATTACTGTAACGGATTACCACCCAGCACTACCCTTCACATAAGTCTGGATATTCTATATCATGGATACTATTTCTGTCCCTCAATTTAGTCCTTTTTTCTGCCAGTGTCTTATCATCAAAATCCTAATTAGCAGGTGCTAAATAATCATCTAAGCTGTTATTTTAATTGGGCATTTGTGCCAGAATAGATAAAAACTTGATTAAAGCAAGCATTTTTTAAGTTTATGTGCACTTTCCCTGCACTCTCTTTATCCTCAACCCACATTACCTGTTACCTAATTTAGCCATATTCTTATTCTCCCACCTTTTTTTTGCTCTCTGATCTCCTTTCTCACTCAATCATCTCCTCATAGTCCACTTCTCATTTTCTGTCTATTCATAATCTCCCATGTCTTTGCCCCTTCATGTCCCGCTCTGTACACACTGCCACCCCTCAGTTGCTTTCTGTATTTCACTGTGTTTACCTCTGGGACTTACTGCTTCTCTCTCCTCTTAACCCTCGATGTCTCATCCAACTGTCACTTGTCTTTCAGTGGATTCGGTCTGAATAAAGATCTCAACCCAGTCACCCATTTCCTGCTGCTGCTTTCAGAAACGTGATGTTACTACACAATTAGACTTCCAGAAAGAAGCACTACGAGGCAAAATGTATTATCACACACCTTTCACATAAATCAATACCGGTATTTCAGCTGAAATGTTAAGGATAACTTTAAGGGTGGAGTCACACCAAAAGTGACACTAGCAACTTAAGGCAACAAGCGACCATTCACATCCTATGCGCGCTTGTACGAGAGAGCGACAGCCATTCACAGAACAGGATTTAATGGACACCTGAGAGGAATAGGTCCAGCCAAAATTGTAGCGGCTTGAACTTCCCGCCCCCTGCCAGCAACTTGAATGAGGGCGCTTTTGACGTTTTTGATGTGAACTCATTCTAAGATTTAAAGAAGTCATGGTACTAAATATAACAAGAATAAATGTGAGTTTCGAATACAAATGTAATCCTTAAGCTACATCTATATAGTTTATCAATATGCAGTAAAAAATATCTGAAGCTTACAATTGGCCTTCATTTTGTCACAATGTTTCCCCTAGTTTTCTGTGTGTGAAGACCATTATAAGTTCAAACTTCTCTTTCTTCCCTAATAACAAAAGGAAGTTGGATTTGTATGCGGTGAATGAGTGAGACAGCTGGAGTGCCACACTGTTGTTGAAGACTTTAGGAAACAAATTCACTGGTAATTTCCCTCGACTCTTTTTCTCTTTCTCCAAATATAAAGGGGATTTACTTTGGGCTGAGACACTCCCCTGCTGTTAATCCTGATGCTTTACAATCCGTCTAGTCTAGTCTGTGTGTGTGCAAGGCGTCGAGCGGTGGCAGTGCCCACATCAAACGAACGTCTCTGCATGAATCACAAATAGTGAAAAGGTTACGCCTGACAGCAAATTATCACAAGCCAATATAGAGTCTCTTATTTTATACTGTATGTACAGTTTAGTGTGTGGGTCTGCATGTTTAAGAAAGTAAATCCCATCATCGGCAAATCATACTCTAACCGCACTGGCACAAAGCGTTTAGCAAAAGGGCCATCTGCATTTTAATAGCTATGTCTAATTTATCTAAAGCTGGGGCAAATTATTACAGGCCACTCTTAAAATTCCCCACAACATCATTTCTGCTGATGGTGACGCTATGCTAATGGTCTTTTTTGTCTGTGCACCTTCCCAAACAAGCCCATCACACACAGTTTAGAGCAGCTGTGTGAGGATAAATATGTGCAAACATATTGGTATGTATGCATAATACAGCACACATATTCTTCTTCTCTTTAGAAGATTTGCATCGTTATCCCTAACTGAGGGAATTTACGGTTTAGAGAATTCATTTATACTGAGGTCATTGCACAAAAATAATCTTGTATTCCACAACAGTATGGTTTCTTCAAAGTTAATATGTAATGTAACATGTAATGTGAAAAGTTGCTAAAAACGTTTCTTTTTGTTCAAAGTGTGGTTTTATAATTTTTTTTACTTTTTCTACATTACACAGATTACTGCAGTAGTTCTCACTATCCAAGATTTTCAAGGTGTGAAAAATTGCATCTGTCCTAGAGATATTCCAAGAGGATATTGTACTAACACTGCCATATTCAGTTGACCATTAGTCTCTATATTATTGATAGACACTGTATCAGATCAAGCTTGTTTGTTACTTGATGCCCCCCCCCAGTCGCTCTACTGCAGCACCACACCTTGTTTTGTCCTACATGATACAATGCACACAATGCATAGTGCATTGCTATGGTGGCTTGAAATTTTATTAACAATGTTTAAATCTGCATTACAAAAGATTTAGAGTTTTTGTACTAGTTTCACTGTGCACACGCTTGTACGAGCACGAACAAACAATGACCAAAAAAGAATCTGCCGGTTTTGAGTGCGCTGGAGGCCTGTCTCTTCCCTGTGGTCGCAGGATTCATGTTCAACTTTGCCGCTAGCAATGCTTAGTATACTTATGGCGGCGAATCAGGAAGTGAGATCCAGGTAAACAAACATGCATGCGCATTATGTCACGTCCGCTGAAACAATTCTTATTTAATTGACTGTACAGGCTTACAGAGGCAACCGCGGCAAATTCAGACATCAGGCTGTTGCTGATGCATACATTCCTCCACTGTCAAACTGTGGCTAGCAACCACTATTTCACAGCCAATCATATAATTCAAGCTCCAACACTATGAAGCATGTTCACTCAAGATATGGAGTACTTTTGTAGTGAGCAATCAATACTGATGCAAAACATGTCTGTCTACACCTACATTGTTTCCACTCAAACTTTTCACGCCACTTTACAGATTTTATTCCACACTTAAATCACTTGTAACTTAGAATTATGCATGATGAGTAGGTAGGAGGTGGTCTAATCCAGAGGATGTGCTCAGAATTACTCACAGTACTCAACAGCATTATATAATAAAGATGTAAAAGTATTCAAATTCATGTGTTTTGGTGCTTTAACATTATGCAACATGAAGGACGTAATTATGGGTCAATCAAAGCTCCTTGCTCAAAAAGTTTATCAGTTGTTCCATGCTGCTCAGTGCCACATCCCATGAGCATTTTTAAAAGCTGCAGCCAGGTATGTTTAATGATCAAATGGGTCTTGTCGAGCCTGGGGACGTGCCACTACTATGCACTAAACTGGGCATACTAATGAAATAAAAGGGTTGGGTGTAACATTGAGTTACCTGTAAAGGCTAGAACTGTCCCTAGTGAAATTGAATAATGCATTTAATGGCTTGGCAGAGAAATGTATTTTTCCTGGGCTCCCCTGTCAGCAAAAGGATGGGGGGAAAAGTAGAAAAAAAAACAGAAAAAGAACAAAAACAAACATGTTTTGCAACAAGAAGCAGGGGACATGGAGGGAGGAGGACAAACAGCCAATTGAAATATGGAGAAGGGAATAGTCAAGGGAAACCGACGGAGGGGGGGAGGAGAGAGGAGGCAGAAAGCAGTGTTTGCAAATCACAAATTAAAAACATAAGCGTTTCACACACCATACCATGTCCCAGAGGAAATATATAGCTTTCAGAATAAAAAGCTTATTTGGAGAAGGGCACTAGACAGACACAGCCTTGGCCTCTTGCCATCATTTACAGCACTGGCTGAGGATGCAAAACCACAGACTACAATAACATTTAGCACAAATGTCATTCGAAATTTACTACTTGCCCGCTTCACTAGCTACTCCGTTTGAAGCTATAAAACCGCATAGTCAAACTCTATTTGATAAAGGGCCACACTAGAAAATAAAAATACTCGGGGACAAACCGACATATATCTATTAATGCCTGGATTTGTTCTTTATGTGTACTATATAGGCTGGCAGCAAAGTTTATTTCAAATATTAAAACAACCCAAAAATTATACAAAATACAATGCAAGCATCCTAAAGTCAAACTCACCACCCTGGTCCGTGCTGACTGTGATGATGGCAACTTGACGAGGAAAGGAGCTCATGTCAGACACGCCATTGAGTGACTCGATCTCGAAGGTGTAGTTGGCATGAGCTAAAAAATCTGTGACAGTGACCGTGGCATTGGTCAGGCCTAAAGGTCGTGGCAGGAAACGGAGATCCTCCTCACAGAGCTGGCACTGCTCAGGCTCCGGGCCACAGCGCTTGCACTGGACGTTGTAGGTGAGGTCCCGTCGCCCGCCGGTGTCACTGGGAGGTGACCACTCCAGCATCAGAAATGTGTCATTCAAGTTGAACATCAGGTTACGTGGAGGAGACGGAGGCCCTGCAAACCACAAATTAGAACAAAATGCTTATCGGTAAATGTATTGCAAATACAACATATAATAATACACATATTTTATTTTGGGCCTTTTAACCTCAGTTAGACAGAAGCAGTGAAGTTAAACATGAAACAGTGGTAAAGAGAGGACTGGCACACCAATCCAAGATGTAAACATTTTATTCTCGTTGCTGAAGAGCAATTTATTTATTTATATGGATTTCTTGGGTCAGAGCTTCAGTTCTTAATCAGTATAACCCAAAAATATCCAGAAAAGGAACAGCTGGGGGATGCACAGTGAAAAGCAGTCAAATGACATGATATCTGTGGCTGTGCTGGACAAACTCGCTTGATCCACAAGGACTCTACCTTACAACCTCCTGGACTTAAAGGATCTGCTGCTTAACTCTCAGTGACAAACACTTTAGTACAGCTTCAGAGCTCTATGGAGTCAGGATGGTTGAGGCGAAGGGGGCCTACACAGGTACGCCCCCTAATGTGGTCATAGTGTTGAGGCCGATTGTTTAGAAGGTTATTTATATATCTATGATTCATGGCGGAAGAGTTGCACGTATATAAACTTGTTGTCATATACTTAACTCCCGCAGGACTCTTCAGGACAAGATTAGACTTGGCATTCTAAACAACCTTAACGCCTAAACTAAAATACACAACCAAACATGGATACACAAAGAATGAAAATGGATAAACATTGCACATTATGGCTGCATTACAAAACTGTGCAACTTCTTGGCTCACATGGCTGCATTCATAGAGAGTGTGTGTTTGTGTGCCAGGGTAAGTATTGTGCTGTAGCAGGCAGCCAGCTGTCAACAGGGTGGAGTTAAAAGGCCTGAGGGATTTGAACACTCCCGTCCTGCCAAGCTCACTGTCTGCCTATACAATGGGATGTTTCCTTCTCCTTCGCCATCGCTCCATCCTTCTCCCGGTGCTACCTTTGCGAAAGAATCTCTGCAGACAGGAGGACTCCTCCTACCCCTCCTGCATTTCTGTCAATTCTCTCTTTCTTTATCTTCCTCTGTCTCTATCGGCCATTATCTCTCCTCCTCCATTCTCTTCATCGGGGAGAGTCCACCCACCTCCCCTCCTGCAGAGCAACCCCACTGCCATCAATCAGGCCCTTTTCTCCTCCAGGGGGAGATTGTATCAGCGGCCTCCTTCCTCTCTCTTTTCTGTCAGCTCCATCCAGCTCTCGCTTCACCTTTATCTCTGCTCATGTGACATCCTCTCTTTCTCGCTCTCTACCTTTGTCTTCTTCTCAGGCCTCCAGTCTTTAATCTCCATTTCCCTCCTTCACTTCAAGGAAATTGTTTATGGGCTGGCACGGAGGAAGCCTACTTTAAAATGCATCACACTGAAGAGAGAGCATGAGGTGAACAACTTGTATTAAAGATATAACAGACTTTGGTTTGCTTTGGTCACACTGCAACAATCCTTTTACATGGTACTTATTGTCTTGAAATATGACATGTCAGATAAGGCTATGTATTTTATGTAAGAAGTTAGATTCTGTCCACTGGTGTTAAATAATTCATACACTGAGGACTGAACTGATCTATGAAGTCACATTAAGTTGACAAATGTGAATTATAAAATAAAATATCAGTCTGTTTATTAAAATACTTAAATTATAACTAAAAAAATCCAGAAATGAATTCTTATATAAAGCATATTATTTTTCATCTATATAGGAAAGGGTGTTATGGGATTTTTTCTTTAAATAAACCCAAATTTACAGATGTTACTTAACAGTTTCAATACACCAGGTTTTAAAAAGCTTTGCCATAGTTTAATGTGTTATAAGGATGTTCAGCAGCAAATGTTGAAAAGAGACAAAATTAAGTAGTTAAGCAACACAAAAACTGATTTTTTTTTTGTGCAATCTCTATAAAAAGCACAGCTGGATATATTTGTAGCATGTGAAAATAGGAAAACAAAACAGGGTTGCATTATGCAGGTCTATATACTATAGTCATAAAAGTACTGTATGAGCCTTTATGTTATTTACCCTGCAGACTTTACAACCTACTTCTAGAAAGTGCAACTCCATTTCAATAACATGGCTTTGTCTTACAGTGAGAGACAAATCAACTCACCCACCCTGGTGAGCTCTAGACATGGCCCCCCGTCTATCTCACTGACAGCTAAATGGCTTTTTAATTAAAGGAGAATTAGTCCGGTTAAACTGTAATTTAATGCAAATATGAAGTCGTAATGACAGTCGCTGAATCACAAAGGAGACGAGGCAGCTCAACAAAATGTAATTCACACAGGCTAATATACAGCAGATGAGGACTGCTGTATTTTCCGAACATCCAGCGGTAGCAACGCAACTAAACCTGTTATTTTGGGCTGTTAAACTCACGTGTGCAGGCCATAGTTGGTGGATCTTTCTCAGCCCTGAAGAAGCCCGTCTCACAGCGGCACACAGCAGAGCCGTCTGCGAAGCTGAAACTCTGTGGTGGACACTTTGAGCACTTGATGTTCCCAGCGAATGCCTTGTAGAAGCCTGGGTGGCATGCTGAGGGAGAGAAACAAAACACCAGAGTACTGTCAGGGCACATGTTATTATCAATTAATAATTATGATTATGGTAAACAAATGTGCAACATGTGTTACACAATGTTTATTTCAATGGTAATGTGACAATGGTAATGTCGATAAAGAATATGATATGTGTTCAACTACTGCCACAAATTTAGTATTTTCTGTTAAGCAAGCGTGGGTTGAAAAATGAGGACACCAATACAGGTAAGGCTTTCATCAACTTCCCTTAAAAAACACTCAACAGAATACTTTACTTCAAGGAACAATATTAGAAAAAAAACATAACAGAGTTTTATTGAACTGAATCAATAAATAAAACAGTTGTATGTCACAAAAATGTGTTTAAAAGTCTACTGCTTATAGAGATTCCTATTTGCTGCTGTTTGTCACTGAGAACATCGATTTACCAAGGCAACTCAAGCCAAGCCATTTCAGGGGATTCACCTTGAAACACCCAGAGCCTTTGAGTGTCTCTACTGCTGCCTGTGATAAATCGAGCTGTAGGAGACAAGGAAGCACCTGAAACCACCAGCGCTCTGATCAAACAGGGACAATTAGGACAGAGCCAACAATAACAACATGGGAGCATGGGTTAAAATATAACAAAGCTGAATATAGATGAGTAAAAATGGTATGATGGCCTTTAAAAATAAAAACTTCATTAATGCGCAGAAGTCTTTCTGGATCAGTATGATAAGTGACATACCCTATGCCGGACCAAGGCTGCCTCTGTCATTAACCTCTGATACTGATGTGTCCATGAGTCAAAATCTGTCAGTCAACACCTCCACCTCCCTAGACCCGGTTTTAGACCGTCATCCTAATGATGCCGTTGTTCGACCTTTGCTGAACCACAGGGATGTTCCCGTTTTGACTCTGGCGCTGCGATCTGTCTTGCCCTGGCCTGCGGTTCCAAGGCCACATTGACACGGCTGACCATGCATCACACACAAGGATGGACACACAAATGATGGCAAATAGGTTATACCACACACTCACTGCAGCGAACTTGGCAACGGTAGTGACAAATAGCAAATTTGACTGAAGTGGACAGCCTGTCAATATGAGCGAGACCTGGATATTTTGACTGAAGAGAGACAGGTGGGCACTTCAAGGCATGAAGTCTGCAAATCAAAATGTCATGCTACCTTTGATCCATCAAGGTCAAGATGTGTCTAACTTAAGTCAAAGAGCTTAGTAAGTTACAGTAAGGTAGAAATCTTACATATTTTCTAATTTTCTCTTAAACATAACCATATAATTGCAGGTTAAGTGCTAAAACAATCTAACATTGTTCAAAACTAGCCGAGGATTGCCACGAGCTTCAACTAAATTAGTATTAATTAAACTTAAAGGAAGCATATGAGCCTACTGTTATGTTTCTTTAATCTTGAACTTATTCGTGCACTAATTTCTCATTGGAAAGTGTCTTAATACTTGCTGTTTGCCAACAATAGTGTATGGCTGCTCAATTATGAAAATGATAAATAAAATCATAATCCCAATTATTTTGGTCATTATTGAAATTACAATTATATTACATGATTATTTATTACTAAATAATGTTTTCAAATGTTTAAATAAATAGCCTACAAAATAAACAGAAACAATAATTAAGATAAATAAATAAGATCTGAAATGTAGTGCACTTCCACAATCGAGGAACACCAGAGTTGCCATGCGGTGCAGACACTGTTGTGTTGCCAATCTTATACATAATGTGTTTTATCATTTATTTAGTCCAAATAACAGCAAAACAGAATGTGACTAAATAATAGGTTTTTCTTGATTATATAGGTTTGTGATCATTGGGAGACAAAATTTTAAATTCATGTCACAGTCTCCTGTTTGCAGAAGATTTTAAACTTCTGTATGATGATGGATGTATTATTAGACATTATCATGTATATTATAAAGTAAATGAGACTATATTATAAAATAAAATAAAAACTTGAATATTATACATCTATGTTGTGGTGACCCCTTACCCCTTCTTTTGGAGGACCAAGGGGTAGAGCTATGGGAAAGAGTTAGGGAAGTTAGATAATTGAGATTGGGCCTGGGATTGTAAAATCATTATTTGAGCTTGACACATAGCTCGCACATTCAGCGTTTCACTGTAACAGACAGGTAAGCATTACACGGCAGTATTATACAAACATTGACTATAATTTGTCTCTTCCCTGTAGGAGGTTGTAGAGGATCCAGACATATTCACATCTGAAGTAGCAGTGTAAGAAAATTCAGACCTGACCATGTAGCCTTTGGGGCACGGATCTAATTCTAGGCCCTTGGCCCAAGGTTAATGAGATCTGGAAGTCATCCAGAACATCTTCAAGTGCAAGGCTCAGAGCCCCAGACCAGGCCCTGACTGAGACCCAGAGGCAGCAGACTTCACACTCGCACTTACTCACTGGACCTGAACAACACAGCAGCAACTGGCACGTACTTAGTGTTTAGTGCCTTCACCGTCCATCACGTCCATCTGTCTTTGGTCTGTCGGCTTCTCTGATTACTTTCTGTCTTAAATTATTCAAGGCCAATAAGTTTAATAGGACGACTGTTATCAACCCTGTTTGAGCTTAAAAATCTCACATTACAAGTGGAGACTAACACTTCATTTCCTTTACCTAATAGTGAGGCTATTCCAGCTAAAAGACTTAATAACATAGCCCAAGAAATGGTTTTAAAGGTCCATCAACTTTAGGCGGGGGGAGTGTGTAAGTGGACATGAATGAACTGTTTGTCTGTATCTGTAGCGGTGGACTGTGTAGCCGATGATGGTGGGTTCCTCTCCTGGTGGTGGTCAGCGAAGAAGAACAATTCCAAGAGGAGCACAATTCTGCAGCATTTACTTGCAGAACCACATCAACAAATGTTGCAGAATAGTTCAGCTCTTGAAATCAAAAGGCAGCGTGGTGAGCAAGAAGGCGATGCAAAGGATGAGTTGCAGAGATGGTAAGATGCAGCCTGGAAGTTTAGTGGAAAAATAAAAGAAATTCTCTACCTTTAAATTACCTAATAAGTTCATATACTAGTAAATACCTCAAGAGATTAACTGAAAATTAACTGACTTTTGCCATGAGATCACTCTACATAAACTATCAGACTTCTGATACAAGTCTTGATGCTGTAATGTAGTCTTATCTAGTCCTGTTCCCAATAACATTCCAAACAGGGCAGTTCACATACAGCCATTGCTCAGTGCAGATCAGCTGGTCAGTTACCTCGCTTTAAGGGCTCAGCAACCTTTGAGGTTTGTCACATTCCAAATCTTTATATTCAAGATTTGGAATCTGACTTTGGCAATGTGTATATTATAAAGCAAGTTACCCAAAATGATATCCATAAGTAGAATAAAATAATCCACGAATCCAGCCATCCATTAATCAACATCTACAAACACTATGAGACGTTAGAATGCAACATCTCTCCTTCAGTTTGTCTTTCAAAGCAATGGCAGCAGCACTTTAAACCCTACTCTGAGTCATTACACATGTAATCAGGAACAACACTTTGAAACCCTCCAAATAAACAGCTCTTCTCTCTGCCGCTCTCTCGCTCCATCAGCCTTCCTCGCTCATTTTATTTATTTCACTGAGAGTATGAGGCGCTATCAGTGATTTGCACTACAGAATGGAGAGGCTTCTCCTGAACATTTCAGCTCCAGTGTTGAGAAGGATGTTTCTTAATTAGTGACATAAGATGAGCCAGGCATCCCAGTGTAGGAGATTAAGCAGCCTATTAATTAACTGAAGAGTTTTTGCTTTTTACATACTCTGGGTGCTTCCAAACTTGTCGATGTGATTTTTCTATGTTTAAGTTATGCACATTTGGATTGTATTGCATGTGTTCATCCCTACCTTTGGTCTTTTCAGTGCACCATGTTTGTCTCTAAAGAACCTCACAGGTGTTTACAACCTGGCATTTTAACTTTCATCTTTATAGGCCTCTGTTTCACAACCAGAGCAAACACAACATTGCTACTTTCTTGTATTTCTCCCCTGGCCTGCTTTGTGATTTGAATCTCGGCATGACATTTAGGGATCAGTGGATGTAACACACCACAGGAAATTATTAAAATAGAGGAAATGGGCCCCATGCAGATTAGAAATAGAGACTATTGGAAAATACTGGGAAATAGCCTAAAGGATAGTACCACTGATGGCCACGAAGTGCAGGTTTTGATATTATTATAATTTTAGCTTCTGCTTTAGATGGCTCAAATTATAGTGTCTACCCTATATGCAAACATTTATATAAAAGTAAATATAGTAAAACAATGTATATGCCTTATGTCATAGTCACCATATTCCTAGATCCTTTTCAGAAGTACAATAACTTAACAAGTAATTAAAGCTAATGTTTACAACTGTATACCAGCAAAGACATGGTTGTTTACTTAACAGCAATATTAGACACTGCTTTGCCCTTATTATTTCTGTCTGAGCGACAACATGAGCGTGTCAAGAACCAAATGTTTAATTTGTCTTGAAGCTAATAAGAAAAAAAAGAAACAAATATGCTTACATTATATTGAGGTTGTGTTTCTGGATAAGGTGTTTGGACTGACACTTTTGGTATTCACTTTTAATCATCATTCAATTTTTTTCTTAATTCTTTATGGAATAATTTTGAGCATCCTTCCATATACTCCGTCAGTCCCACTAACTTAGCAACAGATACAATTTTGCTTTCAATTACGGTACAACCTCACACATTCTCTATTTTCATTTTAATTTGATTGTCGATCTTCCCTCCTGGTAGTTTTTTAAAATTAATCAGTTACATTGATTTATTCAGTTGTAATTAGGTATTTTATTAGGTATTTTGTGCACACAGACTGAAGCATTGAATCGGGCTTTAGAGAAACACATCGACCAAAGATCCATTATAGAGAATCAAAGAGAATGGACAAAATAAGCTCTTTAAATGCAAGCAATTTTAGTTCAGCATTAACAAAGATAATCAGAGCTAATAATCTCGATTGCACTGACGACAGGCCCCTCTCCATTGTGTTATACAAGTCTTCACTTCATTATGTTGTATCATTCAGACTAGAACAGCCCTGCATCAAACATCATCTGTTACAGCACCACCTTCCTTAATTCCTCTTGTGACTTTTTCCCTCAAAGGTACACACACCTGTTGTTCTCATTAAGTGCTTTTTGATGCAGCAGCACATTTTTAATTTACACCAAAAGCAAGGTTAGAGAAGTTGGGAGGGAGATTATTTAGTGTACTGTAGAATGAAAAGTAAACACAACTGTGCCTTGGAAATAATGAAGCACAACTGTGTGAAAACTCAAATGTCACTCAGGCTTCCTCCCCAAGAGACAAGAAAAATGGGTCAAAAAGACATCAACCGTGAGCCAATCAAAAGACGATAGATGAAGACGGCTTTAATTATTTCAGGCAGAGATGGTCACACCAAAGCATGCTGCATGACATAACAGCCCACTTCATGGCTGTTTTTAAACAATAATTTCATCATAGGAGGAGGAACAATGTTCTCACATTATCAAATATGTGTTACCAGTTACCATGCTTCTTTCCACAGCAAGAAAGAAGCAGCTAAAAAGGCACAATGGCAAAGTCCAGGGATTGGATTGGTCTTAATTGCCAACTCAAGAGATAACTACACCTCAAAATGATATGCATTTTAAAAAGTGAAAAGTAAAAATAGATGAAAGCAAGAAATTAAAACACAATTAAAACTTATTTTGTCACATTTTTAGGACAGACAGCCAATTACAAACTCTATTTGAATGAAGACAAAGCAGGACAGTGTGGCTCAGAGACAGCCCCGGGCTCTATCTACAGTGTTGCTGACATTATTGTAGAGTCGATCTTTTTATGGACTTGAGAGGTCAGCTTCACTGATCCCTTTATAGCTATGTTTATGGTGCAACTGAAGAGTCCTGTGTCAAAGGAACTAACAAGGTGGTAAACCTCTCAAACAACATCACTTAACTGAGCGAAGGAGAGCACAGTCCCACTCTAAATCTTACTTTGGAGACAAAACGGTGCGGGCGGAGGCTTAACGTGCACAGTAAAACAAGGATTTTATGGTCCTTGCTATAATGTCCTAACAGTAAAAGACACTGGAAGCGTGAACAACTGAAGAACACAAGGAAGAGCGAGACAATGTGGAAATACGAAGTTTCAATTGTTTTTTTTTTACATTGTTCAAATTTAAATCTATGAGTAATCAGTGGAATATGTGAGAAAGTTGTGGGATTGATGGATCAAACACACTGGTGTCTGCTTGTCCTCCATGTGCACCCATGGGCTCTTGAGGTAAATTGATGACTCCATGTTGCCTGTATTGAATGAGTGTCTATTTATGTAAACCAACATAACAGTTACATAGACCCAGACTCTTCTTTAGTGGAAAGTCCTCACCATAGTTTAGTAGTTCATTCATTCAAGTTTACCATATTATAGAAATAAAAAAACTGCCAATGTCAATGCTAGTTGGCATGCATTTACTGTATATAGGTTATTTTTTTTATGTATTCTTATGCTTCCATTCATTTAAGTGTCCCTAGTGAATGAATGTGAGTGAATGGTTGTCTGTCATTGTCTGTCTATAAAAATGCCAGCCCGGCGACTAACTGGCCACTGTTCAGGCCAAAGCTGCTGGGATAGGCTCCAGTCACCCGCGACTCTTAACGGGACTAAGCGGTAGAAAATTAATTAATGAATGCTTCCATTCACACACCACAATCACACACATTCATACACCAATCGCATGGACTCTGGGAGGTGTTTCTGCCCAAGAACCCAACAACAGTATGAACTCAACCGCCAACCTCAGAGTTATTGAATGACCTGCTCTACCTCCTGAGCCACTGCGCCCCAAAAAACAAAATCTTGTTTATTTGCTTTAGTGGGTGTTTCATGTACCCGCAGTTAACCTGGCTATGGTTCACAATGCAGAACAAAAAGTTCTATTTGGAAAATAATATATTTGTTTGTGAAAATATAAAGAGCTTTAGAATATTGTTGCAGTCAATAAGATATTACTTTTCCAGTTATAACAAGAAACAGTTTCAACCCCCAGCAGTTTATTGGAATGGTTCATGTTTCAAAAATCACTTTTACTAGTCTTGATGTACTATTTAGCTTTACACTTCTTAATCATTCTGTATTGAAAAAAAAAAATGTTGGGACACAAGAATGAAGTGGGAATTTTGCTCTAAGCTCATACAGTGAAAAGTATTTTGTGAAGTTATTATGGTGCTATAGGTGAGTGAGTCTATTTCATAAAATCTCCTGTTTCTATTTGTGGAGATCTTCGCTTTGCATTGTTAAAGTATATTTACACCCAAGTGCTTTCTTTTTCTGTAAATCCATTCTTTTCCTTCACAACATAAAACAAGTTTGCACACTGCTGCAAACACAGCGAGTGCAAAGCTCTTTATCTTTGTGGGAAGAATAAGTATGCATACATGTTTATGGAAGTGTAATAAATTTCTTATAAGGTGTTATCAAGATTACCATGACCATACTTCTCCTCGCCTTCTGCGTCCCTTCCATATGATAGATGCTGATTGTGATCGTAACATGAAGTTAAATCGACAGCCAATTGTCTTTAGCAGAGGTTTCATTAGCATAAAGCCCTTCTTGTGGAAAATAAACAACTGCAGTGTCTTCTCAAAAAAAGGAAGCCCAAACAAAAGAGGGAGATAATGATACGGCAGCCCTTTGGTAACATCAACAACGACATAATGGAGCTGGAGTGAAATTAAAAAGGATCAGTCAATTTAAACGCTTCGGGTGAGGCGCTCTCTCCGACTCTCTCTGTACAGCAGTTGGCTAAATCCCGCTTTCAAACTTCCAGCACCAGACTCGAATCTAATCAAATGAATGCTACAATTGAAACAAAAAAAAAAAAGCACTCACACCAAGATTCGCAATTGTCAATGTTCCTGTTTAAAAAGAATGTTTTTTCTCATGGCACTTGAATAAACACAACATGGTGAGAAAATGTAAAAACCCTGAGAGGTTTTCAGAAGTCTGACAGTTACAGATATCCCAGAATATTTAACACGTCTATGCCTAGACTTCTGTTCCTCAAAGTGATCCATGCATAGATTAATAAATCAAATGTTCAAATGTTAACAACCAGTGTGTCACAGAGCCCCAAAGGTACTGTTTTTAATTTAAACAATCTTCATAAAGCCAGCTTTGAACATGGGTTCTAATGTCTTCATATGTCGACATACAAGAGCCTTTTCCTGAAAAAACACATAGGCTTTTGAGTGTCACAAGTCACTAGGTATAAAGCCAAGAAGTGTGTTCGCCTGCTTTATGGCTACAATTAGATTACAATTGGGCAGCCCAAAGCAAAGCAGTTGTAATTATTGACACTGTTTTCACACCAGTGGAATACATTGTACATGCCCAAAGCTCAAATACAGGCTCCTTTAATTTCTGTAAAGAGTAAAGTCACTACACAACACCAACACTCTCTAATAAAAGTAATATATGATATTTATGTTTAGCCTTAATTGAATTAGAATTACTTTTCTAAGTGAGATGATGGTGAAAATATAAAAATATACAATGAGCATTGCAGTGAAATAGGACACAAGTTAATGTACTTACTAGTCATTAAAATGATCTAACAGCAATATTTAGAAAAAGAAAGTAAGCTATAGAAAGAGTGTGAGGGTGTACACAACTGAAAGCATTTCAATTGATTGATGCATTTTAATTTCACTCTAGCTCCATTATGTCATCTCTACATCATTATATCATTAGATCATATCTACTGCCCACCCCCGGCTTCCCGCTGTGATTCTGACTAACCATCCTTCAGTGGAAAATATGTAACCTTTCCAGGTGTAGGGGGAGTTTGCATTTGTTTTCTTTGGCAGCCGGCACGCTGCTACACGTTGTGTCGCCTTTCTAATGTGGTTGGACTTTGTGCAGTGGAGAACTTACTTAGCAAAGGACACAAAGCACTTCATGCAGTCATCTGCCATGATAAAGTGTGCCTTCATTGGACTAGCGGGAAACATTTGCCAGTAATTAGAGGAGAATGAGCACAACTGGAGCACAAGCTTGTCTTGTTAATGATCTGAGGATGGCACACGCTCTCTGCACTGTGAACACACACACTTGTAACCTGGTCACACCACAATACTGTTATTCTCATGCTGTTAGACATCATAAGAAGCTTCAGTAAAAAAAAAAAAAGAGAAAAAGAGAAAAAATGGTGTTGGATTTGTATGATTCACCTAAGGCCTCCATTTCCTCCCAGTGGGGCAGAAACCGGGTACGTGTTCTGCTCACCCCCCAACCCGTTTCCATCTGCAGTGAGTGATGCCAGGGTCCAAACACACCAATGTGACTGCTGGTTGCCAACTAGATCCATGCTGTGGCAATTATATTCCAAGGCACAGTTACTGATTCCTCACTGTCCAGGAAAACCATCTCAGTCTAATTTTTCTGTATGGAGCTTGTGCAGCTGATGTATTCTATTGGAAATTAAACTTTTGCATGCGTGTGATCATCCTTACATGCAATTATCTAAGCATTATCTTTTAATCTGTGTTATTAGAGTTTAGATGTTAAGCCATGTATCTTTTCAGATTTTAATAGTGTTGTAATATAACCTTTAAGGACAAAGGTGCAAAATCATGTCAAACCTACATAAGTTAACTGCATCAGTGAACACATTTCATTTAAGTGTGTTTACTGATACAAATCATACATTAACTGAATCTTTAACTAGATATTGTAGTCATACGTTTAAAGTAATTTTAACTTAAGTTTATGTTGGGGAGACTCCATATGCAAGTTTTATGGAACCATATTTTTTTTCCTTCTACTGCTTTATAATAGAAATATAGGCGTTCTAATTTTACATTGAAGTACTGTTGTACTTTCGTGACTTTTAAAAGTGGGCGACAAGTGTAAACTGTGCCAGGTGGCTGAGTGCTTGAGTGTGTGAGAAAGAGACTCTAGAGCTGCTAATTCTGGAAACTCTACTCTTTACAAACAGAGCTAAGAGAATGCTTTTTATTGCCATATAAATTAATTAAATTGTATTCTTTATCTTATTAGATACTTTATTTATATTTTATAATAAAGACAATAATTTCCGTTGTTATAATAAATGCAATAATGTATTTATAAAGAAACTTTTTGGTTTGTTACCACATAAAAACTGGTTTCTTTATCCAGTCTGTTGATGGTTTAGATAACTTGCAGCAGCGGTCAAAACTAATGCCACACAGAAAAACAAAAGTTATTTTCCTGTGAGCATGAAATAAAACCACACTTTGTTTTGTTGGTAAAGTTGGAGGAATGATTGCGGGATGAGTTAAAAGTCTGTGTGAATATTACAAGTTTATGTGGACATACAATATTAGCACATTTCTTAGGGAAGTTGATCTCTCATTTTTAAAACCTCTAATTATATTGCAGGAGTTCTATTTCAATCTTGTGTACATAGCTCTCACACTATTTCTTGCCAGATACACTACATTTTCACCTGAATAACACCGCGAACTGTGAAAAAATGTGTTAGGCTGTGGCAACAAATATCTTAGGAAGTGCTCACAGCATACTCTACACCAGGTTTAGCCTCTGAACAAGGTTATTCGAGAAACTGAATACTGAACCAAATATTCAATTAAGACAAATAATGTAATAATAATATATTGCCTTGGACCATATTGAGGGATTAAGTTAGGTGTATAATAAAAGCCTCATTTATGGTTTTATAATCTCACTTCACACAAAGATGGGTGTCCACTCTATCCTTTTCAGATCCCCTCCTGATCTATAGAGTGTAATAGTGTTTAATAAGGCTGACATTACAGCAGGATAATCCCACTCTCTCATGCACCGACACACAACCAATTCCATTTCCACCGCCTCAGCTGTTTTCTTGCCGTTTCAAAAGCTCATTTCGAGAAAAGAAGGCCGGGCCGAGAAAAGGAGGCCTCAAATATCAATTACTACTGATGGCAAAGAGAGAAAAAGCTGATGGATGCTACTTTTCCTCAAAGCCTATTGCTATTCTATTCATTTTTGTTTAATATGTTTTTATTATAGAGTGATAAAAGCATATGATAAAGAAGAATTAAAACAGATGGGTCTGTATTACACTGGAAGAAGAATTGCAAAGGCGCCAGAAAGTATGTGAGTGTGTATCCAACTGTATTTGTGGGTTACAGGACTAAAACAAAAATGTAATAGAATAGTATTTAAACTAAAACACAGTTTAAAATAATTACATTCATGTCTATTCAGGAAAAATGTGTTTTAATCCAGTCTTGTGCCTGTACATGCAGGTCATCAGTGGGCAATAAACAATGCACCAACTCTACAACTAAAAAGAGCCAATCAGTGGATCTTAAAGACAGTGAAGTGGGCCATTGATGAGAATATATAACCTATATTTTTATATTTAACATAGTCATAGACATTAACCCACAGTGCAGAATGTATTTAGTGGGAAAATGAAGCTGAGCACAAATTCAGCGTGGAAGACTCCTCCGCCTTATTACTCGTCAAAGCTTCCTCACCTTCCTCACCTTCCTCATCATTATAAAGCCACCCACATCTAAAGCACTCCCTAAACTTCTTAATTCAGCTTTCAGCTTGTGCCGCAACCCTACTCCGCCCCATCGCCACCCTACCCGGGACTACTTCTCTGCTCCAGCACTCGCTTATCCCTTCACCACCACCAGTGTCTCCAACATTAACACCCAGCAAATAATAATAATAATAATAAATAAAAAAATACAGAACCTACAGCATTTTAATGGGTACTGTATTTTGTGATCTAGATGAATGTGTGAAAATAGAGTAATAAGATCTTATGAATGAACAAAATCCCAGTGTATTACTTCCAATATTCTGGTGGAGCTCGGTAAATCCTCAAAGGTCGGCGTGCTGCTCGGGCTTTTACAAATCACACCGCTGTCCCCAGTTTGTGTAATTAGTTTAGTTTTATTGCATTTGCACGGAACAGAGGGTGTAAAATGTGTTATTGCTTTTTAACTGAACACAGTGGGTAAACTAATGTGCTCAACATGATCAATAAATCATATCAGAACACATCAACTCCCTGCCAACTGGAAAATGAAGCCGTTGATGCTCCGTTTGCATTTGTAATAAAGGCGCATAGTCTCTATATTTGAACTTGTTTTATGAGGCGACATTAGCATTTGTTCTATGTAAAACTGTCCTATATGTAGCACATAGCATCAGGGCCTTGTTTTCCCCAGTGCAGGTAGGGTTTAACATAGAAATGTAAACAGCATCAGTTCAACATTAAACCTCGAATAATGTGGCTCAGTGTATCTGCCGAACAATCTTCTCGCTGTCCGCCCATCGCTGCTGCCCTCCCACACTGCGGGTGATGGAGGCAGTTGGTCCACTTTGTAAAAAGCCTCCTGCCGTTTGCTAATCACACTGACCGCCAGTTTCAAAATTAAAGCTGTCACTGGCTCCGCTGGACACCATTGGTCCAAGCAATGTGTTTTCCACTGGTTAAATAGATCCGCCACAAGAGGCCATTCTTATCGCCGTTTTTCACACGGACGACGCAGTTAAAGCCATTTAGTTCTTATTTAAGCATTATGTCGTATAATCAGCGATCACGGATTAGTAACAGATGGTGCGATGCGATGTATTGGCTAAGATTGGATTGTTTTAGTGCAGTAATAAATATAGCAAGGTCTGTTTTAATGAGCATAATAGTGATAATGTCATATAGCAAAGCATTAACATAACTCATTCATTCATTTTCTACCGCTTTGTCCGGTTAGGGGTCACGGTTAACATAACTCATCTTTATATATCATACTATATATCCTGGATACACACTTCTGCACTGCTGCTGTGTAATTAGGATAGTGACCTTTATGGGTCCTGTTTTAGTGCAAAGTAAAATGCAATAGTTTTGAATAGTATGTTAAATTATAATGGGGAAAAAATACTAATTTGAACAGTAGATCTTAAGATGGACATAGTGTAGCAAGCTGATTTAAATAAAAATCTAAAATTTTAACACCAAAGGCGAGTAATAATTGGTATTGCTATACTCGTAGATACAGTCTTTAAATAGAAGCCAACCTTGGTAAATAATTGTCATCTTAGATGCACAGATAAAACTCACTGTATTTTTGCACAGGCATGGTTATTTATCCTAACTCTAAACTCTTAAAACTTTTCTAAACATTTTGTTTACTGCACCAGTCAGGCTGAAATTTGACTATCTGAGATGAGACAGCCAAATGAGAAGCTAAACTCTAGCTGAAAACTGCTCAAATGAGGAGATCTCAAAGCCAAATAGAAGTTTTCTTTCAGGTGCCTTATTACTGTGATATTTTAGCTTCTCACTGCGGGCCACTGCTTTCCATTCACTTTTAGTTTAGTATATTTGCTGTAATGCAATTGTGAAGCAGCTCAAAGTCTGCATAATAAACTTAAACATGAGACCCAAGGGCTCCAGGTTCTCCCTCTGGCTGACGTACTTTAAATCATAATAACTATAGTAAGATCATTTAGAAATTGTTGAATGTGCAGCTCTCCAAAAAGCACAAAAGCTCCCTAGGTTCACCCTTTATCTCTGCAATAGAAAATCAAGAATAATGTAAAGTTGTTTGTCTATGTTATAGGCAAACGGTGTCAGAGTTAGCTCATCAAGATGGAGATTGCTGTTTCATGTCCACCCACTAATATAATATTATGTCAGCGAGGCATGCACAGAAAAACATGACAAAACCAGTGGAAGCAGCATCTAAAGCTATACCCGACTGTGGTCTTCCTGCATCTTTGTTTTTTTCATTTGGCAGAAATTGGTTTATCGTCAATACTGCAAAGGGATCTAAAGTTAGACCTTACCTGGTGGCATAAAACACAGAAAATACACATTTAAAAGTGCAGTGTGTACTTCTTGACAGCACTAGTAGCTGTGGGCAGATATTCCTCAGCTCTACTTCGTGCAGCCTGTGAGCATCTACTGTAGTGATGCTGCTGGATGTAAGTCAGATCACTTTCATAACAAACTTCATTTACTGCATCCTGAGCTTTCATGCAATATTTGAAAGTAGTGCTAGGTTTATCTGCTTTGGGCAGCTGTACAGCTTATGGTGCTTTAAAATACAATTTTTCCAAAAAAGGCAAATACAAAAAAGTTGTGCTCCATTTTGTTCAGCTGTACACATATTAGCCCTAGGTAAATGTGAACAGCAGTGGCTTGATACAAGACTTTGTTAAGTGCATATCTGCGGATTTCCCTCGCAATTAAACCCTTGTGGTGTCCTTCCAGCAGTTTAAGCATATAGACAAAATGTGTCAAAGAATAATGCTGTAGCCTTTTAGCCTATCCACAGGCAACTATACTGCCTATACAAGGACAAATGCACAGGATTAGACTTTCTAACAACCGCTACTGGTTTATACTCGTAGTTTTTTTCAAAATCCCGTTTTATATTTATCAGATAAAAACAGAATGTAATCAAAACTTAGTACTGCTTTCACTAAAACATGCAAACGCACCGTATCCGCCGCCCACACGCTGACACCTGCTACTAGAGCTGCAAAATACAAACTCCCAGGCTATCTCTACACTGTCTTCCTGTTAGAACACTTCTTAATCACAGAGCGAAGGAGAGGAAGATTTTAATTAGCCAGCAGAGGAAGCTTCATTAAATCTCTTCGCTGGCCTCTTACATCCTTCCAGGCTCTGTCCTAATGCAGATCTGGCACTGCCATTAGGTAGGACTACATGGCGACTGGGAGAAGTCAGATAAATCTCCCACTCAGCTTGAAACAGATGATGCTTCGGCAATTTTTATCGGTATATAGGGATGTAAATTGTCAGACTGTCAACGGCTCCGGTTGAGTCATGTTGTTGAGCCTGGACAGTTATATTTTTTTAATAATTAAGTTTTAATTATTCAATTGCAGAAGGTGTAGAATGAATGGACTGTTTTATCTGAGAAACAATATTACCGAACATAAGTGCTATCTGTAATGTAGTGTATGTTGATGCTAAAGACATTTACTAGGGATACAGTAGCTAATGCAAATACCTAGCCTGTCCCATTTCTTTTTCTTATTTGTACAAAGAATTTGTCAGGTCAATGTTGATATGGGTATGATTTCCAGGGGGCGGGACAAATGAAGGCAGATTAAACCAATCATAGGAACAAACAACCTGACACAAGCGTTATGGCAACACAACTTGTTTCACTTTTTTATGAGTCATCGCATAAACCCCAGCTGAGCCTTGGTGGACAACCTCAAATGGGTGGGGTTCAGACCCAATTGGGTTTGTTAAGAAAGTCGATGGGTCTGGCTGGCCAGGCTAGCACGTATAAACCCCATAAAATTCAACACATGGCAGTGTAATTCACTGTTAAATCAAAACATGCAACTATTTTCTAACTAAAAGAATCAACTCCCTAGCCATCACTTTCAAATGAACATTATTTCAGGCACCAAGACTGTGTTAGGGTTCTATTATTTTCTACAGATTCTAACAAAAAATGGAAATGGCTTTGCATTAAGTCAACACTTTAATATTGTTGTGTTTTAACATGAACCAAAAATGCCGCTGTTGACAATGTTTCAGCACTCACTAATGGGGACTGTGTGACTGATGTTTTGCCACGATGCCTCTGCTACAGACAAAACACAAGTTTTGAATCATCTGAAAACTTGGTGGCAGTGGCATAAATGGGTTGGAATCTCATAAAAAGATATTCACATCACAAATATATGCGGTGTACATTGACTGGTAGAAGTCTCTGTAGAAAAAGTTACTTATTTATTTAATTAATCATTCATTTTTAGAAATGCCACAACTGAAAACAAGCTCTTGCTTATTTGCAAAGCTATGGCCAATTAGTGCTAGTGTTCAATAGCGTAAAGACCGAGAAAGAGCATAAGACGATGATAAATAAATTGCCATCGCACTCTTCATATATAATGCATAAACACCTTCCAAGTCCAACACAGCATTCTCTTGTGCTCCCATAATCCTGTTCTATTCCACTGCCAGCCATCACAGTATATCACTTGATCCCTTTTTCAAAACCCCAGAGAGACGAGCGTTACCGAGAGAAAAGTGAAATGAGAAATTCCAGTTGCCACCTAATTGCACGACCAAATCGATCCAGTAATAGATTCCTTCTCTCCGACATCCAGTCGCGCTGACAGCACTATCAGACAGACAAATCAGACCGCTCAGTGTCTTTCTGTGTGTGAGGGGGGTGGGGGGCACTTACTCTGTCTTCAACATGGCAGCCACCGGACAGCCAGACATCTGGGTGTGATTGCTTAGAAATGAGAGACAGAGGGAGATTGAGGTTCTCGACACTCACTCATGACTGCTTTGTCTGGAAAGAGCTTCAAACGAATGCATTGCAATAGGATAAATAAATCAGGGAAAATAAAAGGGTATAGGATGGAGATTGGAAACAGTGTTGTGTAAAATGTGAAGGACACTGTGTGAAATGAAATTCAAATCCACATCCACCGTCTCATCTCTACTTTCATGAAAAATCCGTAAACACTCGACTGGGGGGGGGTTCTCACGCCCCCCTCATACATGAGATGTTTATGTATGAGAAAAGCTGCAACATCAACACAGATATGGAAAATGTTTGCTAAGCTCATTACTAATCATTCACATAATTTTATTCATATTTTTTTATGTGACCTGTTGCTTCCACTTTATGAAAAATCGTAATTTTAATAGCTGTACTTTAAAATTTAATAACACACAGCAGTCACCATTGTCTTCTATCATTTCAAAAGCCCTGGCCTTGAAAAGTTCCAAACCATTATCCACGGTTAATGTTGTACAACTGTTATATAAACCAGTAATACAGTACATATAACAAAAAGTAACATAGTGTGCACAACAAATATTAATTTAAGTAAAATTCATTGTCAAACTTAAACATTAAGAGCGTGACAAAATGGATATGTTTTCCAATGTCTATTCTTTATTTCTCTGAGAGGCTTAAAAGAGTCATCATTTTTGTATGAGTCCCACAGAAAATCAGCAGCGCTAAACACTCCACAAGTGTTAAATAGTGTTTCCTTCTCCACAAAATGAAGGTTTAATAACAAAACCAAAGGGCCAACATAAAACACGTCTATGTCACAGCCTTAGAGGGGTCTGTAAAACCTGGGCTTCATTTATTTTCTTATTTATTTTTCATTTATTTATTTTATTTTTTATGTATACAGTCTCTTTATTTTATAATTTTTTTTTTTGAAGCAGACTATTACAGACTGCAGGTTGCCTTGATAACTAATATCAGTTAGTAAATTATTATTGAATACAAATATACAATAGAAATTTAGCTCTGTTTATACTTTAATAACTTCATGACACATTCCACTTATCAGGGTCACAGTTTTAGTGCAAGACAAACTTTCATTTTTTCTCTTTAGAGCCTGTGAATATATCATTTCTTATAGTATGTTTTGCCTGTAGATTAATATGTACGTGTGTCTCTAACATAGCATTGTTTTAAACTATGGTTGACTTGTTAATAATCTGATTTATATCTGCAGCTATGTCCATATCGGGTTATGATTGTGTCACAATAAACCAACGTCACACAGTAACCTTAGATTAGAGTCACATGAACTATTGCAATAGCGTTACATAATACACAGGCAGTGTCTTTATGCTTTTCCATGATGGAAACACATTAAAGGCAAATTCCAGTGGCTCCTCAGACTTCAGTTTCGCTCAGCATCTCAGTTCAGTCAACTTCTGTTTACAATCATAAATCGAAGCAAAGCAGGCTGCCTTTGCCTTGAGGCACTGTTGCTTAGTTTTAAATTACTACTGCACCTGAAAAATGAAATAATTTTGATACTTTTTTGTGCAGCGACTGTGTAAAATAAATGACACACTAGATGAAAAAGATGTATATACTAGGTTTAGAGACAGAAATTCTGACTATAATATTTTTGTTAAGGTTACAGGGAAGGTTTGTGGGGTCTAAGACAAATATCTGTGTCCACCAAATCTTCTGGTTATTCCAGCTAGAACTGTTTTTATTTTTTATTTTATCACACTGTCAACCACTTGGAAAAACAATAAAAAAATCATTCATTGCTTTACTGTGGCCTCAAGTCCCAAAGCTCCCCAAAAGAGAGCTCTATAGAGACTCAAACATAAATATACAGAATAACCCTTTCATATGGGTTCACACACACAGAGAGCCTCGGTCACTGGCTGCTGCACTGAGACAGAAATGTGGGATTTCACTTAAAAACTTTGCTTTATTGAACAAAAACAAAGATGGGCTCAGAGGAGCAGGTGTGCTCTTCATGGATCGTCTGTGTAAATGTTTGTGTGAGTGGGACAGCAGACAGATGGCAATGAGAGGCAAAGGTTTGGGTCTGACACCTTAGGGTCTGCTGGTGCTTTGACACTGACATAGTGTTAATCATTCAGCACAAACCTGCCCCTGTAAATGCTCTGGATGACTGGATAAACATATAATGGACAATGTGGTCAGACAATATCAAATAAGGAAAAGGTCATTAATTATATGAAGAATGGAATGAATAAAGATTTAGGGCTCTCCATTAAAACTATTCCTGTGGCCAAATGTTTCCAGTCACACAGCCCCACAACAAAGCACTAAAACAAATTGTGTTATGTTAAGTATGAAAACTTTGCATGTACATTTGCAAAAAATAATGAGCAAAGACCAATGAACATTCTTAGAAGTGACAAAAAAGTCTGTTCATGTGTATGCTTGCCCCTATTTTGCCAATGTAAATAAATATTTTTTTTATTTGCCTTTTGTCACCACCTACATTCATTCCTGACAAACACATAAGGAAAAACATTTTTTTAAGAAAATTTGTTTTTTATTTGAAAGTTACAAATGCTCTATAAAATTATTGAGAAAAAAATAACACAACATTGTCCTGGTTCCACATGGGATCCCATCAGCACATGCTGTTTCGCCATCATTTTATGGAAGTATGCATTTCTGTGTGTTTAGGAGCAAATATTAGCAAAACCATTTCCAAAGCACTGACAAAAATGAACTCTAAACATAATTACTAACAAAAAATGTGAGAGCATGCATCTTTTTTAAAGTGCGAAATTCACAACTTTGATCACACCATTATTGGAAATTGTTTCCAAAAGGCAGGGATTGACACAATTAACACAAAATTATTTTGTAAGCATGCTTAAAATAGACCACATACAGTCAATTATATGTTTCTCATGGGTTCTCACAACTTGTGTATTACTATTTCTGGGTCATGTGCCCGAAGTACAAAAGATCTGTGAACTTTCTGACACGTGAAGAAGTGGTCTAATAAATGAATGTTAGAAAAGGTGATGGCACTAAACAGTCACAGTAAACACTTCTCTTTGAGTGTCATACCTTTATTATCTGCTGTCACTCTGAATAAAGACAAGGGGAATGCTTCACTGACGAGGGACTTGGCCAGATCAATCCCCCATAAAACAAGCTGTATTGGTTTATAAATCAGAGCTCTCGTCTCCGCCTGTGGCTGCTCAATAAGCATACATCAGCTTTAATGTAAGGAGTGGGATGAGCTGCCTACGAAGCTGCTGCTGGTGATGGATAATAGGGATGCTCAACCACGCAACTACAACACACCCACACAAAGCACCAAAACCTAAAAATATAACCATATTATTGCATTTACCTTTTGAAACGGACAATATTCATTTGAAACATGCTCTTTTGTTTGTAACAGTTGGCCTTTACAGTGGTGGAAAATGCCACATTATGGTTGCATAGATTTTAGATGAACAATCTGTTTGACGAGTTGGTGACTCCAAATAGGACAGAGTTTAACCATTACAATGAATAACGACAGTTTGAAATGGCTCCACAAATGCAATTTTCTACTATTCAGCTGATTTGTTTCGCAGCTCTAAAACGTACAGTAAATCACAACCTCAAATGTGCACATGGACAAAGACTTTTACACTTGAAACAGATTACAATATTATAGGATGGAGGGTCTCAGTCATCCAGGGCATATTCAAGGAAAAGGTTTCAAAGTAGGTAGGAGGACGTAATAGGATAAAAAATAAATCCGACAGAACATTCAGACTTCATTAAACACTTTAATGCCACAGTTTTCTTAAGCTATACGTCACAAAACTACATTAAGTCAATTATCCTGACTCTTTTGCACCAGGCAAATATTTATTGATCTATATGATCATATTAAGCCACAGCCCACAGACAATAGCATATGTCAATTGCAATTTACTTTGTAGCTACTAGACTCCAGTGACACCAAAGCATCAAGGGATGTCAAGTTTTTTTTAAGGTTTGTAAGTCTATAAATGTAAAATATAGAGTTATATTGTATTATCTCTCGCAACATAGTAAAAATGCCTTTTTGATTATATCTGTTACTTAAATTAATTTGGGTAACTGAAAAAACATAATACTCAGCTATTTAAAAAAAGTAGGGTCTTGTGAATTCAGCTTTCATTTCGGCTTCACTATTAATAGTTTATAGCAAATTATAATCACTTCATTTATTAGTATTTGCACAACAGACTGCTTTTTCAAGAGTCCTTAACTAAAGCCAATTGTTCCATTTGTCTTCTTATTCAAAAAAACACAGACATATTCATAAGATTTCAGACTCTGGAGGATTAAAATTGGGTGAAATGAAAATATCCTAAAACAGCTCAAGTGAGTGGCTACTTTTGTTTTATTTTCCACATAAAAAGCAGCTGTCATGTTTATTGGCATGCAAAATGAGTCACTCTCATTTCCAGCTTAACTGCGCTAAACATCTGTAAACCTCAGTAAATCTCATCTGTGTGAATTAAACCCAACTGGAGCCACGCTATTTTATCCATGACCAAATACTTCCTGAGGCTTAAACCCACATTTAAACCTGATCAACAAAGTCGTCAGCATTACTTCAAACAGACTTCCTGCGCTGGTGATGGCTTCATTGTGGTGAGGAGGTCATCCAAAGTTCAGACCCAAATCCACCTCCAGGGGAATGGTTTCACACCAGTCTCTTCTAAAAGTGACCCACTTCTGCTATCGCTGCTCTCCGCATTCGGAGACTGGATTAAGTCTATCCACAGGACTGTCGTGCACACACTTGTGTGTACGTGAATGCGTAAGGGCCGTTCCGCCGGCGTGACTAACAAGCTTGGCTGTTGCACTTCCCAGATTGAGAGACACCTACTGCTAGCTAAAGTCTTTTGTATCCCGGGGTCATCGCTCACTTCCACGGCTGCTGCTCACATAAGAGAAGCTACAGAGACAGGGTCAAAGCTAGGAAAGACTCTGCACACAAATGTATGCAAACATATGTAATAAGTTTTCTACCAGCAGAATACTGCCATTTAAAAAGAGAAATACAGCGAGAGTTGTACATATAAACCAACAAAGCAGCACTATTGACTTAGGTAGATGCCATATCACTTCCTGCCAACTGATTAATAGCATACAGGCTAATTCTAGAGCTGAAGTTGTACGACTGTGTAAGACAGTGTGACTGGCATGTATTCTACCATTTCAAGTTATTCCTACTTATAGAAGTAATGTAGATGTACATTAATGAGCACCAGTGATTGTAGAAATGACATTGTTTACATAACATCCAAACAACATGAAATGTATCAATGCATCCAAATAAAAGTATATGTTTATTTAAATATACATTATAATTAACATAACTTTCAGTGCCTGACTGGTTTAATCAAGCAAAATAAAGGTCTCCAATAGATATCTTTTAAATTCTTCTTGACCATAAGACACCTCTGACATAAGAGAGCGATAGACATCTTCACAGTGAAAATGATTAAAAAAAAGAAAGTCATGGTGTAGTCTGTAAACTCTTAAACTTAAGTCCTTAAACTTAGTGTTAAAATAGAATAATGCAATAAAAACTAACTCAAAACAGTCTCTAAAACGTTAAAACAAAGGGATCTGGACTTAGTTTTCAAGGTGAAGACATTTTGTCTCTTATTCCAGGAGACTTTTTCAATTCCAAGTAAAAACTCTCAGCCAGAATTAATAAAGTCTTGGACTACAAAACAAAATGTCTTCACTTGAAAACTAAATCCTGGTGCCTTTGGTTTAACCATTTCTTCAAGATGACCTGGATGACTGGGCACATTCACAAACATCTTAACAAATAGCAATCTTGATGTTGGAACTTAAACCATCTTGTGAATCAAATATAATTGCCAAATCACCAAAGCCTGTTTGTTTCCCATTCACTGCCTCAACTTGCCCTCTGACCATTGAGTCTGTGATGCTTTGCAAAAATCCAACTGATTTTTAAAGAAAAATTCTGAATCCTGAAACTCTCTGATTTAAAACGTCACATTAAACCAGTTGATATACTCACATTTATATGAGAATAAAATGACAAAAGTTAATGGTGCCTAGGAGAGGAGTGAAAATGTAATTAGTACAGAGAGATAAGGCCCAGGAGCAGGTCAAGAGAGAGCTTTTAATGACCCTGAGTCACACTCAGGATAGTGATAGGGACGCCTTAATTAAAACAACTTCCAAAATCTCTTCCGATGCCTTCTCCCTAATGAAGACTTTTCATAAATCATTCACGACAAGTAAAAAAATTAATAAATAAAAAAAATTATCCAAATCATTACACGCGAGGATTTTGGTTCATGTCTACGGGACAAACAAGCTGCCAACGAGACAAAATATAGTCATCAAGTGAAGATGAACCCGCCGTAACCTCTGTTTTTTCAATGTTCTTCTTCATTTTTTTTTAAACAGAGGAGGGCTGTCTCCCGCTAACAAAAAACAACTTTCATTTATGACAAGTTTGCTCTTCAATCCGGGCCTGTGATGTGTTATCTGGGCCATGTCGTGCTATACATACCCTTTAATGACTAATTCAGTCTGTCGGCACCGAAATAGAACACACACGTATGAAGGAGGAGGGAAATCAATTGAAATGTTGCGGCGACTGACAAGACTGTGCTCGAGGAGAGGAACATCAGACATTGTCGTTTGCTTTTGTTTTTCGAGTGAGACAGTGCGCCGTGTCGAGACAGGCAGGAGCTATGTATGTATGTATGCAGGGTGCCGCAACGTTGGGGAATTTATTTTTTTCCCGCTGTCTTTGATCACTTCTCAGCTTTGAAGTAAGTCTCAGTGAAGGGGGGTGGAAGAAAAAAAAGATGTGGAGAAGTCACCGCAAGTTCACATTGTAACTAGGACTTAAAAAAAAAAAAAAAAAAAACACCAACAATCTGCATAATTTATTCTTTGAAACAGTTTTGGAAATAGAGATGAGGAGGTGTCCACAAACCCGCCCCCCTTCTTGACAATCCCAATTAAACACTCTCCCCATCCGCATTTGTTCTCAATTAGAGCCTGAAGAGCGACGATGTAAGATCCTCTAATACTCATCAAGTGACTGATTAACGGAAAGACGGGGGAAGGTAATGCACTGTGAATGTGGAAATCTAATTGTTATCTGTAATGTAAATGAGCAAACAAAGAGAGAGCCTTCCAATAAAGATGGATACTCTGATTACTATTCATCTCGTTCACTTTTTCTCAAAGACATACTTTCCCAAAATGTTTTTTTTTTGTTTTGTTTTTTACATGTACCTTATGTTCCTTCTACCGTGTGGATGTTTTTTATATCCCACTAATTATCACTTCAAATCAGAATGCTAAAAACAAACTGTCAACATAAAAACACATACAGTATTTTTCACTTTTTAAAATTGCGAACTCTATAAACTAAATATTTACCAAACGGCAGTTCCCAGAAGCAGCAGACTGTCAAGAGTCCTTGCAAGAATTGCAGGAATAGCACAGTATGTTTTGGATTAAAGGGCCTTACATCACACAGCGTTGAATATATTCACTGAGGTTGTCCTTTGGAATTACAAACACTTCTGCTGTTGATGTTTACCAAGGAATGTACTCAGTATAGATTACAGATCTGGATTTTTGCACTGTTTTGTACAAAGTATTAAGAAAACCATTTTTATACCTTGATATGTCATTTTTTTCTGTATGAGAGCAAATAAATCTGATAATATTTATTAGCACTGGCGCTAAAACACTAGTTCATATTGAAGACTCCTACCTCAAGACATTAAGGACTCTTGGTCTAAAAGTGTGGTATTTACACAAAATAGGGGGTAAACTACAAAAATGAAGGACAGGAATAATGTAGTTAGGGTCCCTGTAGTCATAGTATTTTGTAAGATCACAATTGGGATCTAAATATTACTAGTAGTAGTAGATTACTAATTGTCTGTATTTCAAAGGCAAAATCTGACCATCATGTATTATTCTTTAGACAAACTAAAATGACACACATACAGTGTCTTTCATTGTGATTAATTGTTTACTGTGACTGTTGGCTGACGGCTGTTATTTACGGCACACAGCCACTACTGAAGCCACAGTGAGCCTCTTGGCAGTGAGGCTCCACGCCTTTACACTGTACGCCAGGCTTAATGACAACCCAGGGGAGATACTCATTAGCATACAGTGAACGTTTAAAGAGCATTGTGAAAGCAGTCAAAACAAACACCGATACAAAATATACAAAACAACTCAAGTAATAAATTATATGTTATTTATATGACCTCATACACACTGAGTCCTACAGTGTTGTGTAAGGGCCAAAGTTTGAAGTCAAGTCAACTTGCAACTTCAAAAAGGAAATAGTGTACTCAACAACAGGTTTTCTAAGTAATGTTTTCCTGTGTTACTCGTGGTAATATTCTGTTATTTATACAGAGTGCAGGGGTGTCAAAGTCTGTATCTTAATTGTAACTCATCTTAAATAATGTCATGACCACAATCTTCAAAATTAAGACATGTATATAGTAAACGTGTGTGTGTAGGTCTTGTTTGTTGAAGCATGTAGGTCAATGTGTAGGGCAACTGACAACTCTAAAGTGTCCCTAGTGAATGAATGTGAGAGTGAATGGTTGTCTGTTACTGTTTGTGTCTAAATGTCAGCCCTCCAACAAACTGGCCACTGTCGAGGGTGAACCCAAGCCTCTCTCAAGGAACCCCTTAAAAGGGAAATTGTTTTTGATCCATAGTGCAGTGTTGACTGTCATTGATTTAGTGAGCGAGTATTCTGAGCTAAAGCTACATCATTTCCGTCTTTTTGAATTTTTTTTTTTTTTTTATTTCATGAATTTTTCAGGAAAACACCAACCTAGTCTGTTAAAGTTGGCTGTTAATGAAATGTTCTGATTGATATTTCAGCCTTAGGATTACAACTTACATAAGTGACTGAAGAGTTTTATTAGTGTTTGTTATATTCAGTGAGTGGGTTAAACTACTTCTCATTAGTTGGATGTTTGTGCATGAAAGCACTGCTGAGTCTGTTAAAAAGTTAAGTGTTATGTATAATATTGTAACAGCCCCATGGTCAAAGGGTTATTAAGTGCTACTAATTTAATATTAATAGAGGGCTGTTCAGTAAGTATCCACTGATGTTGGGTTATCACAGCTATTACAATAATATTCTTGAAACCTTGTCACAGGTAAATTTGTTAACATGTGGAAAGGAAAAAATGTAAAGAAAACACAAAAAATGTGTTGGCCTCATAAATTGAAAAATCAACTGAAACAATTCTTATCTTAACACCTTTATATGCAATTAATACACAAATTAACATAAGTCATCTACTTCACTGCCATCTTGTGGATGATGTCAGATCATAAGTTTAAGGACAAACACCAACTTCTATGTTTCCAAGATCGAACTTAACTAGGTGTTCACAAGCAACATGCAGCTCCAACTAAAGCTTTTCCAATGCATCCACCACCACATGAATGCAGCACAATTCTTTTACCCTCCTCTTCACAGACATCCCCAATTAAGCCTGAAGTGGCTGGCTTGTTAAACTAAAACCATCCTTTTCTGAAATGTCACAGCGTGTCCCTGCGGCGTGGCCCGTCTGTAAACAGCTCTGTCGCTGAAACCAGCCCGAGCCCCCCGGTGCGCCTCCTCGTCTATGTTTGTTGGAGCATGTTTTGTGAAAGCTAAGTGTTGTCTCTTGCATTAACACTGTTGTGAAGGTTGGGCGCATTGTGAGTTTGTTTGTTGTTGACTGTGAAGTCAGGTGGTTTGGAGTGAGCAATATAGTCTGTTGTCTTTATGTGTGTGTGTGATTTATTATGTTAGCGCAGACTGAGCCTCTTTCTTCGGTGTGTGACATCTTATTTGGCGCGCTGACAGCTTGAAGGATATGTGCTGTAATTGTTGTCTGACTATCTTCAAGCTGTAATTGAAAATGTCTTAAAAGTGAAACTTTCTTGAGGGTTGTTGATTCTCAGCGTGCCAATTAACATTAACAAATGTTTTCCATACTCCACCTGCTCAATTACCTGTGTCGAGCCACTCCGAACAGCCCATTTGTAATAGCAATTCATAGCACTGACAGTCCAGTTTAGCAGAACATTATAGATTAGATGCTAGGGCGTTCACAGTCAGACATTTGCAACATTAGCAATTTCCATGGCATCAAAACATAAGGCGGTACCTATTGGGAGAACATATTGGAACATTCAAAGTCAAAGCACACTGAAGCTGTTTTTCTATGATCTTCTTTTAATAAAATTCTTTAATGGGTCTGGAATCCCTTCACATCCCTCCACTTAGTAGAAATCCTATTGGACCATTGCAGGCATTCACCTAAGACCAGGCACGTTTCTGCTTTGTTTCTCTGGCTCTGTTTGTGTGTCTATCCAAATGCAGCCAGCGGCAGTTTATTCTGTGTCCATTGGTACTGGCTCACGTGAAATACAATCCACAGTTCTTTGTATAGAACTGAAAACTAGGAATATTAGCCATGCAAAAGACACAATAAACTTTGCAAAGTGAGTGCTTTGTATTCACAACTTCATGGTCAGTCTAGATGATTGGCATTGATTGAATTTTCACAAATTTTGGACTACAAAAGATAAACTGGTCTGTATGGCCTCTTTTGTCCTGGGCTTAAACTTTTTTACCTTATTTGATTTTTGTATTTCAACAGGATTTTTTATTTTGTGTGTGAATGCCATGTTGTCATACTTGGCAACCTCGCATGACAATCCATTGTGACCAAATTATTATAACTACTCAAGTTATTATGGATATATTTAATTATAGTAATAAAAAAGTAATGTCCACCATTACATTACTGAAGTTGCAGAAACTAGTTCACAAATTACTGTATGTGCCATGGGACATATGTGTTTAAAAGTGGATGAACCATAAATTGTACAACCCGAGGAACATAATGCCACAGCATGTGTTAGATTCCTTTCTGCAGGGCCTTCATCATTCTTTAACACGAAAGCTGACGATTAATCTCTAACGCATGTTGCAAAAACATCCATTTATAATGTAAATAAATGGCTCCGATTTTGTGCCCAGATGTCAAACGTATGAAGAAACCACAGTGGTTTGGCCAAAAACAAATAGAAGCCAGCTTCACACACACGCACACACACACACACACACACACACACTTATAAATAAACAGACACAGAGACAGTGTGTGATTACATTATTCATGGCACTGCAGAGAGCTCTTACACAAACACACAAGAGCCTCTGTAAAACACTGAGCGGTAACAGCATCTGTGAGATAGCCTTACACTAAGAGGGATGGACACACACTGACACACGCACACGCTAACGCACACACACACACACACAATGGTGAACTGTCAATCATTAGGGAAAGAGAAAATGTCCTCTCCCATTAACAGCAGGGACACTTATTGATGTTTGGGCTCTGGGTGCACCTGCATCGGTCTATATTTAGACATAGTTGCCTGGAGCGCTGCTAGCCAGAAGCACTGCCCACTAAGCCACAGCACCCATTACAGTTTTGATATAATAGTTGGGTGCTGGACAAAAACAGGACATAGGAATTTGTCACAGAAACGCAAGCAGACACTTCACAAAGAAAAGAACATTCATATCTATTTGTATGTGTCATTTAAAATAATTAAAACAACTACACAAAGAAAGTGGTTCCTAAAAATGTACTTTCTTCTATTCGCCCAGGTTGACATAAATAAACTGCAACTCCAATTACATATTGCCATCAACATGATTCTATCGCATTGCATTTCATTGCTCTAAATGGGTCCTAATTTTATTTTGGGAAAACATCACTGAGCGATCTGCTTTTGTTGCTGCCCTTTAACAAGTAGCTGAAGAAGGCTGGTGTGCAAAACGTCTACAACCTGCCTTAATGAAATGTTAATGAAGCCATTTCTATCTATTTTAATACAAACTTCTATTTACTTGTTCCAAATCCAAATGCTGTTCATTTCTAAACAATACCCATTTACAATTACAGGCAACATTTAATCTGCTCCAATATTAGCAAACATTAGCAAAACAATAAATGCTATGTTGATCTATGACAATTAGGACAAGTGACAAGTCATTGTTTTGATTGATCCACATTTTAATGAACCCTACATCAAGGTGGGCACTCTGGCTCCTGATGACACTAATGAGTTATAGGTAAATACTGCCATTGAAAGCTTCATGGTCCAATTTGTGAGTTGCTCTATTAATTGTGATGAGATTGCTGTGCAAACCCTAGCTTCAACAAACAAGACCTATGCATAAACTTTATAAGCAGGGTTTCCTTAAGCCAATTAAGTTATAAATTAATGTTTTTATTAACTGGACACAAATGATACACAAACAGTAAACTTAAGACAACCACCAGGTGATCCAGTTGTAATGGCCAGCTCAGCTACAGAGAACAAGAGCTGGTGGTCAGAGAAAGTTTTAGTAGCTCAGCTCCCCATTGAGGTTCATAGTAATAGCCCACATCCTGAAGGGACAATGTGTAGGTGCGATTAAAGTGGATCCCTTACCACCACTATACAGTAAGCAATATATGACTATCTAAAGGTCAGGTGTGAAGCATGAGCACTATCCATCACTTGTCTAAAAAAAAAGCCACAGGGGGACAAGAGGAGGCAGACTATACAGAAAACACACAAGTAATACCACACTGAAGAGCTGCAGGGTCCAAACTTTTTGTAAGAACTATTAGCGCCAAAAAAGTAAAGTCCCTGCTCACAGCTCGGTACTTTTCCATGGCCCATGAATGTCAGAGTGGAGTTAATGGGGCTGAACGACATTCACTGCTCAAACATGAACAAGAACATTTGCTCATACTGGAAGCAAGCATTAGGCAATTGTTTTGTTAAGCTTGTGAACGGATACATCTATGTGACATTCATTCACATGAAAATATCTTTATGTGGCTTTATGTCAGACAATCGAAGGGATTGTCTTTAAAAGCATCCATGGTATGTGATGGTCACACTTTGCATGTCAATTTATTTGCCTGTACAGGTTTTGTGAAGAAAAAAAAAGTTCTGACAAAATGATTGGTTATTTGTTTCTAATGTTGTGAGGCTCTAGTTGAAGAGTGAACTTCCTCCAGGAATTGGATAGAAAATGAAAGCCCCATTTGACCTAAATTGTTTTAAATCAGAGAAAAGAAAAGGTCATTTGTAGAGGTGCTTTTTTATTCAGACTTCAAACTGCCAGCCTCCCTTATGGCAAATAGAGGTTTCTAAATTTACAACTCTAGTGACTATTTGTCTCGTCTCTGTATCTAGAGGTCATGTGAGGAACAGTGCTTCCGGTCCAGTTTGTGAGGGCCTGAAGAGAGGAGCGTGGACCAAATCTGTTGATAAATATGATAACTATGCTAAAAAATATGAGGACCTTCTCTCTTTCCTTTCATTCTCCTAATGGCATTGAGAAGAAAATTTTGTTTCAACCAAAATTGTATCAGTTGTTGTTCTACCTTCCCTTTATGGGTTGTAAGGGCTGGACTCTATCCCATTTGCTTTGGGCCATTGCCAATTAATCACAGGGCAACACTTGATGACAGACACTAACACACAACTATACATGTTTTTTGTTTTTTGAAATGGTGGGAGAGAGGGTGAGAGAATGAATAATAGCATGGACTGGACATGCAGACTCCAAAAAGAAATTGGAGTAATAACTGTAATAAAACATATTCTGCACATTATTATTATTTCTATGCAGCCTAACCCAGCAGCTGCAAGCATAACGGACCAGCTGGAAACTGTGGACTCAAACATTAGTGTAGAACCACTGCAGCATTTAGCCCTTGACGCCTAAGGCACTCCAGTGGTACCTTGTACAGTGGGCTTTAATAATGACACTCGTTTCAATCCTGGAACAATAAGCAGCAGCTACTGGGGCTAAGCTTAACCCGGCTGTGACAGAGGTACAGAGCAAAGGCAAGAAGAAAACGCAAGAATTTCAATGAAGTCAACAAGCCAAACTAAATGCAGCAAGCTGGGAATGTTAAACACTACAAATTAAATGACTACAAATGAAAAGTCTTCCCATTTTGTCCCTTGTTGCTGGTGGATGCACCACAATCTATATTAAAGACAAGTTCAACATACAGAATAAATTTCACCTGTCCCACAATCCAAGTGATTAGTCTGGCTCTAATCACAGCTGCAGTTTCTCCACTGCTCTGTTGATTGCATTGCAGCTGGGTGTGCAGCTGGGAAACATAGTCACCTACTCGTGTCACCAAATGAATTGTAATCAACTACAAGGACATCTGGTTCTAAATGGTACGAGAAAAGCACCAGGGAGTCTCAAAAGCGTTTTTTTTGTAAAAGGACATTAACGAATGGTCACAATATTTTTAGAGCAAATGCATTATATGAACAACAATGTGACATATTGTTAGGGGAAGTGGATCCTATTAGCAACAATATGGAGCTGACTAAAAGAGTTTCCACATTTTGAATAAGGTTTGGGGAGCATAAAGAATGTAGTTACAAGGTTAGCTAGTGAGGTCTATTCCAATTTTCAGATTCTTACTGTGCATTTTGGTTCATACGCAGCAGCATGTGGGCCACAGTGGTATAGTGTAGGTTTTTGGTTGCTGGCAGTCACTTACAAAACCTCTCTATGGATAGGGAAGAACTTGTGTTGGAACAATCTAGAAGGCATGTAGTTTGTACCACAGTATCCCCACGATGTGCAACTGGCTTTTATATACCCCAGTTTATATCAGAGAGCTGAGATCAAACTATCTGAGGTAATCTGTCACATCAAGGTGTCCCCTGGGACCTCTGATGGAAGACCACCAACACTCAAATAAAAAAAAAAACACATACTCACACACACAAACTGTAAACCATCTATAGTATAGAAAACCAGCGAAAACAAAGGCACATAATGCTAGTCTCTAGGTACCATCCTCATTATAAGGTATTATAGTTTTACTCTTGAATAATTTAACAGCTCGTAATGATGGGGAGATAATGAGAAGCAAAAAATAAACAAAGCAAATAAAAAGGTATATTGTAATGCATTTTGTGTATTCTGTAAGTATATAATCAGTTAAAATAATAGATTGACAAGCAATTTATGGAAATGCATTGCAGAAAGATGCACAAACTTATGCAGGAGGTGTTGTTCCTGTTTTCTCCAAAAGGTGTTTGCTCAAGTATGTATGCGCTACATAAAAAAGTCATAGAGAGTGGTAAACATACCTACACAGGCGCCGTCAATCTCCTCATAGCCCACGCTGCATACGCATCTTCCCAATGGAACCAACCAGTCTCCGTCAGCTCCACAGAACAGTTTGGGAGTGTCCCTCTCTTCAGCGTGGTCGATGCATGCCCCTCTGACCTCCACCAGCGACGAAGAGTCCACCCGAGGCACTGTGTCTGGAAATGAGGCTAGGTTCCTCAGAGTGAATGGACATTTCTTATAATAAACCCTCACAGACACCAATGCGATGCAGGCCCCAATGTCCTGGAACGCTAGATAGAAGCCCTTCTTGGTCATGGGTCCCACCTCACGCACCTCAGTGTTCAGTTTGAGGATCCGATCTCCCAAATCCATTTGAGTAAAGCTCTCATCTGCAGCAATTGTGTCGATCTTGGTGTACTGCGTGGGTTTGAATTTGATGCTGTGAGCCTCGTCAATCTCGTGGTAGAAAAGATTGAAAGTCTCTTTGCAAGTTCCTGAAACCCAAGGTATGGAGTTGCAGTCCCGCAGAGTGAAGCGCAGCTCTACATAGATCTTCTGAGCAGCCTGCCGGGAGATCCAGTTGGAGCGAAGCCAGTTGTTCTGGTTTGGCTCCATCACATTGCAAACCTGGAACGTGTGGATGGGCCGGTTATGCTCATCCATCTCCGTGATTGCATCCCACTACAGAGAGGGAACAGAGGAAGAAAACAGGGTTAACATCAGCAGTTAGACTGGAAGAGGTATAGAGTTAAAACAACATAATTTCCAGTTTTGCACTTTATAATGAAAATAAGTAATTGAAGCTGCTGCATTGAGTGTAGGAGTGGGTGTTGCAATGGGAGACTAATGGAAGATGACTTTTATATATTTGGGCTTTAAAGTCTGAGACAACTTCTTGATTCTTTTAATCTGTTCAGAACAATCGGATCTAACAAGATATCTAGCTGGTATTTAATTCATTTTTTATATATTGACTGAACTGACAAACATTATCCTACAATTAAAAGTTTTGCATAAAAAATATTATTTGAAACATTTACAAATGGTGTAGGTGGTATGGTGGTTAAAACTAAGGAAATAATATTTTCATAAAGTGCAATGTGTGCAGCAACCAATTTCTTTCCTTTTCATTTATTGGTCCAATTCTTTGCAGTGTTTCCTCATAAATGATCTCTGACTTGGGCTGTCTAGTCATCAGCCCGGCAGTTTCCAGGTCACATGATCAGGGCATATGGAGGCTTTACAGGGTCACGAGGTTACCTGTCCTCATGTTGATAGAATAAAAGTTAATGGGTCTTTTAGCTCCCCATTCCTGACACTTTCTAGTTATATCAGAGGAGGAACTGGTTACATGAGTGACCCAAACACTACACATTAACAGCCTCTGAGAATTAAATTACCTGCTTCAGATAAGACTCTACAAATTGAGTATTCTCTTGTGTGTTTTAACTTTTTATACTATTCATATAATACAGACAGAATGTTACATTCAATACATTTTGTGGGTACGGACAAAGAGTTTTAAATTAAACCTTAATATAAGAATTTTGTTGGGCTTACTATAAGTATTTTTTGCAGTAAAGCCTTGTAAGTGCCTCCTTTTAGATTCTTACATTCTCACCAAGTACTATTCCTGTGTATGAGCCAAATGCTATAACCAACCGACAGGTCAAATGCACTTGGGAGGTCAGGTACAGACGGCCAGGCATTAATCTATTAATTATTGTCCAACAAATCCACATGTCTTTTGGTTTTGTCATTCTCGGGTCTGAGATCAGCGGGTCCTATTCTAATTAATTAATACATGGAAGCAGGCAATGCAGTCGAGAGAGTCATGAAAGAGAGACGCTGGTTAATTTACCAATAGTATTTGCCCGATAAGCTTGCACATTTAATAAGCTGTTTAGCACTTAGCTAAATATTACTGCTTGATGAGAGTAGTAATCAAAGCATAATGTTTGCCTTCACATACTCATTATCCTCTTTAATAACAGGTTCTAATTCAATCATCCACTAAGACAGCCTTTAATCTGCTCTTCCCATAAGGTGTAATTGTAGCACTGGTAAACAAAATGATTTCATATGCTACTGCCCAACACAAATGTGACAAATCACAAAAACACTTCAGTCAAGTGTTGGTGAATAAATACATTTAGAAACAGCATGTAGCCATCTCTAGTTAACAGTTTATACGCCTGTCATTGTGACATACTGAATGTGTCTGTTTAGTAAGATCTTCTGTGTGTTTGCAATGTAATCATACCAAACAGTTTTAAATATGCAATTATGTTCTTAAAGTATCTCTGTAACCAACCAAACATTTGCCATTAAGCTTACTTTTGTCGACTGGTTGTGGTGATGGCTGTCACATGATTTCTCTGACTGACTGTCTATTGTTTTTCTTATTGTAAACAACATATCAGGATGTTTTGGCCAAGATGGTTTTCAATAGTCCGGTGTTGTAGTTCCTGCTCCTTTAAAAACATTTGGGATTTGGGACAACTGATGTCTGCTGTTGTTTCCAGGTGGGATGAAATGACTAAATTAGTCTTAAGTGTCACTGCTAACAAGCCTAATCCTTAAGTCAAGTCCTACTCTGGATGGTTTCTTCTTGTTGGAAAATAAGGCAACATTATTAAGAGTATTATACAATGTAATGAGTATGTTTTGTATTTGTAAAGTAGAACAGCCTGACATGACTTTGCACAACTTTACACAAACATCCACCCAACCTCCTTGCACAAGGTCAGACATGGCCCTCAGCCTCACTTCCCAGAACATTTTTTACAAGACACCCTGAATGTTTTTCTGTTCCGACAAATATCCAATACCTGGGTATTAAACTAAAGCCATTGCACTTATTAGATTTCAGACTTTAATGGCAAAGTATTGCGTAAAGGGTTTGTGAGAGACATAGAACGAATGAGCCAGACAGAGAAAAAAGATAAATCCCGCTTGGTGGCCATGCTGCAGACGTCATGTCATCAGGACGTTTAGGAGGATCACCACAGCTCAAAGCCAATGAAATGTGCTCCAATGTGGTTGGAGACAAGCTGAGATAAAGGTGCAAACATCCGAGTGATTCATCCCAAGAGAGAAAACAATTCAGACTGATAGGAACACAGTGCGGTTTTAATCTCCCTCTAAACACCATTCACAAGTGATATAAAGTCTTCCAAGCAGTGCAGTGATTGCAGGAAAATTACAATGCTGCTACTCAAATGTTTTTTAGTCTTACAAGCAATTAAACAACAATCTCATAAAGTCTGGCTGTTTTTCTGAGTTGAATGGAGTTTTTACCACATTCACTGCTTTATCAAACTGTCTAGACATGTATAATTGAAAAATGGGGTAGATTGATTACGACCTCACACAAAGGCACCCATAGCCTGGATCTCACATGAAAGAGACCCAATCATTTCACTGGCCACCTGCCCAGGGGTGAACGCTTTTTATTGTAATGGTGGAACCTGGACACCCATTGATGACTACACCTTTAACTACATACTGTTGTAACCTGCTCCATTCAGCTTCCATTAATATTAAACATTCAGCCATCCAAATATTCCAGCCAGAAGAATCAGTAAAAAAACTCATTCTTCTCCGAGAACGAAGCATGATATGACTGAGTATTAAAAAATAATTCTATTTATGTAAAAATTCAACAAATGGATCCATGTTGTTCGGCGATGTGCCACTTGAAAATGAACTCAAACAGATTCCAAAAGGGCGACATGATTATACACAAATTGAAAGGGAACGCCATTTCCAACAAGACTGTGTTCTAAGCCTACAAAAACAAACTGTTCCTATGTCTGCAGCAATCATGTATTAAAGTCTGCTTTGTGTATTTAGCATGGGAATGACACCGTTGTTATTGCGAAACTAAATATTATAATCAGAACTAATACTAGCATCCGTTTTATTTATACCCTTAGAGAGTATCCCAGCATGCATTACATTATCTAAAATTACTTTAAACACCCACACATGCAGACATTTTATATGCAAGCTGCAGTTTATTTAAAACTAATGACACAACATTCTGTATAAAACACTATTTGCTGAAAAACGAAAGAAAATTGTCAACCATAAGCTACTGGTGTACCTTTGTGGTTTCTCTAAGTACTGTATTTTAGTAAAGTATAGGGGTTGTGAAAAATGTATAACAATTTGGGGCCTGGATTACAAATGTCTTGAGGGAGATAAAGAGGATATTGTAATGCGTCATTGTGATTCTGCCAGAAATACTGCAATTAAAGCTATGCATTTGTGACAAACAAGTCTGAATGGAGGAAGCAGTGAGCACAAAAGGCAGTGAAACAGAAGGACACTATGGAACAGGACAGGTCACTTTCACTGATATGTTTTGTCTGTATCTATATATTATAAGAAAAAAAAAACTGAACCACACAGACCGTGACCAAGTGTAATGAAAGTGCCAATGCAAGACCAAGACTTAAGGGATTGAGGCCATGGCAAGGTGAGTCAATACAAGAAGTAAGTATAATTCACTGAAAGTCCAGTCCAAACTCATGAGGGGGTCAGTATTTGGTCGACAGAATTAAAGATATTTGTTAATTATTAAAATTTAAGAAATTTCCATTAAATTACAAAATATGTTCAAATATCATTTAAAATTGTTAAACTTAAATGTCTAAGACCATGACAATACCGAGTAAAAAAAACCTGTAGTAAAAAAAAGTGTTAAAACAATTCTTAAGCCCAAGACACTACACCACTGAGATATCAGTAATTTAAAGGAACATATTCATGCAGAGGAAGAACACTGGAGGAGGCTGTGCAGAGCCATGCAAATTGCACTAATTGGGAAAGTACCAATGTTTTTTCAGTAGCTGAGGTTTAGAAGTCATAATCAGTCAGTGTCTGGGTCTATATCCTCCCAAACCTGTAGTGCAAGGTTCTGCCAACACTCCATAAACTCAGTAGACGTATGTTGAGTGACTGGCCCAAAAGCTTCGTCAAGAGAAAGGTGGCAAGTGGTTCTGTGGTAAGGACCCGTAGGCAATGTCTGACACCTGCACTCGTCTCAAAGTTATATGAAAAAAAAAAAAAATAGGCGTCCAACAAGATACAACATCCTCTTTGTCAAGGTGTGAGAAACCAGAGCAGGCAGGTTAGGCTTCAGTTGTGGCTAGTGTCAGTTTGTGGCAGCTTAAAGATGGACATAAAATACATTCATACTTTTTGTTCCCATTTTTGTTACTTCAATACTTTTTAACTAAATAGGTTTTGCAAATGGATGAAAAGTGTACTTTGTGTAAAAGTCACACCAATAAGGCCTGATTTTACAACTCCATAATGGCTGTAACTGCCATACCTTTGCAAAAAGTAAAAGTGCCAATGGTCATATAGGCCAATGGTTAGTAGGACTGTAATGTGACAAGAGTTGTTAACAGATGGATTTATTACATTGAAACAATCCAAAATTCATTGCACTGTTCATTCAGCTAGCTACATCCACAACAAGTAGATACTAAACTAAAAGAAATGCGTTAAAGCCAGAACATGCAGACCAATTTTTATTTTGTTACAAAACTAGTTTACTTACCACTTAAGGCTAAACTCTAGTTAGAGTTAGATAAACTTAGTTTTTATCTGTGGTTCGACACAGGCAGAAAAAGTTTCATGCTACTTAAGGCCATGTTAAAAGGGTATAAGCTTATTTTATTTATTGTTAACAAATAACTGTTATTGCCTTGGTTATATTTGTCACAGGCAGCTCATAAACCGTTGAAGAATATTGTTTAATCAATTATAAGACTTGGACTATATTAGCGTTCATTATTATTATGTTCTTATATTATGCCATTTTATCGAGGATAATTTTTTTTATATACTTGTTTGACCATGAATTTTTTTTTTCTTCAACGTATTGTATTGGGATACGTATTGTATCGAGAACCCTGTATCGTGATATGTATCATATTTAACGGTTTGTGATAAATACCCAGCCCTAGTCAGACTGTTGTTTTCCTTCAGATAAAACACTTATTCTTCTTAATCAGCAGATGAGCAGTTCTGTTTTCTAGATTATCCTACTCAAGGACCAGATGAGAATCTCTGAAACCAGAAACAGCTAAACCCGTTGAAGTAAATAAAGTAACAAAAACTAGGTGAGAAAAAACATTGCCACTTGCACCCTAAATTTTTCATTTTAGTTAGCGACAGAGCACACAGCAAAAAGGTCATGAGTTCCAACCCCGGCCATCTCGAACATCCTTGGCCAACTCCCTTCTTTCTGGAAGGAGTTGCCTGTCCTCCATGTGTTACTGTTGGCTCTCTCCGAGTACTCTAGCCTCAGCCTCAAAACTAACCAAAATAAAATTATGGATAAAATGTCTTTAGTTTTAGTCTTTGATAAGGTCTTTTATTGAGAAAGAAAAACACAGCATAGTCCGTGCCCCTCGCCTGGCATCATGTCGGTACCGAATGTCTGAACAAAGAGGTAGCGTCCTCTTTTGGATTACTTTGAATATGTGTGTCAGATAAAAGCAAGTGCCGTGCAGTGAAAAAAATGCTACAATTTAAATGTGCATTCAAGAAGAGCGCACAAGGTGGCTAACCGGCAAAAGGCCAGGCAGCATGACGGAGATAACCGTAGGTCAGAGAACACTACCGGAGTGCTTTCACTGGCGACCCGATAGCTGCTGGTTAGGAAATACACCCATGCACACACGCATTAAAATCTTGAAAAGCTGCATTTGATACAGCTGATTCATTAATGCAAGGGACTTTTTTTGTTTACAATGTTGGACACGAGTCTATTTAAAATCAAAATAGAAATGCAAACCACAGTAGAATCTTGCATCTGTCTGTCTCTCTGTACTACCTGATACATGTGTACTAGATGTGTACAACATATTTTAACTCTTAATTAATGATGTCAACTACAACGTTATGCAGTATTGTGTGTTGGCAAGGCTTTGCCATAGAGGTGCAGCACATACATCTTATGCTGGGCAGTCCATTCACCGAGTTGCCTAATTAATTTGGAGATGGTTCATCCAAAAGACCCTGTTTTTTTATTTTATTTGTGACATGTTCTTATTTCAGATTGAACTCGCTGACATCTTGGCTCTTAAGCAATGTCTTGTGTGGCTCACAAATGGGTTGAATACATGCGGTTCATTTATGTCTTCTTTAGTCACGTACACATTTTGCACATACGGCGCCGTCTTATGTAGACTGCCCATTTGCCCATTAGCACATTTTAAGAATTAGCGTTACTGAATACATATTTGTTACTGAACACATATTTCTAAACTTGTTTGATGTTTATGTTGAGTTTTTAAATCACAGTATTTTTTCTGACCTTTTTTATATCTTGACAATACTCTGGTAAATAACTCAAAAGACAACTACAACTACAAAAAAGACTAAAACTAATAAAACTAAACTAAAACTAAGCATTAAAAATAAAATAAAAACTAAACTAAATTAGCAAACCCACTTTAAAATCTAAATTTGAAAAAAATCTATAATATCTATAATAACATTGGTGCATGATTTCTTCATAAGAAGTCTTGATAATGGACATATGCAGTCCCAAAATAATTGCCTCAAACACAGAGAAAAATAGGAGATAGGTGGTTGAACAGTAGGATCCATGGTGTAGCGACGGCTTGGACCCCAGCTGGGTGGGCCAGGTGAGCTTGTCTGCCGGTTTAAGACCCAAATCCCCCTCTGACCCTGGGTTCAACACTGATGATGTATCCAAGTTGCACCATCTGCTGTTTGAAGGAACAAGAGACCCATAAATATTTATCATCCCTTTTTTGTCATCTCCGTGGATTTTGCAGCCGGTCTCCTGAAGCTTTACTTGCTTTTGTTAGAGAAAGACATGATTTTACTTTGGTCACACAGACACTCGGAGGCTTTGCAATGTAGAGAGCAGGTGTGCTTTTCCTTGGCCTCTGGAGACTTCCCTCAATTAAAGCAAAGATAAAGAATAGGGGCAGAAAAGTAGCCGATGTAAACACATGCAGCTGGCTCCGTCTGTTAACCTCTCACTAGATTTTTGTCTTTGAATTAAATCCTTTCCCCAATGCCCAGCCAGGTATTTTTAGACTCCTACAGCAGGGACAGGCTTGTTAATATGTATGCCACTTTGTCACCTCTGACACAGCAAACACAAAGCTGAGATATCTAATACACTTCTGTGAAATCAAACTGCACTGTCCAGTCCGGCTACAGTGTGATTCACTTATCTCTCATGTTGTTGGTTTGGGCTGATGTTTGAACAAGTTAAATGAACTGCAGAGGTTTGCTTGCTTGAGATAAATGAAGCTACAATAGCAACACAAACAATGGAAAGAAAGTTTTTCCCCTAAAATTGGTTGTGTATTGGCACCCATATCAAAGACTGTTGAAAATCTCCATTCTTTGCTTTTTTTTTTTTTTGACATTTAGAGGTACTACGTTTTCTTTTACTTTTAAATCAGATCTTTTATTTCTTGATTTCTCATTTCATCAGCCAGGCCTGTATTTCTGTGGCTGTACTTCTTTCAGCCGCAGACATAGGACACTTGTTCAATACGCTCTGTCTCTGTATACACTCTCCTGGGGGATTGTTGTGTCACTGTGGCCAGGACTGAGAGATTTTGATTTAATCCCAGAGTGCCCCCATGTGATGAATGAAAAAAAAACTCCCTAAAAACACACAGAAGGCAGTAAGGAGGCTGATGGGGAATCTTTGCAAACTAGGAACACTAAGTTTCTGGGGTGTGTACCAAAACAGAAAACAATATTTTTAGTTTAGTTTAGTAGTTGGCTCATCAGCCCTGGACCGCATTTTGGTGCTGTTAGCCAAAATGCTAATAGGGCATAATGTTACCATTGCATTTTACTTCTTTAGTGCTTCACATTTAGTTGGACAATATTGTTTTGGTTTTTTTTTTTTTTTTTACTGACCTAAAAAACTAAATGTTACATATGTTTTTGTCACCAATTTACAATGCACTTCTTTGTCAAATCAAACCCAAAACCTCTGTTTTTATAAAATACTAAGGAGATTTGAATGCACCATCAGCCCTAGCGTACACACAACTTCTGTTCTCTCTTGTGCTGTAAACACACGAGGAGAAAACGCCAGCTGCAAAGGTTTAATTATGAGCTGTGAGAGTAGTTGGAGTAAGGTCTTCATGAAAATGTACTGTCTCTAGGTGTTGTAGTGATAAACTGGTGATTATCAGGGTGAACGGTGGCTGTGATGGTTACTAACCTTGCACTGCACCTGGATTTTTGCAAGATTTGGGAGTTTCCAAACTCAAATACAAATCTTGTATCATGCCAAGCAAACCACTTGTGTTGAACCATGGGCTCACCGGCCTCTTGTGATCAATGATGTGGCCCAACAAACAGCGAGAGGCAGGTTTTTAATTTGACAAATGCAACAAGCGTCCTCTTCTCCTCTTTGTCATCAACATGGCTACGCTGAAAAATGTGACACTAAGGATTTTCAGGAAGGAAAAGATGTTTGTGCTGTATTCCTACTGGTTTTGGCATATCCTAAATACATCCACGCTGCTTTCATCGGGCAATGTCTGTGTTTCATTTAACAATTTAGTCTTTGTTAATGTTTCTTTTATTTGCTGTTAATGTTAGCAGGTTTGTGGTTTCTTCATATCAGCCACACTCTGTTATTGTCAAATGAATTGTTGCTATGATTGGCTAAAACAAACATTGTGGTAGGCGGATACTAGTTAGTACTTCATCCAATCATCTAACAACTTTCAGACAGATGGCGTCAGGTTAGATGGTTACAGCTCCCTGCAACCTCTACAAGAGAGGTAAAATATGAATAAATCAATGTATACAAAGATGAGTGTCTGACAGTGCTGACCAATCATAACCTACCTTTTAGATGATATTATAACACAAACTTACATTATAGCCAAATAGAGAAAGTCATGTAATGTTTTTGGCTCAGAATGATATCACATAAAATTACCCACTAGTAAATGTCTAGGGTTGTAACAACCCTGAATGATTATCAGAATTTTAGCATGAAGTTTGGTTAAAATATCACACTTTTTGAAACTTTAAATAATTGAAGGCTTTATATTAACGGCATAGGTTTAATAACATAACAAGCTTAAGCTCTATTTGAAATCCCTGCTACCCTTCAGTTTCATCCTAATGTCCTTGAGCTGCAGTGTTAAGATAAACACGTCACAAAACTCTGTGTGTGTGAGATTGTGGGAGTGGGTCTATCGAGGGCTCATTAGGGACAAGTGGGGCTTAACTTGGGGGGATTCCATCAATATCTGGCAACCTCTACCGAGTGGTTTATGTTCAACTGAGTGCCAACCCGACAATCAATACTTTGATTAAAGAATTATATAAAATTGATTTTCACAGTGTACCTTTGGACTTGATTACAGAAGGAATGCTGATGTGGAAAACTGGGAAGGATTTGACTATATACAGACACTACAATTTTTTAAATCATATAAATAAATAGTAAATAGCATAAAGTAGTAGTTACTATTCACCATTATTACTATTCACCAACCAACAGTTCAATGCTTTCACTTGACTACAGTACCGAAAGTCATGCTGGCTGGAGTAGAACTCTAGTTAACATACTTTTGCTACTGACCCGTATTTGGAAATATCACAGTTAATAGACATAGGTGTGGATTTGAGGATCCTGTAAATATCCTTTGTTAGTTCTAAATTTGACAGGCATAATATTATGATATGTCCTTTTAACCACTAGAAAATATTTTCACAGTTTGTAACACATGATCTGCATACACGTTTTGATAACAGAAGACGGACTGCCAAAATAGGCTACGGCTATAGCTTTGTAGTATTCTTGTTTAATGTGCTAATGGTAAACAACATAGGAGCCAACATATTCAGCAGAATATCGAGGTTAAATCTCATTTTTTTTGTATCACAAAGGTTAAGTTTCAGATAGAAGATAGAAACAGCCCAGTGACCAATCACCAACAATAGATGAAAATTATGTTAAATGTGTAAAAAGTTTTCCAACCTCTGTGTTGTGTGTAATGTTATGTTTTTTTAAACTTGCAAGTTCAAATGAATATGCAGATTTTTGTCTGATTGATGAAAAGAATTTGCACCTTAATTTTTTCTGTTGCTCAGCCAAGTTTTTATACATGTAAATACTAGCGCTGGAGAATTAGTCAAAAATGATAAATAAATCCATTTAATTTTGACAGTGCTTGTGAGTTATAATCGCAAACACAAAAACTAAATAATCATTTTTGCGATGATGGCAAAAATGTTAAATTAATCCTTCTATTGATTAAGGGTCATGTTGTCCAGCTCTAATAAAATACAACTATTTTCATACGTCATATTGTACAAACTGCAACATGGGGTCACCATTTACTGGCCTGTTATTCATCCCCTGTCAAAAACACTGATTTAGCCCCACCTCTTTCCCCCAAATGCCCATTGTGTTGTGGTTGGACAGCTTCAATAAATCCTGCTCCAGCACAAAGCACCTGTGAACATTGTGGGAGATCATTTATACAGCTGTCAGAAACTTAGAGAATTACATCCACTGGCCACACATTTAAAGCCCTAATAGAGACATTTCAAATCATCTTAGCAGATATGCCTTTGCCATGTTAGCGGCTACAAGACAACAGTAGAGGTGGATAAAAGTCATGGCATGAGATGGTTGTGTGGTGCAGAATGTGCTGCTTATCCTTTGATCTGTAAGCTGGATGCACTTTGATAAAGTTCTCTAAAGATATCTGGTTGTTTGCCAGTGTTCTTTAGGGGACAATTCATCAATTAAAAAAAAAAAAAAAAAAAAAGGGTAAAATGCAAGCCGCATTACTCTTCCACACAAACACTGTCTCTCAGCCCATCACTAGCACATCCCTAAATCAATAAGAGCAAGCGAACAGCAGTGAGCAAATGAAATCCAAAGACCCTGTGCTCCTCTCCATCCCACATCCATCACAATGAGCGTGTAGCCAGCAGGGTGGAGCCACAGGAGCCATCAGTCATCCCTGCAGTGTTCGGACTTAAGTGACACACTGTTGGTCATGGCCTTAGGCTTCATCTCAACACGGCTAAATGATCTCAAAAAAAAAAAAAAAGAGTTCAAACAGTGACCTACGCTCAGGCCAGGTCCATATGTACATTCACAAAAGAAACACATTTGTCGATGATAAGAAATATGCCATCCCACAACATGACATTCTGATTTATTTAAGTGATTTCTTTATGTGGAAAGGCAATGAGGTTAAAATGCCACACTTTACCTTTTAATACAAGATAATGATGGCTGTAAGCAATAGGTTTAAACTTTTAATTACTAAAAACTCAATACCAGAACCACTGTTATTGTAATTACTTCTTAAACAAAACAACATTGGAATGCATGAGCTGGGACTTCACACCATATGGAAAAAAGCTATGCTTTACATGTCTACAGAGAGCTACCATATCCAGTTTTAAAGAAACTTTAGAAAGTACTTTGTATGTATACAAGAAGCTCAAACATAAGAAAAATGTGTAATATCTATACGCACATGGTTTTGGTTGAAAACGACTCATACTTAACTCACATTTAAACATGCCAAACAACAGACTACAACAAATATGTGGATATAGTGAGAGTTATAAGATTTGCTGAACAGTTATAGAAAGAAAGAGAAGAAACTGTAAGACAACCTGGGAGGCATGGATGAAATTGCAAAAATAGCTCAGTGAAATAATTTGTACCGTCTATCAATATTCTGTTGATTTCACTTTATCCATGCAAAATGAAAAGCTTCTCTAAAGCAAGAGAAATGTTTGTCTTAGTATGAAGCTGCAGCGATGAGCAATACTATATTCATCATGGAACATAATTAAAAAACATCTTTTACTTCTTATAATGCCCAGAGATCCTCATTACCTCAAGACTGCAAGGTGTTTTCTCTAAAATAGTAGCAGCAATCACAGCACATTTATGCAACGTGCTATAATGAATTTTAAATTTGTGCTACAATGGCAGCCCCTACATTGTGCCAGCACCACTGAGGAACCACTAATGTTGGTTTGTAATAGGAAAAGTTACAAAACAAACTTACAAACAAAAACAAATGTGTACTTTTTGTAGCCAAGAAGTACTTGCCTCTTCCATATCCTGTCTGCTGCATTAGGTGGTCTAAAACTATAGCATCTAGGTCTATTAAAGTTAGATATTACTTGTGAACAACAAATAACGTATACTTATTAACTTATAACGTATACAATTTTGATTTGGCTGCTTGGCCCCAGGCAGGGAACTGCTTAGATTACATCATCGGTTCTTTTTTTTTTTTTTTTTTTTTTTAATATGTGAGATAGCCACGCATGCTGTATTGGCCTCTGAACACATTATTGAGCCTTGAATTCATAAGGCTTTTAGCAAACCTGTTATTGAATATTAGCAGCAGCCATTTTTCATTATAGACTTGATTATACTGCAGTGGTTCAGCGTAATATAAGATTTAGAAAGTGCACTTTGTTGTACTAACTTAAACATTACACTTAAATAAAAGCAAAGTTTTTACCTTACACTAATTGTTCTAATATAGTATTATTGAATAAATAGTAATTTAAGCTCTAATGCCAATAAAACCCCAACTACCTGTGAGATCAATACTGGTTAAAGCCTCAATCTGTGTCTCCTTCCAGCCTTTCGCCGTCTATCTTATTTGCCTAAACAAAGATATGCCAGTCTTCTTCACACACACTGACTCTTTCTCATCCGAGCTGACACAGACCAGAGACCTTTCCTTTTTTTTCCCACCGGCTCAGGCGAACTATGCGTGGGAAAAAGAGAGGAGGAAAGAGCTTGTCGTTTTACATATCTATTTTTTCCAGAGAGGCAGGCAGTGTAGAATGTCAATGTGTGGCTCAGCAGCTCCTGACTGATGTGAGATCACAGCTGTAAGACACAGGTTTTCGCCAGTGGCTGAGATGGCATGGGGCTATGGAAAACAGCTTAGATACAACCAGGTCAACCAGGTATAAAGCCAGATGGAGAATAGAGTGTTTGTCTTTCTCTATACCGCTTAAAGGTCTTGATATTTTGAGACACTTATAAGTGTGTGACTTTTCTGAATATGAACTTCCTTCCTTTGATTGTTTCAGTTCTAAACATCTAACCTTAACAGCAGATAATAAGCCTCTTTTCTGCAGGCTATCTCCCACATCAGCACTCCAAAGTGATGATTCAGAAGCGGGGCCCTAACTGGCATCAACTTAAGTCAAACACTAGAGTCAACGATAAAGACAACTCTGACATTTCAAACGATAGAAAAGGTCACTGGCTCATTCTTCCTTATCGCTTTTCTTGGTTCCAGTTCAATCAAATTCATATCTGTTTTTGTTGGCATAGCACACAGGAAAACCGAACAATGTGGTATTGATTTTAGGTAAAGAAAAATGCCACCAAATTGTGTTGACACAATGAGTAATTGGGTCGATCAAAGTTGATTGTGGCGGAAAATCATGAATCTCTTACACGCGATTGATTTTTTTATTTTTTACATTTTCTATCTTTACTTTAGATTAACCATTGTCAAAGTTTTGTGCATTGTTATGCATTTTTATTTTATTTTTTTTAAATTGTCATTTCTTTTTATAAATAAATTTCTTTCCAAGAATGCAGTGTTTGGATCAGCCAGGCCTTGGGCCGGTTCTGGTTCCAGAGACTAAAAGTGAACTAAGCAACATATTTACACCGATAATTTGGTTCCAAAACCAAAACAGCAATTCCCATTGGGGACCAAATAGTTGTTGGTTCCTCTTTGATAACTTTTATTGCACATTATTTTGTTACTCTTGTTTATTGTTTTGGTGTGCCGTTTTTGAAAATTAGCAACTGTGCCCCATGCCAATGATTGCACTTTAAGGGATTGTACTTAATAACACTAACACGTATAGTGATAGTCCTCCAATCTATGGAAATCACAATTAAGGTTAGATGGTTGGAAACATTTAAACGGTATCCATCTTTTGGGAAATACTATACATCAAAATAGCTTTGTATACTCTGGCAGCTGGACTATGTCCCTTACCAAAAACACTTTACTTGTCTTCCTCATTACCATCTAGATAGTTGTGTTCAACCTACCTGCATGAGTCTAGAGAACATCATAAAAATGCCTTCAGTTCTTATGTGTTTAATGTGAGTTAATTATACTGTCCAGCCACACAAACAGCCACAACAGTCTGCTGCGCTCTGTTACGACCAGCCCGTCAGTGAGGAAGAGGAGCGGGTAAGAAATAAGATATAAAAAAGAAAAAGTAAAGAAAGGATAAACAGAAAAGAAATTACAAGAGTGAGCGGACCAGAGATAAAACTGTACGACTGAAGGTTGATGAGCTACACTGTTTGACGGCTAAATAAGAGCATAACATAAATACAAGCTATGTCACTCTTAACATTTAGTTCTTTATTTTTATTTTATGTTGACACATACATCCATCATATTCATTCTCTTGACAGGTGACCTTTTCTGAGGATTCCTCAGACAATAAAACAGTTGTGTGTCATTCAGTTTCTGGTTGCTCTCAAATAAGTATCCAGTATTGGTTTATCTAGGTCTAAGGCCTGACTAATGACCACTGTAGACCGCTACTTCCATCTTATTAAGTTCTATGTAAAAGTAAAGTTAGATTTCATTGTTTAGGGCAGTGCTGACTGAAGCTGCAGAGTCTGCTTAAAAGTATTTATAGCCTGGGAATACTTGGTCAGTTGCATGTTCTGCCACAATCACAGAACATACCATTAAGAAGAAGCTTGACAGGTTAAATAAAAAAATAAACTCAGGATGAACAAATTATAAGTTGTCTGGGGGGGGATGTTTAGGTTTGTCCCATCTTCAAACTACTCCAAGTACATGGTCTTCAACAAATTGGATGATCAGTTGCTGAGTTTTATTGCACTCCTTTGCCCAGAGTAAACAAAACTATCACTTCAGCCCCACATTTTGGGTCCTTCTGTATAGAGGCTCTTTTTTGGTGAAGGAAGCTTCTGCTATTTCCAAATCCCCACTTGACCATCAGATGCTTCTAAAATCCTACAGTAGCCTCTTTACGGTATGCATTCTGTGTTTTAATCTTTGTCTTCCTATGTCTTCCTGTTAGCCTGCCCGTGTGTCTGGTAACACTAGGAGACACTGGTCCTGCGCACAGCCATCTGACTCCAGTCTGAGGCGCTTAAACAAGCCTGACTGGAAATGAGTGCAGACAGCCTGGGATTGTCTGGCTTGCTCAATCAATTAGGACAGAGAAAGGCAAGGAGATAGATGGAGAGGGGCAAAGAACGTGTGTGGTAAGGCACGGCTTTCAGCATCCTCACAACTTTTAAAAAATGATAAGTGCATTTTAGAAAGCCTGCCAGACAAAACATTAATCTCCAATGAAACAATATCCCACTAACAGGCTGCCTCTTCTAACCTCAAATGCCCCCTTTCACCTTCCAATGTAGATTCTAAGAACTAGACTCATATTTGAGCTGAACGATCAGAAGAAAACAAGATGTTTCTGTCACCTAGGGGTCTTCTTCTGACTGTAAGTGAGACTGTGAGGATAAACTGCACAGCTTGAGGGACTGAAGCATAACTAAGTGACCCTGTCTCTCTTCTATCACAGCTTTAACGGCAAAGAGAAACGTAAAGAATACAAATGAGATACACATACAGAAACTTTTGGGTGGTTTGCATAATGGCTTCACTTTGAAACTGCTTTAGAAACAGGATATAAATCCATTATTAGTATATGTGCCCTTAAAGTTAATTATTTGTGTTTTGAGAGTCAAGTAGGTGGAAAAGCACTATATAAAATCCAAGATGTTCACACTTCAAACACTACAGTTTGGTAAAAGTGTTTCTTGTTGCTGTGCCGCTTTGAGTTTGACTTTTGTCTAATAATTTATCAAAAAGAGTAAACAACAGATGTAGTTGCCAGCGATCTGTCTTCACTTCACTTTATCCCCAGATATGTCGTCTATAACTGGATTTTGAAAGTCTTAGAGACAAATGATATTCGATTCAGGGACTTTGCCATCTTTGAGAGTTTAGCAAATTGATACCAAGGGTGAAAGGGAGAAGAGGGGAAGAGGGAGAACGGAGGTGTTTTTGTCCTGCAGTGCTGCGATCAATCTTCGAGCGCAGCGTTTTGTTACAACATGCGGCAGAATTCCTATCCATCCACAACCTCCACTGGGAACTAAAGGAGTTTGAGGGGTGAGTGGCGACTTCAATTCTGATCAAATTAGCTAAAAAGGGAGACTTTCATTATGCCCCACCAGCAGTTTTATTGCAGAGAAACACAGGAGGCCTAACTACGTACCGAGAGAATTGGGTTATAATGTAATTTCACCCAAAGAGCCTTGCAAACTGGTACATTCTTTTGTGTATCCTTATGCAACATGGATGGAAATTACTTGAACACACTGGAAACCATTGGGCTATTACAAAAAGGAGTAGTGTACAGTTTTGGTATGCACAAAGGGTTACATGGCAAGGGGATACACAAGTGTGGATCTCAAAGTGGAGTTTGCCCTACAGAAGTGAAGAGTAATTGAACTAGAAAAGCAAAATGGAGATAAACTATGGGCAGGCCAGTTGCACTGATCCACACTCAGACTTTGATGAGCCTCCTGGTAAGTTCAAAAGGGCTCAGGGAAGGCCCACTGTGAAATGACAGGGCGCTTTTGAGCTGTATGCTTGGCATTTTAAACATATTATGTGCAAAGTTTGCCAGTGAACATAGATACAAAATATGTGCAAGTAAATAGCTCATGATACAGTCTTGTCAAAACCACCCTAACCAATACTATCTTACAATCAAGACCAACTAGTAACACTTCAGGGAACTAACATCCTGTCAAGTCTGAGAATTTAAAATTTAATGCCTCATGTTGTAAGCAAGACTAAGACCAACTTTTTGGGATTGAGACCAAACTTAGATCATGAACATGACAAAACAAAAGCGAGGATATTTTTAAATTAAGATACAATGTTTGTTTTCATTCAATTACAAGAATCATCTGGACAAATAAAACAGATGTGGTCTTGCCAGAGTTGTATAATGTTTTCTAGAACTAGTCTACTACAATGACCAGTGTATGATACACAATTAAAGATACCAAGGAACTTTAACTAAAACTTTGAGACACTACCAACACTGAAATACTAATGAGCTTGCTAAAGAAAACAGCACTTTTCTGTTTTGGTTTGTTTGTGACCAAGACAAGACTCAGTATTAATTATGTAATGTGGTACATTCAATGTTCAAATACTAAAGCTAATTTTAAGTGCCCTATCCACACAGAGGGAGATATTTTTTGCTTTAACTTTGCTTTTTGTGGGCATTTTTGGTCATCTATACCCCTCAACATTTTTACATAAAAAGTAGTAGCCTCATGAAAACGCCTGTTAGGGTGAACACTTTCAGAAACTCAGTTTACCAAATTTACATGTAGACATGTGAGCTCTCTCTAAAAGCACAATGACCTGTGTCATGTGGATAGTTATTTTGTTACAAATGTTTGAACTTAGCCCAGCTAACAGTTTTCTTACTACAAATATATAATGAAATACTTTGATTCCTATGTTCAATTTCTACTGCACAGTTTAGTGGCGTTACACTTGTCTGCATACTCAGGTGACACCAATTAAAGTCTGCAGAGGTTCAGTGCTTTAGGGCGGACTTCCAACCTTCCAAGCTTCACCTAAGAAGACTATTTTCCCACGTGAATCCAACTCAAAATGAACATTAACTGGGAACAGTGAAGGGTATAAATAGCACAGTATAATCTGAGGCTAAAAATACATCCACCACATGTCATATCTTTTTTATACTTGTCGTCTCTATTCCCTTGAGACTATTTGATTGACTTCACTGATTAGTCGTAGTGCAAAATGTCACCCTTGAGTTGATCAATCAGTGTTTCAAACATTTGTTTTTCATTTCATAGTGTCAGGGAGGATTTTTCTTCAGGGGCCTTTTCCAGCAGTTTACTGACAAGTCCAAACAATGTGACGAGTGAAGATGCATTTTGTTGTGTCTTGATGTCAAAATACAATAAGCCCTTATGTACTACAGACTGGGACACATTTTGGGGAGATACATGTCACTGTGTGTGTGTGCATCTTCTCTTGGTTTTGTATCTGACCACAGAGTGTGTGACAAATGGATGTGTCAGAGCTTGATGGAGCACTGCGATTGCTCTACTAGGCACAAAGCTATTACACGACTATATAGACAGCCCAAAAGAAAAATCCTGTTTCAATCAACCACACATAATCTGAGAGACTAAGAGAGATGTTCAGCTGTTGATGGAGAAGTGGGCGTTTCATTCAACAGGAAGATCCTTCTCTAATGCACAATATGAATCCATTAGGCTCTTGGAAAGTTGGGAGCGGTGTTGAATTTTCTGTCACATAAAATTCAACAACCAATAGAATGGCCAATTAGTGTTTTGTTGTCTCGTACATCAAAACGATATGACGGGTGGCTAGAGGTCATTCAAATATTGTGAAAGTAAATACTTAAAAATGCACATTTGCCTTTAAACACAAAGGGTTGTAATGTATATTTGCAGAAATAGGACAGTTTCACACATTACATATGATTTCCTGAGTATGTGTATGCCTCGCACTAATGAAGGCCACAGCGCTGTAAAGAAGCAGCGCTCTGGCCTTGGGCTGACTTCCAGTAACCACTGGACCACTACACTGTGGTATTTGTGAGGGGTGTGTGTATATTTATCACATCATGGGGCATAAATCTGGTAACTTGCAGGAACACTCCTTGCTTTTTGGAACAAAATGCGTTATCCAGCTCCATAGACATAAATCATTAAAAAAAGAGTTGATCTAAGGTCATGGTGGAGTTTGGAGATGTTTAGCTTCTGAAAAAATAAATAAGCACAAGTCCATCCAATTTCTCCTACTTGCACTTGTACAGTTGGTATGTACCAAGCTTTAATTCTTGCAAACAAACAGGATGTTTCAGCCTTGGTCTGGTGTAGACTGTGTGCTTCAGTGTCCGGAGTATCTTGATTAAAATTGTTTCTCTACCTAAATATAAAAGCCACTGTTGATTTTGCACATCCTTTCACATTGGACCGATGCACATTTCTTGTTTTACTTTACAGTGCATTATTATCCAACAATTGAAAGATGGAAAAACAAAGAAAAAAGCTATTAAATCTATTATATATATACACATTTCTCTTAACAAAACATTCTTAATATCTGATAAACCACAACTTGTGAAAGTTAAAGTGACTCTTCATCCTCTTACATACACATGACAAGCTTCAATCACCTGACAGCAAGTGCTAAACTACAACAACACAGGCAGAGTAGAGTTAGGAGGGCCCTCCTCTGAAAAGATGTTTGACGGATGAGTTGCACACAACATTCTTACTCAATCTCATATTGACCTTTGCTGCTGCAACATTAATCACTTGTCATCACCATTTGTCATTTTGAGCAATGATCAGGAAGGTTAAAACGGAAAAGATCACTACCTGCTACTCAGTAAGTACATTGGTCTTTGATGAAAAACATCTTTATATTGTTCTGCTTTATATTCTTTTGTCATCCTGTTGCCAGATAATAACTTCATAAAGCCACAAAAGAACTAAAAGGAATTTGTCCTTACACACTTACATATGAATACTGACTTAACCTTAACGTTGCATTACACAAGGGTTAATGTGACCCGTTTGTGACTCTAGTTTATTCATCGTCCTTATAATCAAGGTCAAATCACCTGGATCTGCGGTCCTCGCTGCTTCCACTGCAATAAAATGAATAACAAAAAATTCTGGTATTGCTGTATGTCAGTATTGTTTGCTCTCTATTGCTCCCTACAACTTCAACAGCTTTGTTTCAATCCCTTTACCCCTCCATGTTTCAAACAAGCACAAATCTGCCTTAAACCCAGTCTTACACACAGCTAACAGGTATTCGTCTTTTTATCCACCAGTTCCCTTATTCATGTATTCAGCTCCTGTGTTCAGCCTGCTGCTAATAACCGCCTCGCTCGTAGCGTCCCGTGTTGCCGTCTTTCCATCTGCATGCACACACCACCTCCCGTCTCCCCCCTGCTTTAAACTTCACTGTATTCCTTGCACGGCGAGGGTTAGCCCAAAAAGCTGTCAGGATATGTTCGGCTGTCAGCGAGATGCCGAGTGGGAGCACATTAGATATCGGCCTCAGTGTGTCCCTGACAAGAAACAAGCCAATTAAGGAATCCCCCGGTACTGCTTAAGCCCGGTTATGGCAGAGGTCCCTGAGACGAACACTGGTGTGCTAAATCATCATACCTTTTTTATATTAGAGGCTCCGTGGAGTGATTCGGGATTATTCTTTTTTTTTTTTTTTTCTGAGCTGCACTGCCGGCCATCACTCAGCAGCACACTGGTTTATCTGAGCTGTGAAGGACACCGACGTCCAGATTTTCCTCTCGCTGTTGTTCAGTCCTGCTCTCAAGGCTAATAGTATTAGGGATGGAGGAAGTGCTGTGAGATAAGCCTTTGGTTGAGTTTGTGCAATCAATTACCGTGGATAAATATTGCAATAAAAAGATTACTTTCCCTCAATACTAATCCGTAAAGAGTCTTGAGAGGGTGTGCAAATGCCTTTGTGATTCTCTAAGCACTCCAATGTCTGTGTTTGTCGTCTTACTCATTCCCGCTCTCATGATATATCCAATCAATGCCTAACACTTCCATTTTCTTTCTTTATTGTTGTCTCTGTCGGTTCCCAAATTACCTCACGTCCTGTCTCTCATTAAACGCAAAGCTTCCATGTGATAGCAATCTTCCAAAATGGTTTTCAAAACTGATTAATTCAAGTTACTGAATGTCTATAGGCTTGAGGTTACGCTAATTGCAATAGGAGAAAGGTAAAGAAAGATTATAACCACAACATTCAACTGTATGGAGAAAAAGGAGAAAAGTTATTGTGACTTTTTATTGTCTACCTAACTTTATGTTTATTGTTATTTTATAAGGAATACATTTTTATTGGAGATGTAGCATCTGCATTTGTTATTCTGCGGCTGAATATATATTATACTTATTATACGTTGCTATCAGCCATATGAAGTGAAAGTGTAAATACACAAATTTAGCCATATTGCACGCCTCCAAGAGAAACACTGTGCAGCCTTCCCAGCAGCATTATTTTCTTCATAAAACACCCACTTTACAAACTATACATTATGATAAATCATTAAATATTGAATAACAGGTGGGGCTGAGAACTTATATAAATGACATCATGATACACTGAAGAAATAAAAGTATAAGAATTGTCTTATATAAGAGCTTGGTTTAAATCGTCCATTACCCAGTGGACTACAAGGACATGAGCTGGTTCCACTTTTTGAGATCCTCTTTCTCAGACGCTCAGCCATCCCAATCCGATTAAAAATTTAATTCTGCAGCTTCCAACACAACTTAATGTACTAAATGTTCCTTTGAAGCTTAATAAATCCTTATTTATTGACAGGTGCCATGGTGTATTATTTTCAACAGTAGTCATAAAAGGTCAAAAAGGTCTCTGTACAGATGGTAGGTAGCATTAGATTAACTTTCAATGTTGTTCATAATTAGTTACAGTCAATACTGCCTTTGCATACACAGAAGCACACAGAGAAACAAATGTCTCTCCCTCAGTTGAACACTTAAGCGGCTGTGATGCGCTGCCTAATATTTGGTGGAGCCCTGTTCAGCGCTGGGCTCCCTGTTACACAACACAGTGTTTATCCTCCCCCAGTAGATCTGACTTATTGGCTTCTTACAGTCCTTGACAATAGATAAAAATAGGATTATTCCCTCCTTTATGACGGACAAGCATCATTCTTTGTCGTCTAACCTGCTGTCGCTCGCCTTCTATTATAGTGTCACAGCGTGAAGACAAAAGCCAACATTAGGCATTCTTAATCCCTTAAAGCCGGTTCGTGTAATTTAATAAATAAGCTGCTCCTCTGTTTGCCCCGCTCTCCCCTGACACCAGTGGGAAATGACTCATGCATATTTCAGCAGAGTGTCGGCCCATTCTGAGTGGAGCTTATTGTGGCGGCATGCTCTCTCTTTCTCCCTCTCTCTGTCTCTGATTCCCCCTCCTTCCTTACTATTCAGGATTTTAAAAAAAAAGAGAGAGAAAAAAAAATAAAAGAAACTGGGAATGAAGATGCTTTTTTGGAAAAAACAACCCTCTGCTTATTGTTGACAACTCAAATGCCTGGGTGAAGTTTACACTCAATGCCCTTGAAAGACCTGCTACGGATCAATGCTAGTTGAATGTACATGAACCTAATGAGTCGATGCTTTGAGGGCGATCTTGAGAATATTCCCACAGTCAGTCACGTCCTTAGCAAACATAAGAAGTCTATATTCTCTTAGGAAAAAATAAACAAACAAGTTCTTCCAAAGGACCTACAGCCTGACTGAAGTGTTGTGATTGCCTTTGCAGTTTTAACATGCGATACCTCTACAGGCGAACTCGTCATGGGGAAGACCAAGCACCATTACTTAATTGATTGAAGCGTCTCTGTCTTGAATGTAATTTTCAGTTTAATTAGGACTATTCCCAGGTAGCTGTGATAATCACATATAAGAGTGCCCATAGCGAGGATTCAGCACTCAACATGGCAAATAAACTCTGATAATAACCAAAGCGACGGCTAAATCTGACTTAATATCAAGATAAACGCAGCATAGTAGGATAAGGCAAAGATGCACTATTAGTCAATGAGTTCATTAAAATAATTAAATTAAAGCCCTGTAATGAGAAAATGTTTTAGTTTTTTTTTTTTATTTTGTATTGACTGTAGGACCTATTAGCAATTATTTATGTAAAAGTGGATAACTGGATTTTCTATTGCTATACAGTATTTAGCAGTGCATGAACATGAATACCATATTGCCATAACCTAAGGCATAGAGGTGAAGTGAGAATCACTCTTATTCATGACCACATTAAATAAAAATCACAATGCATTCAAGTGTAATGTTGTCCCAGGAGCTGCATTTCGGGGGTAAAATGTAAAACACACAATTAGCTACAATAAATATACTACTGCTACAAGATCGACTACTGCAAGAAAGAACATTGGAAAATAATAATCACCATTGTTCATTTTTTCATAAATAGTAAGTGCAAGATACAATTACACTCACTACAGAACTAATCCAAGACAAACTATATTATAACCAGCAACATTTCTGTCCAGCTCATCATAACATAATCACACTGGTGCATATTAGTGCATATACAATTATTTTAAGACACCATTGGGCTGCAGTGAGTGACAGCGGTTAATGTCCTGCCTGGGTGTGAGGCCCTGATAGGCAGCTACATGTTGTGCTGCTGTATCGGCCTGATACCAGGCTGTGTCTAATATGGATGGGATTGACTTCCTGTTGCAGGCTCCCAGGTAGGAGAGGGGATTTAAACTATTTTAGCTCCCCAGATCTTCACACCTCCCCTTGGGCGTCTCACCCCCGTGCCTTAAATATTAATGGTAAATGGGAGGATAGAGGGCTGACAGCTTAATCATGGAGGCAGCAGCTCCCTCTCTCCTCATCCTCAGCGCTGTGGGCGGCTGTCACCACGACCTACATGATGTAATCACCTCTATAGGCCTGATATGGGCCACTGAGGGCCTTGCAGGGACAGATAGAGAGCCACAGACAGGGGAGAGGTCCTCAGGGATCCTCCAGCAAAGGATCATTTGGAGCCACTACACAGTGAATAGGTGTGAAGTCGTAGATATAGTGACTCTAAGTGGAGAAGAAAGCCCTCACACATCTTGTTCAACTCTCACAGAAGCGCTCCACAACCACACATGTCGTATCTACATTTAGATTGAAAGTGTTAGAATTTTCTTTGGGTGTGGTTAAGTTGTGTCTGTTTTATTCTATGTGACTTTATAGGGCTGGGTAATTGATAAACTCTTTTACTCTCTAATTGTATTATCAACATAATGTTGCCCATAAACATTACAATCATTCTGGATAAGACAAGATATGCGCTCTTTCTTTACAACATAATGTTCATTTAATGGTGATATTGATTTGAGGTTATATCTCCCGGCCCTAGCATTGTGCTCAATGAATTTATCCAAATAATCTACCTATTAAAGTCAAAGATTTTTCAACTGTAGTGTTCAAACCCAAAAAAGAAATCATTTATTTATTTTTAATTTTTTTCTATTTATTTATATAATCATTAGTACTTAGTAGTAGTACTAATATATTTATGAAATACAAACAATTGTGCTAAGCTAAACCATTTTAAATTGCTATCTGGGGGCTGGTTGCAGTAAAGATCAGATATATTCAGATGAATATATCAACCTCAATCAGTCTACTGTAAACCAGGCTGGGGTTTTGTTTTGCCATGGGCAGTTTGATGTTTTCAGCACTTTTTTGGTATCATACTGAAAAAATAATAACATATACATCATTACTGTTTCAGTGAGACAACCAACGATTATTTCAAAATATATTTTTATAATATTTTTTCTTTTCTTATAATCTAACGAAAACCACAGAGAATTTCTGAAAACTATCTTAATATATAGGTTGATTGGCAAATCTAAAGTGTCCCTGGTGAATGTGAGAGTGAATGGTTGTCTGTCACTGTCTGTCTCTAAATGTTAGCCCTGCGACTAACTGGCCACTGTCCAGGGTGTACTCCTCCTAAGGCCCAAAGCTGCTGGGATAGCCAACTTAAATGTCGTCCTTAGGCTAAATAACAGAGTGATTTTTCTCTTGTACGCTGCAGTGACATGAACAGAACGGACATTGACAAGGGAAGATTGAACAGCCTCCTTAGAGACCTTGGCTCATTATCTGTCTTCAAGTAACTGGGTTTCCCAAGTGGACCAAGAGGTCTGAACGAAAAACATGCATATGAATATAATATGCCACAATACTAAATGCACCATTTTGACATAAATGAGCATATTGATGCAGTGCTGACCACATGTTTCTCTCAAAATGTGCCAAACAGAAGCATTTGCAGCAATAATTAGGAGAAGAGTTGGCCACCTTACCCCATTAATAGGATACGTCTTCCATCCGAGCTCTCCAAGCACAGATGTCGTATCCAACAGCACAACTGAAATGGGAAAAAGAGCAGAGGGAATATACAACCATTACTAAAGTGTCAAAACACAAAAAGTCCTATATTCACACTGGGAAATTGAAATATCCTTTATAAGTGTGTTCATTTAGACACCTGTATATTAATAGAATAGGTTTGGCTGGTGAATATTTATGAGTATGGCAGTAGATACAGTAAAAGCTACATTTTGCCACTTGTGACACAATTTGGAAGCTGATGGATTGCAGTCAGATTGTTGTCAGCAGTCCATTCCCTGCTATTCATCTCTCCCATTCACAGCTTTACTTCTCTTGAACTATTCACTTTATTTTGCTGGTGACTCAGGACCGTCGTAAGGCAACTGCTTTTATTCCACAAAATGTTTCATTATTCTCACTATTAACCAATATGCCCCTGTTTTTATGAATATAAATTATAACATCTGTGTTGTATTGCCTGTATTGTATTCAGTTATATCCGGCACCGTGATTTATTCTCACCTTCCAGCTAGTATTAAAAAACATTGCATTACTACTCTGGAAAATATGGCCATCCTTGACAATATTTTGTCTTGCTCTCAAGGACAGAAGATTTAATAATTCAGGAGGAAAGTCTGATGGTGACAAGTGATTTACAATGAACAGGAGAAGACATGGCTTCCTGGAATTACCTTTGAGTTTATGCCAACACAACAACAAAAAAAAAAAAAGATGGAAAAACAAATTTGTCTTTTAACCTTCTTGCAATTACATTAGTATTAAAGAAACATTGCACAGTTAAGTAAATGTATATTAGACTGAATACTCAACATATGATAGCACTGCTCTTCTCACTAAACACCTCTGTAACATTTTGAACACATGGTTTAATTCAAATGCAGTACAAACACATTGTTTGCAACTAGCCTTAAATTTAGACTTTTTTTAACACTGATAGACAACTCTGAGAAAACACTAGTTTAACCACATTCATGAGGAACAAAGAATCAGTGTCTGTAATATGTAAATGGTTGTTTCCTTTTTTACGTGATTCTTTTCATAATTCAACAACCTCCCTTGAAACTTCCTGTGTCTAGCCTGATGTGGCTGGCTGCTTGGATGAAGATGTTTTTAATGTAGTGCGCCATTTTATGAGTTGGTGTAAACAAGTTTGGGAATTAATGGTTCCACCCTAAACCATGCTACTGGAAAGTACCTCTGGTGGCTCACCTACATGACCACCTAAGTATCCAAATCTCTGAGCCCGTTTGCCCATCACACTTTATCATGTCCTGTTCTTAAATGTCATATTTACAAATGACCAAATCAATAAACTAACATTTTATTGTACAATGTTGACGGTATGCACTGTAGCAGAAGCTGTTATGAAAGTCTGTTATATGGGAAAGATAAAAAATAGGCAATTAAATCAGCTGCCACTGCTGGTTTTGATGGCATGAGTTTAAATTTAAACTTCTGTCCAATTAAACATTTGCAGACTTGCAACTCATGTATTCAACAAAGTTAAACATGACTAAAGCTGGTGGATTTAAATACCAGTATCACTTCCTAGTTTAAAGGGGTTATTTGACAGGTTGGTATGGTTTTAAAAATAGCACAAATGTTTGTTACTGATCTTTTCAGGTGGTCTTACTTTGCATGAATAAAATGTGTCTGGCCTCCTCCACTGCAGTAGCATGGGTGCCACTCATCTTTACTTAGTGTCACTTTTCTACAGTCTGTGGATGTCAGTGTACATCTTCATAGCCGTCTCCTCCAGACCTGGATTTTTGGCACTCCTTAAATCACACCGTGGGTGAATTTGACTCAGAGGAGGGTTAAAGTCAAATATGCTTTACAATATAGTCGTCCAAATAATGACAATGCATTGCCTCTTATGTCACATTTACATTTAAGTACATCTGAGAAAGAACAACATGGGTCTCTCGAGGCTTGTTTATAGTCGATCATTACCCTCATATGCTATGAGTCATAACTGTTGAATATGATCAGCAGCTGCCAAAAACAATGTCCTCTAGCAGTCATTGTCTTGTTTCTCAGCTGCGGCGCTGCACACTACACATGCACAACACTGATTTCTGTGGAATTGCACTGTTTCCTGTGTCAGATAATGACTGGGTTTTCAGTCTGTCACTCACAAATGTCCACTTACAGCTTATAAACGGTCATTTGGGTGCTCATTATGCCAACACAAATTTTAATCAGTGACAATATCCTGAATTCATCTCCATTAACATCATTACTCTGGGAAAGCTAGTTATTACAAATGAATGAACTTAAATAAAAATGCACTTTGCTGATGCAATACTATCATTAGTGATTATAGAGTTAATGCTGAATGATTTTTATAGCTCTTCGTTGACCAGATTGAGGCGAGCAGAGGGAAAGACACATGCATCACATCCTTTATATCAGCTAGGATTGACCCCACTGAGCCATGCAGACATAAAGTGGCCACTCAGCTCACTCTTTACTGTCTATAGTTGTGTCTGAAATATGCTTTATACCAGGCTTGATACTATACCATAGGTTTTCTCCAGCCTTATTAAAAATATAAATTTTGGGGCATCTTAAACAAACATTTTATAAAGCACACAACCAATCTCTCTCCTTTTCATTAAATAGTTTTACCTGACTTTCTTATATAGAAATAACAAGTATGTATCCATCTACAACTACTGACACATCTGTGAGTGGTCTACTTTATCAGATATCTGTCATCTATCAGTATAATCTGCATCTCAGCTGGCTTTTTTCCAGGGACTAAAGTGAACAATGCCTACTATATATCCATTGAGTAGAGTAATCCCTCAGTTATTTGACCACAGAAATTATAAATTGACTCTGCACTTCTTTCTTATTGTATTCATCAGTAGTTATGTCCACACAGAAAGAAGAGGCATTATTTTGATTGCTTTTTTTTCCCCTAAACTTGTCTTTTATGCTTTTCTGACTTAGTCCCTTATGAATGTTGCAGGAAGAAATTGCACTTGTTCTGGCTTCAAATAATCATAAAACTACTTTGAGAGTGTGAAAAGTATTCAGCAGATAACATGCAAAACTAGATTACTGTGTATTTCCGAATTTATACATGAGATGTTAAAAAAAAACAAAAAGCTTTGAAATGAAACACCTCAGATTTGCCAACATTGTTTTAAACCTCCGCACTTACAGGTGTGATATGACCCTTTTCAAGTCAAGTGCAGGAAGCATCTTCAACTACAATAAATAAATGTTATGTTACATTACCATGATACATCTGTATGTACATCTAAATCATTTAGAAGCAGCTTTACATTAATATTGTACTTTGAAGGTTTACACACAGCAGAATACAGTCCTGGTGCTCTTTTTATGTGTGCCAACACGTTCTCCAGATAATTGTCAGTGTGCACTAAAAGTGCCTAGGTGTACATATCTATCCATCCTCAGTGCTCGCTCAGCTCAGCACCCACAGACCCTGCCTGGAGCTAGGGTCCTTCGGGACTTCCACTGGTGATATATAAATAGAACATGAGCTGGCCAACTCATAAATATATGGAGCTCAAGTAGAATGATGACATCTCCTGTCTGGCCTACAGGCACCGCTCTGTGCAAACAAACACCCTAAAATAACTGCACCCCTAACAACAGACCTGTCCTGGAGGCGGTCTCTGCACTGTAACTTTAAATGAAGCAGTCTTGTCTACAGGTGTGTGCATGGCTGGCCTTTTTTACATAAATGGAAGCTGCCACTTTATAAGTTGATCAGTTGCTAGTTACGATAAAGTCATATTGACCAACTTATTCACAAGGCTAAAATGCAAATAATTAGAGTTAAAAGTGCAAACACCATAGAAAATGCAAGCACCTTACCTTGTGTGATAATTTTACTGGGACTTGGCAACATTTCCACTGCATCATATCACCTACAGTAATCTAGTGGTGTGAACAAAGTATTGGACCTAAACAGATGAGGTGATGATCTGCCGCGAAATGGAAAGCTATCCGTAGCAAAGACAACCTGACAAGCGTGACACAATCTTCAACACATCCCCACAGCATCAGACATTCAGTTAAATACATGACAGCAAGCACTGTGCCTGATTAGATCTTCTATGGGTTGTAAGAGCCTTTTAAATGAGAGTTTAGGGAATTGCTGTTGATAAAATGTGATTTGAGGCTGAATTGAAGGTTTGCCTCTGGATCAAGTGCTGTACTTCACTGATGTCTATGGTCTCAGTTTAAGTGTTTAGCTTTGTTTGTTCAGCCTTTAATCAGTTTTATCAGCAACAGGTGTTTGCAATTACCACCCACAATGCACCTGCAGTGACATCAGTGACTGGATAAAAGGTGTTTATTGGCCACTTGCAAATTATTTACACTGGATAATGGATAAAGCTTAGTATATTCTACGCAAAAACAGAGAAATGTGTATTTTTGTGTGTGTTTTTTCTCAAGATAGCAAAAACAAGAACTAAGCCCAACTGCAGAACTCCTTTCTTTTCTGCATTAACCACGTTCTAAGGTGAGTCGTTAGTTTCACTGTTCCATTCAGGTGTTGTTGATCTTCTAGAGTCCACCAGGATCTGAGTCTGCAGTCCACCTCCACCTCAAAGAGAAAGGGCATTAATTTGAGGACAGCAATGTACAAATTTTGGCCAGAAAGGCCAGGTGGTTTGAGAGGATTGTGAAGGAAGCCATTTTTGTTCAAATGGAAAAACCTAATCTGGACAGAGGAGACCTCAGATTTACTATTTACAACAGAGTTTTAAAACCTAAATAAAAACAGTTTCACTCTGGACCAACACCTGAATGGAACAGTGACACTAACAACTCTGAGCCTTTAACCACTCTGGAGTGACACTGCCCTTATACAGCTGACGACTATGAACGTCTTCACCTTGAAAACTAAGTCCAGATGTTGTTGTATTAACCTTTTCTTCAAGATGACCTGGATGAATGAGAACCTTCACAGACATAACCTAACACTAGTGTATATGTACAAAAAACATCTTGGGCTCAACCCCCCACTCTTGGACAAAAATACTAATACTTTACACCCAGGTTTGGAGCTTATTTTTAATTGCTAGTTCTGAGTTCAACCATGACTGATGCGTTCCTGTAATTATCTCCACCTCAATAAACTGCACAAATGTTTTGACAATATTAAACGCATTTATTTATATTTACATTTATTTATATTTACATTTATTCTCTCTTTATTTATGTATTTTGTCTTTTGTGCTGTTTAAAAAACACTTTCTATGTATTATTGGTAGCCATTACTTGTTGACCAATGACGTTATGCAACTTCAAGTATAAACTGAACATACTGATCTCTTAAAATACTGAATATTAATTCCTATACATCATCCAAAGGTCTTATTTTTCCACAGAACAGTCCTATTACAATATTGGAAAATTAAACAGTTTTCCTCAAATGTAAGAAAAAAATGCATATTTTAACATAAATATTCAACCTGTTTTGTTACAGTAATAAATCAAATTGACTGGATTATTGTAACTTTTCTCACCTCAAGGAAAGCTATTTTACATCTATCTCTATGAGCTAAGGTAAGCTTATGTTAGCTACGAAAAGGCACTAACACTATATAGCACACTTCATAGTATAAAATATAATACAGTGCATAGTGCTGCTCAGTTATACACAAGGACAAATGTATAAGTTTTCTGTTGTGACACACACGACACAAATGAAACATGTTACATTACATATTTCCTCTATTGTGTTAGGTTTGCGAAATCGCTAGCATCATTAGCTATCTGATCAATCCAAATATAATACACACGTCTCACTAAAACCCACTTTGTACATTCACAGGTGAAGTTAGCAAGTATTTTCATTCTGTTTATGCTTTCTTGATTTCGATCAGCAACAGGGTCATATACTAATAATAATAATAATAATAATTAATAATAATAATAATAATGAGTTTTTTATTTTATAACATACATATTTTTTGTTATTTATATAGCACTTTTACACCTAGAGTTACATTAATACAACAAATTTAAAATTTATTAACGGTGTGAATTAAATATCACTATATATATTGGCCAGCTTATTCTTTCCTCTGTAATTACTTTCTAATGAAACTGGAGAGTAGATGAGTAGATCTACTCCACCAGGTGGCCGTCATCCTTCTAACGGAACATCATTACTATCCTCATAGGGTGTCTTTAAACAAGGTGAGCAATAAAAAAAATTGCCAAAGAAATCTAAAATCTACATTTGCAAAGACCAGGCAGGTACACACTTGCATAAAAACTCTTGAGAGATATGTCATGGCTTATGAGTCAGAGGTGCAGAGCTGACATTTCAACGGCTGCTCGGACTTGGCTGATTGATTTTTCTTGACAGCACACGGCTGGTGAATATCTACTTCAGACAGCAGTGATGGAGATCTCAGTGCTTTGTGCAGAGTATCAGTGAAAGCAAGTGCTTTGGAATGAGCCATGATAGAGTGCCGTGACTAAGTCCTTTAGACTCTAAAAATCTCCAACGGCAAGCAACAATGTTTCTTTCATGTGTCACTAACTAGCTTCAAACTTACTCTGGGAGCTGAGTGAGATGTTGGCCCGACATATAACTGATCTCATTGGACGTTTGTTTGATTCATTTGTTTTCCAAGAATGGCTCGCTTCTCTGACTTCTAATGCCTGAGTTTCTCTGTCAGGGTAAAAAAAAAAAAGAAATCAATCTCAACTGTTTCTGAAGTGGGGAACAAAGACACAATCTTTCAAATTACAGAGCAATCTTTTGGTTGGAATATTTTAACAAGGTCTCAGGAAATAGTGAAAATAAACAGGTTTGAAGACTTTTTGAACAAGTACAATCTATTCCATAAAATAAGTCAGAATCTGTGAAAACTTAAATCTGGACAAAGAATGAGTAATATTTTGTAAACTGTCGACAATCCCATGAGTTGAAGTGACAAGCTGTCGAAAAATTCAACAGGACCAAACTGACAAGAAGTAAGAGGCAAAAGCTTCTTGTTTTTTATTGTTCCAAACGCTTCTGTGCAATCCCTTATCTTTAAAGTGTGGCTTATCTGTGTTTAGAAGCATCAAAATCCAATCGGATTGTGTCTCCCGTCTTGACAAAAGTAGAAAATAATACACTTTGCGATGGTCAGGGAATGCTGGAAACTTTATCATTCAGAAAGAAATTGACAAATAAAAAAAAAAACATGGCAGTGTTTTGATTTATCTAAAATAATGTCACAAAGTGAGACAGTGTTTATTCCCCCGCTATAAAACAAATCACTTTTCTTTGTCATCTGAGTTATCTGGTCCATCTACACTAAGCTGCCCCGCAGTTGTACCGCCGCCATCCCAGACCAGTCAATATCAGCGACTTGAGCACAATAGAAAGCAGACATCAGTTCAATCATTCAATCTGTGGCAGAGAAAAACAGCGAGTGAGAATGTTATGTAGCAGCTGTCTCAGTGAACAGGGAGTAGCATCGCTCTTATTTAACTCCCAGAGAACAATAAAACATAACCTGGGGGGCAGATCCCGCTGTGTCCCTGCACGATCAATAAGACTATTTTAAACCTCACCTCATGCTGCACCTGTGTGTGTTCTAGAGGGAAGACCAACAAAGTCCAACAAATGCCAATGATACATCTAACCTAAGTGAGCTGAGAAAGTGAAGTCTTGTACTGTAGGTTTATTGTATTCACTTGAGCATGTACACCCAATGCATCCTCGCATTAATATTTAATGTCACTCAATAAATTCACAGTTGCCAGCTGACAAAGTCACCCACTTAATGATTAAATCTTTGGATTATGTGCTGTGTGTGTGTGTGTGTGTGTGTGTGTGTGTGTGTGTGTGTGTGTGTGTGTGTGTGTGTGTGTGTGTGTGTGTGTGTGTGTATGGGAGGGGGGATATCAGCCTTAGGGTTGTCACTTTAGATAGCTCATTTGCAAGCGACTGTTTGAAAAGCCTTGAACACAGCAAATACACTGGATTTACAAAGCAAAGTGACAACACAGTACAAACTTTAATCATAATTTAATCATATCAGAAACCTTACATTTCTATTACATTGCAGATGCTATTCAATTAGCCATAATTCACATCCATATAGTGTCAGTAACTTTCAATGTCCAGGCTACTTAAAACTTGCTGCGTATGGCGTGGTTGCCTCGCTGCTTTTCTCTAACGGGATCTGCTTAATAGCTTTAAATAATGAGGTCGTGATACTTTATTGTCTGTTAAAGTAACACCACGGCAGGGTATAGCAGTAATAGTCAATTGCATAAAACATTAATGGACGACAAATGGACCCTGACACAATGCGGGTTTCCGTCTTACCTTGATTGCAGTTGCCGAGTCGAGTGACGACTATCCCCAGAAAAAGTAAAAGAAGGGAAAATCTGCTGTCAAAACTCATGTCTGGTGCATTTAGGGTGTTTTATTCCAGTAGGGGAGAGAAAAACCGCACGGATTTCTCCACAAGCAGCGTCCTGTGTTTTAAACTGGGTTCCGTTTGGAGAGAAGTGTGGCCGGGTGGCGGTACACGAGCGGCTCCATCCTTTTACCTGGAGCGAAATCACAAATGCTCTGTCAGTAACACTTAGCTCATAATAACTTTGAAGGCTTCTTGAGGACTTCTGTCGTAGATACAGTGCATGAACAAAGTCCTGAAGGTCTCCGTAAAGTGGTGATTGACTTCAGTCGTCCACTTGTCCGTGCGTCCGGCTCGATGAGCTGCCGAACGGTGAACGGTGACTGCGCGGAGTGATGCGGAGGAGCAGAGGAGCAGATCGCGCAGCTGCTTCGGCGGGAAACTGAAGCGCGTCTGGTGTGTGAGAGGGACGCTCGGCACTAGAGGGGGTTAGCACACAAGGCAACGGCGTGTTCACGTGTGTGCGTTGTGCGTGCGCCGTGCGTGCGGGTAAGAGAGAGCCTTATCTATTGGTTCAAGTGCAGGGCTCACTCAAGGATGGGAATTAGACACGTTTGACACGTTACCATGTGATATGATTGAGACCTGATAATGCTGCCCAATGTAGTATAGGCTACCATATGAGAGTGTACAAATGTGCACACTTATGAGAGAAATTACAGTTAGGTATGCGTTTTCCACATATAATATTTCTTCTGTAGCTTGATGGCTGGATTAACGTTGCCTATAATACCATGTTTATTTTTAAGTAAAATGCTCTTTTTTAAATGTAAATACTTGGACCCGCTGCACATTTTGCTTAACTTTGTTTTGAACTAAATAAGAAGATGACCTGAATAATTCATTTTATTTATTTGAATGAGACACCGGATTGTAGCCTTAGGCTAATTTCCATCTGTTGTCCTACATTCTCACACACATCCACACACCATTACAGACACTGGAGGCAAGGTTGGTTAAGTGTCTTGCCCAAGGACACAACAACAGAATAAACTGGGGGAGCGAGGCTAGAACTGCCAACCTTCTGGTAACGACAACCACTCTACCACCTGAGACCCTGTCTGAAAACTTTGTTTAATTTATTAATTAAAACGCTGAAACACTTATGTTTGACCAAATATAATATTTAAATAGACCTACTTTTATAAATATAACTGCAGCATTACTGAAGCATAAGGGTGCCAACTACACAGATATTAGACTGAAAAACATATTTGAGCATAATAATACTTCAAGACTATACTCAATGATGATCCCAACCTGCTGCAGTTCACAGAACAGACATCTGTGTCATTAATAACAAGGGTGTTCTCAAACTTCCTTCAGCTGCTCCTCAGTGAGTGAATAAGTGAACAAGTGGAAGGACAATATGTCGACGTGGTGAGTTACTCCAATGTGGTTGACGTTTGTTTTTACAGCTGGGAGTCCTTAAAACCAAAATGTTCCCAGACAAAAGCTTGTTAAGTCTAAAAATCAAATGACTCCCAATGCAGTCAAGCAGACATTTTAAGTTCAGTACCCACCATAACTTACTTATCCATTCTATTTAAAGCTCATGATATAATGTTCAGTATCTAGAATCAGCCTAAGGTAATGTAGCAACAATGCTTGCCAAGCCACCAATGTCATCCAAGATTAGGAAAGGTCTTCGGCTCATCTTCATGGACATCTCATCGAGTGAGCAAGCAAACCCTCCCCAACATGACCGGGTTAAACAAAGCAAAACTGGCTGCTGTGACGAGATCAAGTCAATCAGGACATATAGGAACAATTTTCTGTCAGCACACACAGAGTAAATACATCAATGTCCACAATCCATCACCACCACTTTGTTGTCAGCCAATCACCAAACAATGCCAGGACGCTGCCAATGGACGACAGACTTTGTGTGTGGCATATGTGCAAGCACGCCTGTAGAGTACAATATATTGACCACAGTGGCCTGTTTGTGTCTATTGTAGCCAGAGGGGGACTGCACACTTCAGAAATGGATCAAGCTATTAATGTCACAGTGCAGATGTATTGGAAGCTATAAAAAGATGGATAAATGTTTTGGTGTCACAGAGAAAAATAGAGTGGAAATTTAGACTGCAGCACTTAAGTGGATATCCTAATTTAGTCATTAAAAGGAAACACTTTAATATTTAGAATTTAGGAAACCCAATTTGTACTTAGTTAATAGAAAACCAGGTTAGAATTGGATGCAATTGCAAAATTTATGTTTGCTTTACTTTGGGGCAAGATCAAATGTTTTGTTTATAGAAGGGACAATATTTCCTATTTCTATTCCACAACCATGGTGTTATTCTTGCTTAGCCTGGCACAGCCCAACGTGAGCTCTCTGTATATTCTATAAACAGGATCTTAGTCTGGCAAATCTCCGTAAGCCAGTCAGTTCTTCAGATATGTTCCACACAGACCAATCATATTCAAATCCCGCTGGAGCTTTGCCTTGCGTCACACTCACTTCAAAACAGTCAAGATGGTGTGCAGGACTGCCGAGAGTTTGTTCGCCTCTGTTCTTCAATAATTTTTAATTATTAAGACAACATTACGTGTTTAAAACAGAAGACAGCACTAAGAGCGTGCTTTTTAAGATAATGTTTTTGCGCGCCATGTCGGTTTGTTTACGTCTTTGTATCCTGACACCTAGCAATGTCTGTTGCAATTCCGATTGGTTGGCCCCAAGTCGCTTTGCCCCGGCTTGAGGAAAACGAGCTGACAGTGAGCTTTGAACATTTTGTATTATTAAATTTATGCCACAAACCACTCAAACAGAGAATATCTAAATACACTCAAGTCTAAGATACAGTATAAAACAAACTTTGGTCAGTCCTGGAACTGTTCTCAATGGAGTGGCTGACTTCCACTTTCCAGTCCAGGAGGGGACAGCTCCTGGAGGTGAGACCCCCATACCTCCGCTTTGTTGGATTGGATATAGCCTCAGTGCTAAGGGGTGCAGTTTTGTACACTTTTTTATTTTTCATTATTTTCTTTCATTCCCTTGGACTGTGCTAGACTGTCTGTTTATCAATTTTTTTGTTTGTTTTTTATTATTTAAAAAATAAAACGTCAGTAAAATAAAATAAAATAAAATATACATATTAAAAAAATCAATTTCAGCAACTGCTTTATGCTTATAGTGGGCTACTGCTGTTATAATATCACTGATGTAAAATGGCCCATTCTGCCTGTGTTTTTAAAATGAAAGTGGCTTTTGATAAAGGGAAATGTAGTGAAGTGCAATAATGATTGGCGAGGTCTTACACTGTCATCCCCCTGCAATGATTTGCTTTCCTTTGGTGTAATGGTGGTCAATGAGGTGTAACTGTAGCGTATAGGGGTTCTAACCATGAGCTATGATATTTCCTGTCCAGTGAGAACAAGCTCTGTCCATCTGTACTCATCACAAGCACGGAGCTGGAACGAGCGCGCATCAGCACAACTGACTGAAACAATGAGACTTTATGTCGCTAATGGGTTCGCTAATGTCCTGCTCACAATGAAGTGCCAGCTTTTACTGAATGGCTTTATACATAGAGTCACTCCAAAACTTAGGCCTTAAGAAAAGTTGGCCCTAAATCTGTATTTTTCTGCATCTGATACTGTCTGAGTGTAATTTTATGCTTCTATAAGTGGGCAAATGAAAACTTTGGGCGTTGGACAACACATCTGTCACCACATCTGCGTGTTGTGGTTCCTCTCCAGCTCCCGTCTCTCACTTACTGGTCCCTCATGTCCACACTCTACACTACAATTATTTTGGCGTCCCTTGCTCATCTCATCCTCTGCAGCCTTTCCAGTAATAACTGTCACCTGCCAGACACACCTGCTCCTAATGCCTGCCTTTTCGCCTCACTCCAAAATGTATTCTCTCACTAGTCTAGTTAGTGTTGTAGTCAAGACGATATTAATCAACACCAACGTATAAGCATGACCGCAGGGTGTGAAAGAGGTAAGAATAGGTCTTAAAATTGAAGAGAATAATCCAATTTTATGACAAACTCATGGTCTGTTTTTACTAGTGCCCCAGTGAAAAAAAGATTTATCAATGATTGAAAAATAAATAAAATAAAATAAGCGATGTTGGATGCACTTACAACAGTATGTTTTGATCCTAGGAGCCCCCCTACTGATAGTGGGAGCCCCACTGCCCTTGCCCTGCAGGAGCTCTACACTTCCAGAACCAAAAGAGAGCAGGCATCATCAAACCATCCACTCACCCTCGACATGGACTGTGGACTGCTGCCTTCGGCCAGGCGGTTCAGGACCATTTAAACCAAACCCAACAGGCACAAAAACAGCATTCCCACTGCAATTACTCTTCTGAACACATGCTAAATTCTTCTAAACTTTCAGACATACATATTTCAACACACATAGGCAGACTTATACAATAACTGTACTCTTTAGCTTACCCACACCCTACAGCCTTTAACACAGTTTATTATTTTATATTTGTGTATAGATTTAGTTGTTGTTGCTTGTTGTCAGCACCAGTGTGACAACAAATTTGGCCAGTAAGGCACATTCTGACTCTATTCTGTCACATTTTTGAGAATTATTGCAAAATAAGTGTGGCCTTGAATTACAGTCTCTACTTTTCTACATCCAGTATTCACAACACAACCAAGTAAAGGCTGCACTATAACACTACTAGCAACAATCCACCAGCTCAGGGACACACCTCTAACTCATTGGAGACCCGCTGTGCTGTTCCTGTCTTGTCGTCTCTGTGCTCTTGATCAGGCTTGTCTGCCCATTTACAGCCGGCTCATGGATTCTGACCCTTCTCCTGTTCTCCTGTCTTGTGCCTGCCCAGTCCAATTGCTTCTCTGTGCTGACTGCCTGATTACCAAACCCCTTCCAGCTTGACCTTCCCTCCTGATCCTTACATCCTTCTCACTGTTAACTCTACGAATAACCTGTCTCCCTTCTGTCTGTCTAGCCCTTTTGAGTCTTCATTGTTGTTACAGCCACAGTCTAGGTTCTCTTTTTCATTAGTTTCTTTAAATTCATTAAATTGATATGATATCCTATCTTGTAATTAGTTATTATTTAATTAATTCAGTATTTGTGGTATCCTTGTGATATACTGCATCATGTATAAACTCATGTTTACATGTTTTCTGTTTACATGGCGTGATCTTAACCATGTGAGTAGTGTTCATTAAAGAAGCTCAACTAAGAAGCTACACAAACATGTTTGTCTGTGGGATTTGAAGGGCAGTATATATGCACTGTGTGTTGACACAACAGCTCGCACAACTGTATCACCATATAACATTTAAAGGACAACTTATGAACCAAATGTAATAAATCCTCAATAAGACAATGATTATGACACATTGTCTTTCTGTGAACATCTGTGAAAGCAGCTGAAAGAGTATTGCTGTTTGCAGAAATACAGTGGTACATTGCTGTAAAATATATCCCACTTGAGTTCATTTGAAACTTGTACCTGCGTTAATTACTCATTCCAGTCCAACAGTAAATCACTCTCATCATTGGATGCGGTGCATAAATTTGTATCATTTAAAGATAGCACTTGCTCTGATTGAATTTTTTTCTCAAGGTAGAGCAATGTTCTGTCTCATCCCTTATAAAATCTTCAGACCCCAAGGATTTGTAGTGCAACAGTAAACTCATTTCCCAATTCTTCATTATCATATTGGCCCCGAAGGAACATTCCTTTATCTATATAAATCTTCTTTTTTCTGCCTGAGGTGAGGATGACATTGAATATTTTAAATAGCGAAGCACAAAGCAGTGACACAGGGAAAACAATTGCACAAAAACAACTCATGATTACAGTGCTTCAGAATTGCCAGCAGCAATTTACAGTCTGCTTGTCTTCCTATTTGTTTTTCAAAATCAAGCCCAGCTTTTGATTTTCATTATGTTAGTGAAGAAATGTGTGGCCTCAAAATAATCCCGCAAGCACAGACACGGGTGAATAGAAACACAAGCTCTCTCTGGGTCTGGGGCTGTAAATAATCAAGGACATGACATGGTTGTCCTAAAGGTCTCAACTCTAGATATGTGTGCGCTGAAGTACATTTACAGTGTCACTGCATTACGCAAGAAGGTCAGGGTTATAAAGTTAGCACAATTATTCTAGAAATTATTCATTACTTCAGTTCATCAGAAAAATATTGAGAGAACATAATTCTTTTTGCATCTGGAGAAAAAAAAAACGTATTTTGAATTTCTGAGGGCTGTGTGAACCTAGTCTCAGCATAATCTCTGTGGTTTCCTGGTAAAGCCCTTCCATAAGTCAGCCCCTTTTGTAACCCTGGATAACAAAAGGTGGTACAAAATGAATGAAGAGAAATAAAAATGTTTAGCAGCAGAGTTTATCTCAGTCACAAATTCAAAGAACATTGTTGTCCAGTGTAAACACTGTGCCAGTAGCACAGCACGCTCTCGACCAAGGAAATCACAACATCCAAACACAACACACACTGCCTTTCTCAACTGAAGTCAGCTCCTATTAATAGGACACAGTGAATTTGTTATTATGGAAGAAACCCTTTTTTGCAGACGCGTTCTTTGGGCATAGCTGTGCACTTACTTCATATTAAAAGTTCAATTTGAAGTAGCTGTCTGAAAGAGATTTTTAAAGTAACAACCATAGAGAAAGATACATATTTAAAATATATCAAAGAACCATTTTACCAGGAGAAGATTCACTTAATTTATGTTGATTATAAATATTAATAGTTTAACAGAATTTAATGATTCTAAAAGATCCTAAAACACCATTTAGGTTGAGAAAACTTCCTAAATCCCCTAAAATTGCTAATAAAATACATTGATGTGTTACAGAGGTATCAATATATGACTCTATGCTGCCTTCTTGTGTCATTATGTATCTTTGTTGTGAGCAAATGTGATATTCCATTTCCCACAACTTCGTGTTTTTGTGTCATTGAAAAAAGTCACAGTCTTTATGACACCCATCACTCCCCCCTACTGTCACTTGGCACTGATGAAATCAAAAGAAATTGCATGTTTTTATGTTATATATACATTTTATTGATCAATATTCATCCAAAAATACAGTGCAGTTAATTCACATACATTTTCTCCCCTTCTTTATACCACTGAGCCTTAAACAGAAGAGAATTACCTGTTTGCAGTGTCGTTCATTTTTCCTGCAGACACACATATGTGCTCTCAAACACTCTGGTATTGCTGGTTTGAGGTTGCCCACCTCTGTGGCTGCCTAATGGGCCGTGGGCTCTAATCTGGATGGCCCCCGTGCTCAGCAGAATGAGCAGAGCAAATAGAGAGCAGCTCATCAGGCCTGTGAGCCGGTGTGTGTCAGGAACCCCAGCTGTTTAAGAGACATCCGCCAATCGCTCGGGAATTAGAGGAGAAAACATCATCTCAACTGTCACAAAAGCTCCTTGCAAACAATATAACCTTTTTGTCCTTTGGGGTTTTCAACTGTGTTTTCTATCAGGTTTGTGATTATTGTTTCTAATGAAAACAGAAAAAAAAATATTGACTTTTAGGTGCATAGCAATCTACCATGATTTACCAAATTCATTAAATGTGTCTTTGTGTCTACCTTCCCCTTTAAAACACTCATATAATTATTGTCAGAAATGATGCAAGGTGGCATTCCAGACTTGACACTTCCTGAAAAAACCCTCCTCCGTCTAGGATCCCCCCAAATTTCCATCAGTAATTGACAAATGGATGGATTAATGGTGTATAAAATGGCCCATCCATCATAGAGGCTAAATGGTGTGAGATAGCGCCTTTCTGCTAGACAGGCCTTTTTAAAGCCTGCTTCTCTTGACCTCTGTGTAACTAAATCCAACTCGGCTTTTATTTTACTCCTCCACATAGCTCTGGGCTTGGAACTTGTGTTAAAGGGCTGTCAATGTCAACTTATTTTTATAATGTTCTGTAAATTTAGCTTGAACCTTACTGGATGTGAAACAAGCAATCTTAATGTAATAATCACAGTTTTGCCACCTCCACAACAAATCATGCAGCATCAGGGTTTCATGAGGTTTTCACATTTGGACTATGCTTTCTTCAAATATGTTTAATGTACAGTGTCTCTATAAATGTGCAAACCAGTGTTATTTGGAAGGGGGACATGAATAATTTGTGGATGAATCTCTCAAATGAAGAGCCATAAAGAATGCTATGGTGACAATATGTTGGACTCACCTGATGACTGGATTAACCAGTCTAAGCAGTGTGTGACCTCCTGATGTTGCAATTACACACTAAAGGTGAGTTAATTCTTTAGCACTAGAGCATACGGTGTGATGCAACAGAACCGGACTCTTTATCATTTTGTCTTTGTGAGTGAGATAAAATCATGCCGACTAGTGGACGGGTCAATACATCTACCTCAGCACTGTTTTACAGACATCTGATGTTGATGGATTCTGGGAGAATTTCTGGTCTGTTTAAGATTCTTGCCCATTCCTATACACTTTTTTTTCCCCTTAAATTTCAATAACCTTGGGGATTAGAGGGACCCATCCAACTCAATTAAATCAATGGTGTCAGGGAGATAAACAATGACAAGGCAGAATCTGAGCTCGGTTTTGGACATGTGCAAATTGGTTAGAATACGTGTTATGTTGACACGTGTCTCTGTTCCAGTGTGTGATCATGCGTGTCCATAGCTGTCCCCAAAAGCAGTGTCTATGTGTAAGTCCGTCCCCTCTACGGCTAAGTGCTGCAGTCTGATAAATAATGGAAAAGGAATGTGGCAGACTACGTTGCTGCCTGCCTTTGCCACCGGCGCTATTAGTGGACAGCAGGGGCCATAAAATCTATGACACAGTTATAGCCGTCATATCATGATAGATATTGTGAACAGATTCATTAGAGAGCAACAAAATGCATGGATTTATGGTTGTAGCAATGTTTATGGTTATATAAGCACAGGTCAGAGCGCTCTCATTAGTTCCTATCATTTCAAATAATGGTGATAGAAACAATACATTCAAATAAATATAGAAATAAAGTATAAGAAAGAAGATCAGTAGAGCCACAGGGTGAAGCTATACACTGTTTCGAAGGAGAAATGCTAATTGCTAGATTTGCTGGATAACCTTTATGTCCAAGGGAGTTCAATAAAAGTATCTTGGACCTATTATATTTTTGAAACTGTTTGACTTTGAAGGGCCGAAAGAAGATTTACACAGCCTTTAGAAAAGCCACCATTACCAATAAATTAATGTTGTCGGAGTTGAACAGAAAAAAAAAAATAACACTATTTTGTCACTTCAAGCAATTTCAAATGAGCCTATTGGAGTTCTTTGTTTTTAATTTTAAAACAGGGAACCTTGTTTTTAGTTGGAGAAACAGTACAATGCCAAAATAATAAGAAACAAAAACTAACTACTATTTATAACTAATATATTTTTGAAACAATGAAATGAATATATGTGAAAACAAACTTCATTTAATTCATTATATCTGCCTTAGAATTAAGAGAATAAACATTTACATAGCTTTGGACCCAAATAAAATGAGTATTACTCCGATACAAAAAACTCTTACTGTAGTAAATGCCTTTCAGTAAATTTTCCTTAGCTCTGATTGTAATAAAAGAGCTCTCTTTCTAGGAGGGCCCAAGTACAATAGTATTTTCAGAAAACTGGCAGAACATTAACATCTTAGGATCAACACTGCATATTAAATGTGTCAGCTGTCGAGTTCATTTTCACACTGTCTTTTTGTTCTGGGCCCTTCCTCTTCGAAGTATCTGAACAAGTGAATAATTAGCCCTGAGTTATTTTCTTCCCGTTTGCCTTGCAGAGGCTGACGAGGTAATTGTAGCCTTTCAAGGAGTGCACCGCTACTCAGAAAGCCACTGGTTTTTTTTTTTTTCAGATCTCTTCACTTGCCTCGAGTTGGGTTTTCTGTCACTGGATGTTGCTCCATAATCACTCCACACAGCTGCCGACACACGTCTACAATCCATGGATGCACGTGCAGTCAAATAATAGCTTCAATCAAACTTTGTGTTGCTATTCAAAGATCATTTTCTTTGAGATAATAGAGACCGATAACATGCTTTTCCAGAGAGCTCTCCATAAAGGTTTGGGATAAATTACATATTGTGTAATGTGGACAGTTGCTTAGCCCAAGGCATATTCCTATAATTAGTGCCATAAAAGATATGCAATGTGTGTACTGTTTCATTTCTTCACTGCCTGCGGCTGTGACGATGAAGCTGTTACTGAATCAATTAGATCAGCGATAACAGCCAACTGCCCAATTATGAGGCAATCTTCATGTCTTTCTTACAAGTTTTTTTGAAGATATTTATTGTTAATTGCATTTAATTGCACATTTATTGATTTCAATGGCTTTTATTGTTTGTTATTAATTTGCAAAAAATGTATACTTCCCTTTGAACAAGTCTTTGAATGACAGCTCATTTACAATGACTCCAAAAAGATATTTATTTTAAGACCAAATTTGCTTATTTGTGATTTTAAGAATAACAAATATGTAGACTTGACCTTTTCTCCTGACAATGTTGATTAATTGGAGGTTTGCATAAATAGATTCAGAAAGACAATTTTGTTGTAAAAGTTTGATGATTTATGTTAATTTTACCACTACTTGTTTATATATTTTTGGATTATATCCTTGATTTTTTAACAAGTTTAGTATAATATGACAGTGCCAACATTTTCAGAAAAAGTTAACAGTAAATTTATATTGTGAATGTCTTTTATAAAGAGATCATGTAAATTTACTTCATTGTTTCTCTGGTTGTTAATGTTAGTCTAATGAGACAGGAGCAGACATTTTGATCAAATACAAATGTTGCACAACACAAATACTAAAATGTATCACAAGGTATGCAACATGGCCGCTGCCCTAATCATGTTCAACCCTTTGTTATGATAATTTAAAGTTATTTCACAACCTACTTAAGTCAAGTTTCTCTGCATTAAAAGTAAAATACTGACATAAGACATGTCAAAAGCGAAAGGACCTCAACTGGATGAGTCATACATAACAGTTTAGAGATGAGGTTCTTCTTTGAAGTTTGAACTATAGGCAATATTTACAGTTTACAATTATTTAGAAGACACTTTTATCCAAAGCAACTTACACAAAGCTTCCAATCACCAGTGTGACATTTACATTTTTAGTTGACACTGTCATTCAAAGCGACTTACATTAAGGTTCCATTCACCAATGTTACAGCAGGAACACCACTGTAAAGGTTAAGTGTCTTGCCCAAGGACACAATGACAGTATGAATGGTGGGGAGAGCGGGAATCGAACCACCTACATTTCGGTTGAAGGACGACCACACTACCAATGAGCCACTGCGCCCCAATATGTGCAATAAACACTGTATATTCAACACCAAGTCACAGCTGCGCCTTCCTTAGTTTTAGATCCACTTCTTACAGTTTGTTGTAAAACCTCTCACTGAGAGTAGAGCTTTAGGAAAGGTTGTTACTGTTTTGACCCTGTCATAAATGAATCAACTGATCATTGCAGAATATTGAAGAAAAAAAAATAAAATAAATTATTAGTAAATGCTTGGCGGGCTTAAACAGCCCAATGGGCCGCATGTGGCCCCCGAACCTTAGTTTGCCCACCACTGCTCTAGACACTTTACCAGAGCATTTTTTTTACACATTGCTTTATTTTTTTATCATAATTTACAGCAAACTATGTCCAGACAGTGCTATGTGGAGAAGAAGAAGAGCAAATACCAAGGTATTTGAACGACCCAACATAGGTTTACGGCACAGTGGCCCAGTGGTTAGCACGCACGCCTCTCAGCAGGCCAGGGTTTACTCCCGGGTTAGACGGGACCTTTCAGTTTAGAGTTTGCATGTCTTCCCCTTGCTTGAGTGGGTTTCCTCCAGGTCTCCAACATCAAAAACATGCTTTGCGCCCTCTGGTGTGGCTGCCAACTAGGAATTGTTGTTTTAATGTCCAACAAATGTGGTGCATTTAATTTAATCGCATTGAGCACACATTTCTATTTATAGAAACAGAGATGGATTGTGATGTAAGAAATGTCAATAAATATTTGGTATCCTAAAAATACAGGAATTAGAAAGGAAAACTGCAATATAGCCTTTTTAGTTCAGAACCTTTACCCAGAAATGCCTTAATAACAGGATACTTAGTAATCTGGTAAAATACTTTAAGAAATCAGTAAAGGATTCAGACACAAGGAATTGTTTCACATACACACACAAGATTTCCACTAAACTTTTTCAGAGCTAAATGAAACTTTAGTCAGCATAGTTTGCATGAATTTGCATTTATTTTTCTCTGCATTGTCAAAGTATTATGGTCTGTAGCCATTAAAAAAAAAAGCAATTAGTCATGCACTGAAAAGAAACTATTTCCATTTTTGATCAAGTTTTCTTGCCAATCTTTGTGTATCTGTCATATATAAATATTCCCACAGTGCAGTCATTTTGTGCACGTCTCTGGAGTTGGACCAATCAAATCGTTTCCACCTGGGTCACGTAGAAACAGCTCTATGCTTTGGAAGCCAGGATTGAGTGTGTTAAAGCCAGGAGCCAATAATCACTTCCCATCACTCTGACTCTGCCACTGTGAGTGTGTGTGTGTGTGTGTGTGTGTGTGTGTGTGTGTGTGTGTGTGTGTGTGTGTGTGTGTGTGTGAGTGAGTGAGTGTGTGTGTGTGTGTGTGTGTGTGTGTGTGTGTGTGTGTGTGTGTGTGTGTGTGAATTTGTTTATATGTGAGTTGAGGTGAATCAGAAAGTCCAAATTGACAACGCTGGACATGGCTGACAATCATGTGGTGCACTGGACCAAAGGCAGGGGTTGAGCATGACCCTGACTTGTCCTTGTACAGAGCAGACTCACACTGTCTGGGAATATGACAGCAGCTCTTCATAACTCGAGCTTAGTAGGAAAACATATTTATATGGAAGTCAAAACCTGAGTAAACAGCTTCTACAAAATCTGTGTCAAACTCTAACAATCAAAGGCCACATGAATCATAAAAACCCTATTGTCCCATTTAAGCATTATTTTGTTCATTTTTGGTTTTGGCATGTCTCCTGTTTATAAGTTGTTTTTTTTTACCTATTGCCTATTATTTCAAAAACAAGACAACTTATTTTTACAACAAAATGAAGACCCGTGAATATAACAGTGCAGAGCAATGATTGGACTTGGATGCATCTGGGTGCTTTTCAGTGGCATATGTGCATTATTAAAACCAGCATACAAGTGGAATCAAACATTACTGTGATTGTTAATTATGTCCTTTCACATTTACTTTAGTTTGTTTCATTTGATTTAGTTTGATTCCAAATGTGAAACATGCTTGTGCCGATCTTTGATATAGTTCTGGGTCTAAACATGGTCATGGAGGCGGTTTACCATGGGCCGTGTTTGTGTGTGGTAGCCTGACTAATTCTACCATTAGTGGTCTCTAATGATCATTTTACGCTCATAATACCAGAACTGTCTGGCACTGCTGTTATCATCAAATACTTCATTATGCATCAGACTTTTTTCTCTTCTTTTTTTATCTTGTAAATTCCCTTGTGTGCCCATGTTCTCAGTCTGACCATTTGAGCAAGCAGTTAGTCCTTGATAGACCACACTACTTAGAGGGAATTATCTTAATGATATCAAGTGAATCACAGCATTAGCATTATGGAAAATCCCTACAGATAGTTCACACAGGCACTACTATAGTAATCTGTACAATACATACTGCTTTATTAGGCACAGACTCAGGTCAAACATATAGTTATGACACAGGTCTGTTTTGAAATAGCAGTGTTAACTATTAACATTAATTAAACCCTGGAAAATAACATGTTTATTTAATGTGTTCTTAAAATAACCCTTTAGTTGGTTTTAGGGGAATGTTAAGTTGTGTGTTTGAAGTAAGGGCTAATTTTATTTGCTGGTTGCACAAGCTGCATACATCATATTTAGATCATTGTATGTAAAACAACATTAGATAAAGAAAATTGTAATACAATCTGTGGACAGTTGGGCAACAAAACCATGTAAGCATTGATACTTGAAACCACTGTAACAACATACAGCACAACTGTTGAACTAATGGAGGTAAGTCAGTGGCAGTAGCTCAGTGGGTAGAGCGGTTGTCTTTTGACCGGCGGGTGGGTGGTTCAATTCCCACTAGAAGCATCCCAAAAACATCATAATATCCTGCTCTCCCCACATACTGTCCTTGGGCAAGACACTTAACCTACACAGTGATGTTCTGTAACACTGGTTAATAGCTTAATGTATGTAAAGCGCTTTGAGTGCCTAGGAGTACAAAAAGATCATTATAGTTTGTAAAGTTTTTGTAGGATTGTAGTTTCTCTTTTTGGTTGAGGCTTTACAAAAATTACTACACAGAACCACAAAAGTGCATCTAGAATTAAGCATAAAAATGTAATTATAAGACTGTTAAAAGACCAAAAGTGTTTTCTATTATCTAATCACACTTTGATTCCACAAGCACTAGATGCCTTTTCTGTTTTAGTAATAAATTGCCTTGTCTTTATTCAGAATCACTTTAAGATGCAGAGAGGAAGAAGACATGCTCCTCTTCCTCCTCTTTGGCTTCCGTGACTATCACAAGGATCCTGCGCTGACTCTAATTCAACAGGACTGTCATGGCTCATGAAAAAATCATGTCATATAATCAAATCGGAGTAAAAACCCTGCGCTGGGCCTCATGGGAGTCTCCGCGCGGCCTGAATATTTCATGTAATGGAGGCTCTCACCACCATGGAAACTCTCAACAGTTCAGGATTGCGTGCAAATATTGACTGTAGTGTGCAGGGCCAAGGGCCGGGAGAGGGCGGCTGCGCAACCGAGCCTGAGTGAGTTTTATAAATAATGGTAATCACATGTGACACCGCTCATAGCAGGGGGGCTCGTGGCCACTCACATCCTCATACGCGATTGATGTTGGCCAATGCAGAGCCACACTTAAAAGTGGGGAAGACACAGCTGAGAGAGGAAGTGGTGGCGGCAGAGAGGAAGGGGAAGAAAAGTGCCCTGATGCATGTGAATTGACAAATGTCTGTTTTGGCTGCTGAGAATGGAGCTCAATTGTGAGTCTGAAGAAACATCAAAACACAATTCAGGGCTGACAGCTAGTGAGGGAGTGGGGAGAGGGTGGGGGGGAGGGACTCCTGAAGCTGGGCTGAGGCATGGCACTGTGGCTGAGCTGCTGACTCGGCTCGGCCTTTTCCATAACAGCAACAACAATAAGAGAAACATATAACTTGAGTTTTAAAAAGTAAAAAATACACAAATGGTTGCATTTTTACATATTTTTGGAAGTTTTTTTTTTTTTTAAACTTGTGGAAAATACAAGAATTACTTACATTGCTTCATGATTTTTTTATTTTTATTTATTTTATTTTTTTTATTTTTTTTATTTGATCAACAAGTTTTATTATGGGTGGGTTTTCTTTAAGTTTTTATAAGATTCATTTTAAATATCCAACCTTTATTTTATTAAAATAGGTTAGGGTTCGTAAAATGCAGGGAAAAAATACTGATGCCATTTTAATTGATATGTTACATGTGTTATACCTGTTGTGTGTGCTTTTTGTGTTTTTTGTTTATGAATTGTTTAAAAAATATTGTCATTAAACACAGATTGGATAGTGTTGGGGGGCACCACCTGCACATACAACAAAGTGGAGTTCAATGGGCTGCACTCAAACCTGATGAAGGTCAGATTGACCAAAACTTTGTTCAAATAAATATACAAATGAAGAGTGAATCAGTGTCCGGGAGTTTTTTTTTCTGTAAAACCCCTTCTCCAACGCATATATATATATATACTCCAATATTGTTTGTGTTATATATATATATATATATATATATATATATAACACAAACAATATTAAAGCAACTATTTTGTTTGGACATTTCTAGCTGCAAGGCATGCCAATGTATTGATATAGCTCACGTAAAAAGAAGACGTAATGTTAAAGTGTTTACAGAGCCATCTCTGAGTGCTGTAGTCTACGTTATGAAAGGTAAAAGTGTACTGTTAAAATTTGGGCTCATTTTTTTCTTCACTGAGTCCTGTCTATGTTAATTTAAAAGTTCAATTATATGCTAGACTGAAAGATCACTTAAAATACTTAGTTGGATTATAAAATTGGTGTGGTTCACATATTAAACATATTATTATGATATGTATTTTTGGTTAGAAAAAGTGATTCACTAAAAGAAAATATGTTTTACACGTTGTCACAAATTGAGTAGTCACAGGGCTCACTTTTCGATTTTACATATTTCATCCCAAGTACAATTTCTATGAAGTATGACGCTCTGAGTCAGAGCAGGAGTCCTAAGGCCAATAGTTGAAAAATGACATTTTTGAAAATTTTATTTCTACTTTTCAAATTACACATTGGCCTGGAGCTTATTAACCTTCATAAATGGGTAATGTTCTTCATGTAAAACAGAAACCTGGCTTGAAAAAGTGAGGCTGCTCAAAGCATGATGCAAATTTATTACACATTTACTGTCGCCTGGAGTTGATGATGTTATTGTGATTAGAGGCAATGACAGCGGAAACTATAAAATATTTGTAACCTTGCACGTTGAGGCTTGTTGGTGCAGACGTTCACATATAACAAACACTCATTATCCCACACACAAAAAATAATCTCCCTGCAATCGATGTCACACACATAGTTAAATGAATTGCAGTTTCAGACAGTGTGAAAAGCAAACTGAATATACGCGCTGCTAATGGTTGGGAGTGGTGCCGTTTGCATGTATTATCAGTACCTCTCAGACGTGATAATTGAAGCTCAGTGCTGTTATAGTCTGGCGAGAGGCAAATAAATGCATCTCCTCGCGGCTAATGCAGAAATCCGATCCTGTCTGCACATATTTACTGTGGGCTGCATGCTGGCCGTGCCCGTAAGCCTGTGCATTACGCCTGATTCATCAATCGCCTGTTTATCTCACCAAGTAAACGAGAAGGGGAAAAAAAGACAGTAAATTCCCGTTATTAGATGAAGTGTGAGGAGGCCATTGGGGCAAACTGGAGACAGACTGGCGGTGATACAGTAGGAACCCCTCAGACTGAAAGATTGACATCATTGGCCCATTCACTTTGAGATGGGGTTTTATGTCGCTGCAAGGGTTGATTTACTCGGATCAGAGTGGGATGTGACGCAGGCAAGAAGAAACACAGTAAATTTTAACAACACTGGTGTTATTAGCCTGGTGCTTCCAAGGCTCTGAGGCCAACAAAGAGTTTATGACAAGCTGCTGCACATTAGAGTTTGGCACAGATGGCTCAGGTTTTAAGACCGTGATCCGGAACTGTCAGACACTCATACATAAGCCCCATGTATCAGATATTTGTTTTATTAAATTTTGAATGTGGGCATAACCAGCCCTCCCAGATCAAATCCAAACAATCAGAAATAAAAAAAAACATAACAAAACTGGTCCTGGTTGAATAATCAACAAGCAACAAGCCCAATCTAAGTGTAAAGAGAAAAAAATAAATACATCTTAAATGGCAGAAGCACTCTTGCATTGACTCCATTGAGGCATTCACAGCAAACAGTTTTTAAAGTTTTTTTATCAGCTATTTATCTGTGCTTTCCATTTTGGGTCATCTTTAGTACAAAATACAATGGTAATTTTCCCTGTTTTGGTGTATTGGTTCTAAGTCTCACATAAATTGTTAGGTTAGACTTTCATGTCAATCCAAAAACCAAAAGTGCAGAAAGTTTGGGTTGTTACTTTTCTGAAGAAAGACATTATTTGGATATTTGATCATGTTTTATCAAGTTTCAAAGCCAAGTTAGTTATCCAGAATTTCTGTATTGTGTGTACTGTTTTAAACATTTTTTTTACTACTCAAATATACTCACTTTTCTGTACTACTCTTTTGTGCCAGAATAAAAAGTATTTCATTTTTTTTATTTAATTCTATAAAAAAAATTATATTGAAAAGAGCTGAATCTAAAGTTACAGGCTACATAAGAACAGACAAAAGCACCTGGCCTTTAAGTCCCCAGAGTGAGTGTCTTCCTCTCTCCAGTATGTGTTCTCTGTTCAAAGTGCAGTGTGGTGCTCAGTGCCATCACTTGCCTTCGCCCGTTGTCACGTTTGACCTCTTTCTGCTGGCTCTCCTAAAAGGAAGCAAGCACGCGATGCTGTGCTGCAGGGAGCACCCGGCTACAGTATATCATGTATAATGCAGCCATCATTACATATGCCTTCATGGGATCTGGTTCTACAGCCTTGTTGGAACATATGTCCTTTATATATTTACTGTCAGCTGGAAATATTTGCATACATTTCCTTCTGGAAATGTCTGGATCTAATTAATACATACATTCATTCATTCATACTCACAATAGTTTCTCCTGTAACCTTTACAACTGTACACCTCAAATTCAAATAAAAAATGTTTAAACTGGTTTCATTTTGACAGGAATTGAAAACAGTTATGTTTATTATTGTCACTGAATGTCTCTTCAAACCTGGGAAAGATCCAACAAAGGTCAAGCAGCAGTGAGAGAAATGCTGCTGTCGCTCCTGCAGGTGAGATGGATGCCAAAGAAAAGAATGCACCTAAGCCTTTTGAACAGTACAACTCAGTGCACCTGAAACTAATAATACTATATACCCAACAGGTTTTGCAAAAGAAAAAAAATACATCTGCACCCCATGGGTTATCCATTTACAAAAAAGAAAAAAGAAAAATGTTGCTTTTCAATAAAATATATATATTTATTAAAGGTATTGTCTATATTGCAAATCCACAACAAGATACTGTAAGAAAGCAGTAAAATCAAAGTAAAAAAAAAGATAAAATATGAATAACTACATCATAAAACAAAAAAATTTAATAAATGTGCCAAATTTGCCATTGTGCTGGAAAACCAATCAATTTGCTTATGATAAAATATTTGTCAACATAAGTATATTTAAAAAAATAAATATACATAAAACACACATAAAACTAAACAACAGATAAAACGGACATTAGATAACACATTTAAGGCAGATCACATATGTTTTATCTTACATCCTTCAAATTGACTTTAATTCACTATAACTTGGATTTAATAAACTACAATGAACCAAACAACTAATAATTCAAGTCTTAAAAATGCCTTTAAAAAATAGATTCTTCTTGTTTCTATGGCAATCATTTAAACCCAGTTTTTTGTGTTTTAAGGACCCAGGTGGAGCAATTTTTTTACAAGCAACTTAAAAAAAATTATTTTTATTTTAGTGGTCCTAATTGGTCACAGCCACTCACGTTTGTTTTGACTGATATCACCTTTGGCAAATAATAGTAAAAAAAAAAAATAGGTTTGTGACAATAAAAAAAAAAAAAATTAAGTTAATAATGACATTTATTAAAAAATAAAACTACCAACATATGTTATCACATTATATTTCTCTGGCAATCTTTAAAAGAGCATTTTTTTCTGTCCGAGGGACTCAGGTAGAGCTACATTTTAAGGGACCGCGAACCATAAAATCTAGATTAAATCAAGTTCCCCAAGTTGTTCTTAGTTTGACTAAAGCTAATCTAAACCAGAATGTTGTTTGTGTGTTTGAGCCTTAATAATAATTTCAGAAATACCATAACTTTAAAACATAATTTTACAATATTCCCACAGTTGCAGCATTATTTAAAATTACCCTGTTTTAGAAATGTGCAAGAAATCTAACTTAGTATTTATTTCCACTTGTTTACCTCACCTGTTTACGGCTGCTGCGTCCTCAGGTGGATATGAAATGAGCTCCGGGAGATATGCTGTTTAGACAACGAACGCACACAAACAGCTTTCGCCGACACCATTCTGTATGTAATTACTTTTAGAGGTTGCACAAATAACAGATGGAGAGGTGACCTTTTCTCAATATTTATTTATGCTTGAAATTTAATCTGTCCCTGTCTGGCCTTTGTGGAGCCAAATGAGGAAAAGCGTTGAAATATTAAAAGGAGGCGGTGTTAGGCTAAACAGGCGGTGAGCAACACAGTGCTTAGATCGAGGATTACTGTGGCTTTAACACCTTTGTGAGTGTTTTCATTTTATATGTGCGAGAACTGCGAAAGGCAAAGTGGAAAAACAATGTAGTGGATTAATGAGGTTTGATTTGAGCCTCTACTTTTTTTTTTTTTTTTTTTTTACTATTTTAACAACAACAATGGTGGAATGCAGGTTACTTTATAAATTCAGTGTACCCTTAGTGGCCCCCTCATACATTTACAAGATGCTGGTACATTCCAACTAAAAAATTATACTAAAGCAGATGCAACACATTTTTGTTGAATATATTGTACTTCAGAAAAATCGACTAATGAGCAGTGTTTATTAAATCTATTTTATTTTTGTCATTTTTTAAACACCGACAGTGATGACAGACAGGAAACAAATAGACTCAACAAACCTGAGATTCTCACTTATACAGTACACAAGTAAGACACCAAGGCACCCCAACTGATCAGCAACATGAAAATCAAGCCCAAGTAACTGCATGGAAATGACAAAACAATGAAAATTTCTTACGTTTTGTCAGCTGACAGATTTTTTGTATCAAAAGCTGTAAATCTGTTGTATCTGCTGTAAATTTGCCATCTACTAAATTCTATAAATGGGTTGCCTTACAGTTTTTTCCTAACTTGGTACAATGCACAATACGCCTGTGTGCCTTAACTTATCAATAAATAAAAATGTCTTGCCAAATATTTAGCTTTAGCGAATAAACCCATTTATCTATTTCTTAATTTTTGTGTATTTGCAATACATTTTGTCATATACAGTGTATTCGTTTATGGCCCAACCCTTATTTTTTAACCAAGTGATCCTGCGAGGCCAATATGTGTGTTTAAACTAAAATAAATGCACCACAGCTTGCTCGGCGGATACAAAGTGTCACTCACAAACACTGGAAAAGCCCAATTTGTCAGCGGAAATCTCTCAAATTTCCAAGCATTGTTTTTCTCCCACTACGAGTCTGGCCTAATTCAAATACTCTCATCAGCTTATCTCTTCTTCTGTCTCCTCCCATCTCCTCAAGTGCTAACTCTGAGCTCATTTGCAATTCTCCGTGGCAGAGAAATTGATGTCTCCTCTTGGCACACAGTAACAGAATTATGTGAGAAATGAGACAGGGAGGGAGAGGTGGTTATGTGGAAAGAGCACAGAGGTTTTGATATGAATCGCTTGCTTCATCTTGATTATATTTTTCTTAACGTGGCAACCTGTCACGGTTTCAGATATGGGCTTGGACTTCCTGACATGTTGGTTGGGGTATTTACACTTTTCTAACTTCCTCTGTGTCTTTCAGAATGAGTTACATGAACAGAGCTAGAGGGCACTGTTCAATTCAGTGCGTAGTCCTTTATGATTTGCCAAAGCTTTTATATACTTAGATTATACCTTACTATTTAATACTCATAATTTCCTCAAAATATTCAGCTTTATGCTTAGTTACACTGAAAAGAAGAAAGAAGAAGTCTTTATGAGACAAAGTGATTTCTGTTTCGACAATAACCATAGATAGAATAACCTTTAGGCACCATTCAGCCCTCTGCTCTATAAATGCACTACACAATGTCCTTCATAAACCAGCGTGTGAATCCCCGTAGGTGATTGAGACAAGAACATCATTCAGGTAGTTTAATAGGGCCACCATTTTAAGTAAAATAAAATAAAAGAGAAAATTACTAAATGTATCTGGTTCTAGACCAGCTGTATCCGGCCTGTAAATATAGCCACACTTAAGCATTTATTAAATGTCAAGTTCAAATATAAAGAGTGACCCCTCCAACATATTCCCATTCACGTCTTTCCATCTCTCCGCTTCTCCTGAGGATTCACTGAACAGGATAATACCAAACCAAATGCAAGAACTCACATGACTCTTAGAGGTCAAACCATACTCTACATTGCTGTTGATTTGCTGCTACAAAATCTAAATCAAAAACTCTTTAACCATTCTTTCTGTAGTTGTGTTTGTATCTTCACATTTAAGCTATAGTCTACAGAGAGAGGGCACAGTTCAAACTCTCACAAAAGTACAGTCTCTGTACAGAAGCATTCTTTCACAAGAATTTATACCTGTTTGTGCCCAAGTCAGACCATTTTACAAACTGCTGTATTTTTCCCATGACTACTTTGTCTTTATTTAGCAATCTGTAAACTACATAAACACAAATAAACTTAATAACAATTCCAACAATATTTGTTATTAAATTGCAATTTACACTGTTCTCCCATCAAACATCCCATAATATGCAAGAAAAACACAACAGTGGTCAAGGTACATACAAATACTCCAAACTAGCAAACATTGTTTATTTATATTTTGTCTGTTAGCACCACACTTCCTCTTAAACACACCTCAAATACATGTTGAAAGAAAGATTATGATAATGGCCAAGGCCTATTATGTGTTTGTTCCGTTAATGCATTTTTCTCCATTAAATAAGTCCTTACACTTTTATTAAACGACACATCTCGGTGATGTTATACTTCTGCGATGTTCTCTGAGCCAAATGAAGATGGGTCGTTGTGCACGGACATGTGTGTATTCCAATCGAAGGTCTCCTGCTGCGAAGGCATCTGTCTGCATAACGGCCCCCAGGTAATAACAGTAAAAGTCCCCTCCTGCTGTGAGCGAACCGTGTGCCACTCACACACACCGCTCACGCTGCAGACAGGTTGTGTTTATACTGTGGCCGCCGGCCGGGGGGTCCAACAAGCCTCTAATTAGGCAAAGAGTGGATCATCCAACCCAGATCAACAAACACTGAGTGACTTGACAAGGTTTGACCCAGCATGATTCAGCTTCAGCCAGTAAGTCCAGTGGCTTTATTTAGATTATTATTTTTTCTACTGTGTGCACATTAATTATTATAAATATTTGATCATAAAGATTTCCATTGAGCCGTGTTGTGCATTTTGTTGCTGCCATTAGGGTTCCATATAGTTTTATTTTGTCTATTATCAGCCAGACAAACGTCCCCAATGCATTACTGAATAAGAAAATATGAAATAATTATCCTTAAATGCATTAACACATTGCAGTCTAGGAACATGGAGAATGGTTGCCGTGCCAATTGGGAGTTTGATTGTAATATCCTGATGGACCGCTGGGGTTGCCATAGTAGAGCGGTACATATCCAGAGTAAAAGGGCCATCTGCAGGTTTGCCAAACATCAACCATGTACTCAACCAGAAATCTTTTCTCACCATGGCTCAAAATGAATGAAGGAAATGTAATTCATTATTTCAGTTTAGAATTACATACACACACACATTTGTATCTACACACTTGAAATGTAAAAACTAAATTGATATTTACACCTATATAAATGCACACATGTTTTTATTTTTCTGAACATGGAGCTGACGTACACAAATATTATGGAAAAGGCCGGCCTGCAGCAAGATGTATGACTCTGTGGGCACAATGCTAGAGGGGAAGCAGACTTTGGCTTTATCCAGACAGTAATTGCATCATCAATTATAACTACTAAACGCTTTTGAAGTCACCTGCTGATGTGGCTGCCATTAACCTCGCTGTGCTTGACCAAGGTGAACATTACACCACAGGACGTAAGTCAAACAGGCCATCAGGGCACACAGGCCTCAGAGTGTCAGCTCCTGCTTGGAAAGATAACACACATATCTGAATACAGAGGCTTGTGAAATCATGTTGGGATTGAAGGCTACTATACTATCATTATAGCATTTTACCTAAAAAAGTTATGTAGTCATGCAGTGTTTTATTATTGTCGCTGATGCATTTATTATTACTTGTAACTTTTTTTTGAATAAATAAAGCAATTCTTCTTCTTCTTCTTCTTCTTCTTCTTCTTCTTCTTCTTATTATTATTATTATTATTATTATTATTATTATTATTATTATTATTATTATTATTATTATTATTATTATTATTATTAATAATAATAATCTGTCCCTGACAAGTGAAGAAGCACATAGTCCTCTTCCGTTGACACTGAGGCATGTAACTCCAGTGAGCCTGGTTATTGTTAGCTGTCACATCAACATAACTTTTCTGTTCTGATGAAACAAATGCATGGCTGTCAGTTACAGTGCTCCCAGCAAATACTTATGTTAATAATATTAAAATCTGTCCCCTGGCTGACGTGAACGCATCAATCCAACAGATTGTGACATAATTGTAGATTTACTGGGGATGAAAGCTTTCTCTGGTACACACTTTGATGTTATGTTCAATAAAATATTAAAGATGATTTATTATACTCTTGGTGCTGATGGGTGTGAATGCAGCATTGACATCCAATCTTCAGAGTGCACCAGAAATATTCAAGAACAAAACTGCTTGAAAAAAGTGGGCCTCAGTGTTTCTCCAAACCAACTCTGGTACAGTAAAATTTTAAAGTGAACACCAAATAGTCAAAAGGCATGTAACAGGACCAAAACATAAAGAATATGAATAGAACACACATATTTTTACCCACATTAAAAAAAATCAGTAATATTGGTAATGTTTTTTGCAAATGTATGTGGTCTGACACACAGAGGCCTTTGGAAAAAAGACCCAAAAACCTTGCATGCAGGTATTTTAATAGCACTATTTACAACTGGACAGTTTTAGAAAGTGGTTAGAAGTGATTGTAATGAGGCCTGGAGTGTAGCTGCTGTGCTGAATTAATATGCTCCCTCTCTCCTGTCTCTGTGTGTGTGCCTCTGTCTGTGCATTTCAGACTTAGAAATCAATACTGTCTCCAGCCCCAGCATAAGTCAATATGTGTCACTATGTCTTTTCTCTCTGAGCATTCATATGTGTTGGCTGGCAGTGACCGTGTGAGCGTTTACAGCAAGCAAGCAGACGCTGCAGCCAAACTCAAAACTTCCACATCCCAGACAGATCCCGAAGTGTCCTCAAAGGTGTTCCCAATTACCAAAGTGACCTGAGCGTACTGTCATATTTTATAAAACATTTGAGGGTTTAGACATTGATTCTTGCTAGAAGAGACAGACTGGGACCTGGTATTTTAGCAGGATTATGTTTTGAGACTTTTTTGTTCCTTGGTTTATGACATTCCTTTCAATTACATTTACATTTGCTGTCTTATTTGGAACATGGAAAAGTCTCTCTTGACAATTATCCTTTGTGTTCTCCTCCTGTTTACATTGTGGGCACTGTAAACTAAAGCATTTTAAAAGTTCAATGCCTAAAACTATGTCCAGATATTAAATGTCTACTTCTAATTAAACTGCTTAAGTTTGTGAGTGGCCACTGGTGGAGGTATTCATAGTTCTTGCGATTCCTGTTGACAGGGAGTTTCTGCAAACAAATTATGAATGAAAGACAACTATATACAGTATAAATACCAAAACTATGGATGCAGGCAAAGGCATGTTTTCAGAATATTTTTTCTTAGTTTTCTTGGTTTTGTACTTTAAACTACTATGAGGCTTTAAATGCCTCATAGTAAGATTGTAAGGGGTGTAACACGCATTGCAACTCTGTTCCTCCTTTTTACCCGTGTTGTACATACATATAGAAATAAATAAAGTAATTAAAATCACACAGGGAGAATAATAATGCTACACAAGTATAAGATAAATACAAATTAAACATTGCTAAGAACAATATAAAAAATGGCTGACTTAATCAACATCATCTTTATTTTTTTTATTTACCCGTATGGCTCTTTATCAGTTTGAGTTTTTCAAAGATTTATTTTACCAAATAATTTGTTCTATCAGGGCTTTAATGATCCATTCCAAGCAGCTCATTTCTGGCATTTGTCCAATTTCC
>JALDNG010000106.1:552500-750000 GCA_024349245.1 Neodontobutis hainanensis | reverse complement strand
TAAAACAATATTGAGCTTCCCTGGCTTTAATGGATGCGGCCCTGAATCCTTGATGAGGCTGTTAATTTTGACTGATGGATCACTACAGTTGGTCATTGACAGTTGGCTGGGAGATGTGAAATGAAGCTCAATAACTAACTGTATTTTGAAATGATTGTAGAATGAAGTGGCTAAAATATAATCTGCTTTGATGGACAGACAGTAATTTGCGGAAAGACACTCTGGCCACCTGTAAATGTCATGACGTGTCCCCTGCGATGCTTTGACTAATTCCAGCACAGCAGAGGGGCTGAGCGTGTGCCAGAACGAGGCAGGCCCAGCCAGGGCTCTCAGGAGTACTGAGTGTTAGCCAATGTCTTCCCCTCCCCTGCCTTCATCTGCACCCATCAGTAGACTGAACAGACTGGGATGATAGTTGATGCACTATTGGGAACCAATAGCAGAGCAATTTGGAAGGCTTTCCACAGAGATGCTATTAATTGATTTTATGCGACTTTCAATGTGTTGGTATTTTCAGGTTTAGATACCATTTGACTAATGTGAAAGTCTACCCACAGACATAAAAACAGAATTAAATTTTATAAAATTTATTATAGTTTTTTTTTTGTTCGTCCTTTTCTATATCTACATTTGGTCAAATTTAAAGCGTATGAAGTCCCAGGGCCAGTACTAACTAGAGAGGACATTTTCCACTTTATAGTCACTAACACAGCAGCAGCTCTTGTTGGAAAAGAAATATGATGCAAAATGGGATCATTATGCAGCAACAATGAGCCTGCACTAAATGAATTATAAAATTTGGTCTACTTTTATATCAGGTATGTAATGAATCAATGCAAACATTTTGGACAACTCACTCTATTATGTAATAAATGTTGCTGTGTAAATATATGTGGACTTTTTATTTTTATGCACAATGTATAAGCGACTAAAAGGGAATACATTTTGTTGTTTCCTTTCTTTTTTTTTTGTTATTTTACATTTCACATAAACCATTTGTACAATTTCCATAAACCCTTTATAATGCAATAGTTTTAAAGTAGTTTTAATTCCACACCTCACACTTATCACTTTATCACTTTTGTTTGTCTTTGAACAAGCAAAAGTGGAAATAGATAAGTTGATTCATTCAATTTAAAACTATATTATTACATTATTTTACATTTTTGTTTGCTCTGCTTGAGGTGATTATTGACTACTGAAAACATGGAATTGAGTGGTGGTTCTATTTTGTCCAAGCGTATACTGCACCTTCAAAATGTGAATAAAATGCATTTATGGACACCACTAAGTCAACGCTTCTCTATTGGAACAAAGTAATTTCATTTAGTTGTTCAGGGTCTAAGTAAGAGGCAGAATGTCAGCTGTGTTCACATTTGAACTTTTGCTGAAGTCAAAAGTGATTCCAATTCATAATGTCATCTGCTTTTGTTTCAAGTGACATTTAAATTACATTAGGCCTCAGTGTTCGGAAGGTGACCGTTTTGCTGACTCCTGTACAAAGTGATGAATCTGCTGCAGGTGAACTTTCACACAAGTACGTGACTTCCCGCTGCTCTAGAGGATAAAGAGCTGTACGGCCCCAGATTAGTGTTCACCTTAACTAATTATCCACTGCTAATTAATTTGAAGAAAAGCAATCAGAATGGCCACACCTGTCTAATTATATACAAGTCAAACTGACTGGGGCTGGATCCAAGAAAAGGTGAATGATGAAAGTTTCACGACTGGCCTTGTGAGTTGACAACCTGGTTAATTGGATTAAACAGAAAGTTGTTCATTAATTAGTGTATGGTTGAGTGGAATAAGATTCTCTTTTTTCTTTCTCAAAATATCGCAGGCCATTTTGGACAAGTGTGGTCACAATATATTCAACTCAAATTACGTTATATTGCATCAAAATAGTTTTCAATGACTTAATTCAGGCAGTTTCTGATTAGACTTTAATTAAGTACAAGCAATAAGTTGTAGTATGCAGTATGTGTAATAATGGAAAGCATTAGTAAGCATTCATAGCGGTAGGTGTGTTGCATTCTGGGACATTGTTTGCCTAACACACCATATAAACCATAAAATAACTGCTCTTTCAGTTTCCCAAACGAAGGCAGCAAAGGTAGTAAATAGCTATAGTTTGTCCATCGAAGGCATCGTCTAGTGGGAACCAGCTCCTAGGGACTGGCACCCGTTGGCACCATTGGCATATTTAGTGAATTTGTGAGCAGCTGCCTGGGGGCTGCTGATAGAGTGTTTCTTGTTGATGTAAAGTAGCTGATTGAAATCAACTAGGTAAGTCCAACTGGTCCCCTCAGCATCGTCTGCAGCAGGTCACACTCCAGATGGTGCTGCCATTCAAGTCTCTTTTATTCTGCTTTACTGGCACAATGACAACTTGCACCAAGGAGTAGGAAGAGGGCCACCATTCCTTTACACAAAGGCCCTCAAAGACCAAGGTAGACTGTGCCTTTGCACACATTCTGTGGTGAAAGTGGAAACAGGATCTATTCACTAATTATACATTTGCCACAAAAAATAACAGTCAAATAGTTGAATGGAGACCTTTTTATGCACAGGGTAGAGTGTTTGTTTATACATTAAAGTACATTTTATCACTGAAAAACAAGCATAAAATCAGTACGCTTTGGCTTCAAAAGGAATGTTAAATGTGAGTTCTCATCACATCAACACCTGTGTCAGCTCATCTGCCTTTGGAAACACTTGACTGCTAATTAAATCATAGATTTAAACTCAGCAGTGACATGAAAATTGATGTTGTATCAAAAACAGCAGTATTTTTTAGTCAGAATGCTACTGCAACTCAGAGATATCAAAATGACACTGAAGTAATGGGTCAATGAGGTGAGACCTGGAAAGGCCATTCACTTATAAGCTTTATTTACTGGGGCACAAAGCTTGGCTTGGCTAAAAGTCCATTATGAATGTATAAAATGTAGATATTTTAGGTTTGAACAGACTAGGCCCATTCTACCCAAAGACAAACAAATCTACATGCTTTATTGAAAATTTCTGTTAATAATATGTAAATATGTTATGATGTTTGAGAAAATCAATTTTTTAAATTTTATTTTATTAAATCTATTTTATTTTTTTATTGATATAGACTCACTAGATAAAATAAATACTTGGAAACAGTGGCAGTGTTCAGTGGTCATTCCTGTTGCTGGTAAATATGGCTGAGACGGAAGACACCACACACAGGCCACTGCTGTGTCTGGGACCCCTCCTCCCGGCCCACACGTGTTGTCATTGTGTTCTGTGTGTGTTTGTTTGGCGTTGTTTTGATCGTCTGTGCGTGTGTGTTTGGGCTGTGCTGGCTGGACGGCGAGTTTGGCCAGTGCAGAGCTGATGGCGTGCCAAGTGCTCCCTGCGGGCCCCCTGCGCCTTCCACACTGCGCCTTCAACTGTGTGCCTTCCACTCTGCTCAGCCACCGTGAACAGCGAGTCGACAGACTGCTGCAGGGAGCACTGCTTCCTCCCCCCTCACAGTTCCTCCAGTATTACAACTCACCAGGCTCTTCCTACTACGCCCTTATCGTAGAAGGCTGCTTTTTCACCATTCACTCTACTTCTCATTTGTGTTTTTATTATCATATGTTCAGAAATTTTAACACCAATGGAAAAGACATGTAGTTACATGTCAGACAGAAAGTGCTTGAATTATAATTCAAACAGATTTACAGTATGGTTGGTGGTGGGCCTCTCACATTTATACAAATCATAGCTCACTTGGGCCTGAGTTCAAATCCCATCCTGGAATGATTACTTTGTCTATTCCTCTACGGCACAAAGAGCTACCCAATCTCAATGTGTAATGTTTCATGTAAGACAAAATCTGATTCCTCTTTTATACATTGTAACATGAGACATGACAACTGCTAAATAAGACTGATCTACCCTTTTATATATATATATATATATATATATATATATATATATATATATATATATATATATATATATATATATATATACAACAATGCCTTTCAGTAAAAAAGGTATGTAAAAAAGTATCTATTTTGAACTGGGTACAAACTCTTCCCTGTCTCTGCTCGTTTTCCTGTTTTTCTCTAGATTGCGAGAATAGGAGTGTACATAGCAGCTAGTTATTACCTGGTTTGAGTTTGTGTGTGGCTTATTTTCCTTGACATCTTACTTGAATCTTCATGAATATTCAGAACTTAACAAAAGCAATTTTGTGTCAAAGCCTTACACAATGGGTTTGTTAAAAGCCTTGAACTTTGTGACTGTACTATGCACTCTTTACCCCTGACTGAAACATGAGAAATATGGTTGGAGGAATGTCCTGTTCCATCATTGACTTTCAACCAAAACCTCTATTTGACCAATAGATTGCTTTACCTATCTTTCATTAACATTTAGGTCTAATTACCAGGCTCATTAAAGCATTGAATTAGCAGCAAATTCTCCCAGCCTCCTCTCTCTGTGTTTAATCGTTAAACAAATGGAGCGTCACCAGTTTGAAGTGATTACTATTGAGATGCAAGTAGCACAGCCCCTTGAAATGTCACTCAGCTGCCCTAAAAACAGGCCGCGAGCAGTGAAAGCTATTTACTTCCACATGGTAGGAAGGTGTTTTGTGTGTGTGTGTGTGCTGAGAGGTCACTTCTGGAGCCAAATATCACTGGGCCATTATTTTACCCCGAGAAGCATAGAGGAACAGCTTTCCCAGAAGGTTAATATCATTCACATGCAAAAGAAATGATAGCTGCTTTACCTGCTGACATAAAAAGTGCTTCTTAAGAACTGGGTCATGCCCACAGACTCAACCAATCCCCTTACAGGGATTTTTACAGTCAAGGTAGCAGGTACTTTGGTGACTGAGAGGTTCAGCACTTCAGTGTAAGTTATTCTTAAGTCACAGATAGTTGTCCAATAACCATGCAATCCAAACAAGCACACATACTTTTATTTCTTTAATCTTCTACATTTCCTTTATGGCTTTTGACAATAGACAAGTTCAATTTGTTTTCTATTTTTATTTATTTAACATTTAAATTCCAGGAAAGTCCCACTAAGATTACAAATCTCTTTTGCAGTGGAGTCTCGGCCACACGGAGGAAATATAGAGGTAGTAATTTAGCCTCTATTTGTTTTTTAAGTATGTAGCCACTAAAGGACTAATGTAAACAATTGATGCTGCAAACTCACATCCTTCACAAAATATCTTTATTTCTGTTTATATTATTCTATATTGTATTAAAAATGTAATGTAAATGTGTTGATGTAATGGGTTGTGGATGGAAATATGTTCTCAGAAGACGGCAGCCGGCCAGTCACTCAGACTTTCTTTGTGTGAGTTTCTGTTGAACCAGATGCACTTTGTCCCTGTCACATGTAAAGAAAGCATCAAAAGAAAATGGAGGCTTTTATTTCAGTGATTTTCAGACTCTACATTTTGAGGTAGAAAGTTTTGCTTTAAAGTTTTGCCTTGTGATATTATGTTGAGGCTGCATGTCTCGCCTCTACTGTCTGCAGCACAACTGTCTGTGCAAACCAAAGACAACTGCTATGAGAGCGGGAAGCTGCTTTGCTGATGTAAAAGACCCAATAGAATTCTTAATTAAAACTCTGTCAACATGAAAGTTTAATTTTAACTTTACCTGGGAAGCCCGGAAAAAGTCTAAATTATAAAAAATATAAAAAACAGTCATGATTTAGATTTAGATTTGACAGTTCACACATTTGATTTTGAGTATCTTACACTGAAGTGTCACAAAAGTAAAAAAAAAAAAAAAAGCCACAGTTGACACTCATGTGAACGTTAATGATTTCGATCACACAGATATTGACCGCTGCACTCGGCTGCTCAGTATTCCAGAGGTCAAGATCTGACTGCTCTTTTATTGGTTAATCCGCTCAGGTCACAACCTTGAATAGGCAATTACACATCAATTCATAGGTTTTAACATCTGAGGCAAATGCAAAGCCAATTAACATGAGATAAGCATTTCTGACATGGCTGTTACACAAACACACTGCATGTTCCCACACACTGACTGTGACCTTCACCTCGTGACGGGTAGACCTGGCAACAGAGCAACAGAGGAGAGAGAGAATTTACTATAAATGCTATCAGCACTTTGTACTTAACAGAGATGTTTTATTTATTACAGATGAAAAATTTCTAACTATTTTTGCAGTTGACGCTCATTTAAATTAACAAATGTCAGAAATCAAAAGATAAATCTCTATTAGAAAACTGCTGGGCCTATTCCTTGTTTAGATTAGTTAGACTTAAATATCTCATTCAACATTTCAGAAGCACAATTAAATCCATGTCTAGTATACACCTGTAAATATTACCCGGTTGGGACATGACTTTTAAAATTTGACATTCCATGTATCTTTCAGGGACATGTTTTTCATAAGTATTACACAGGAAGTTTTAAGAAATAGACCAAATGTTGCCACGTAGCAGCTTTTAGACTTTGTCTTTTGCTAGAACATCTGACAACCAGACAAAATCAAAATACATAATAGGTAGATGTAAGTAAATGGAGAGCACCAAATTGTAGTGTTAAAAATGGGAGGGGGGTGGGGTGGGGTCACTGCAGTGGACCTGACAAACACTTAAGAAAAGCGCTGTTAGCAACAATAATATAAGTTGGCCACCGCTGGAAAATCATCACATTATGTTTAAAATTGACATGTTACTATGAAATTCAAAAAGCTGTTGGACTTATTTTTATTTTTTTCCCACAGGGTTGGAGGTTGTTTGACAGAAGATCAGCAGGAGACTGGATTAATGCACTGTATCACTATCCAAAAGACCTGCTTCCACTACAAGGCACTCATCTCCGGCAGCCTCTCCCATGACTCTTCCTACCTCTGCACTTTCTATCTGTCTCTGTGTGTCTCCAATGTTCACCTCTTTCCATTTCATGGCTGTTTTCTTCCTCTATTTGCTTGACAAGACAATGGATAATAACCCTGCAATAGCATAGAGACCGGCAAATGAGAGTAATCAAGCTGTCTTGTCCTGGTGGCGTTCAGGTTCACTCATCAAACCCTAATTATCACCCTGGAAACCAATGTTCCGCTTTAATTGTTCTGATGAATGAAATATTACAGAGAGGAGTCGGGCCGCAGCCGAGCGGAATAACAGCTTTTAGCCATAAAACACAGCGGAGTGGGAAGAGGAAGAGGAGGGGTGAAGGTGACTCAGGAGAGAGTTAGATTGAGTGCTGGCAAAAGAGTTTAGTGATGGCGGAAAGAACAGAGAAGGAAATAACAATGGTGTTTTTTGAAATGTCCAGTGTTGTGTAATTGCTTTAAGATGGTGCACACAGGAGGCGTCGGACCAAGAACCCAGACAGATTGTACCCAGAGGTATTTCACCTGGCTCCCAACTCATGAAAGAGCACTTATTCCAGTTCTGTCATAGCTGAATTAATGTTGGCATTTAACATGTGATTAGATATTTATATAAAACAATGCCTCCCACAGAAATCCTTTCAAGTCATTTTTAAAAGTTAAATATAACAAGATAAACAATGCATCAGAAAATATTTTGGCTGGTCTAATACAGTTGTTTCCAAACATTTTGCATCTCTTCAGAAATTATTTTAATTCTCCCAGTTCCACCATTAACGCAGTGCAAAATGCTGCAGACATTTTAAACCCATATTAATATTATAAAATCTTTACTTTTTTTTCTTTAATTTAATTTGTTAAATTAACCCATAAAGTGTCAACATAAAAATTAAAAATTAAAATCAGTTTCTTTACTTTGGAAGTCATTTTATTATCATTGTTAGCAGTAGAAAAAAAATTATATGAATACAAGTTATTAAAAAAACTAAAATCAACCAATACCACAGTTTGAGAACCACTGGTCTAAATGTATCATATCATATGCTGAACATACCATATTTAATTGTTCAGTAATTCTTATCAAACAATGACATCATAACTCATTCAGGCTTACTCTGCCTAAAAATGGATTTGAATTACTGACTCTGATTACATTTATTGTTCTGCATGCACTTACCTTTTATGCACTTTCTCTTGCTGTAGTTCTAACTGTAATTCATATCAGTCCACATTTCTTTGTACTATAGATGTAGGGGTTGGAATAGGCTCATTCTTCTGCCTGTTGTTCGGTGCATAGATATCTGGATTATTATGGGGATGTGTATGTTTTGTTAAACTTTCTGCCACTGCTCCACCGTCAGCCGCCTCCCTGTGTTTGCTCCACACGACTCCGCCCCCGCTGTCTGCTCCCTGGAAACAACTGGGCGCTGGAGAGGAAGTCATATCAATAATGCTCCGAACCCCTGCAGATCTGTCCCGTTCACTCCATTATTGATGGAACTGAGCTGCCATTTTTCACTGGAGTTTTATGGCAAGGTGTCCTCTTACAGAATTCCCCGTCTTTCATGGGGTTGATGATTTCCCATTATTTTTTGAGGTCTAGTAAAATAAGTTTACATTTTAATGAGAAATTTAAACTCTACAACTTTGCATCATTAAGTGTGTATTCTGTCATGACTGAAAACTAGCATTACCCTGACCCTGCTTCTCTGTCTGTTTATGCACTACATGTAATATACTAAACAGACACAAGAACCACAAACTATCCTACTTTAAGTATCTTGAAATGTAACTTCCTCGCATTTTCAGAAATTTGTATTTTTTTAATTTCTCTAAGATTAATGAGCGAGCATGTGCCCCCTGGATGGATAGACAGATGGAGTGATACATGCTGTGAAGGCAAATGTATGAATGAAGGGATAATTACAAATTCAAAGGATTTAATGTACTGCATTTTCCCTGAATAAAAAGTTACTACGTAACGAACAACACACATGTTAAAGAGAAAATAAAGACAAGACAATAAGGGATTCTATCTTTGTCAAAAGACATCGGTTTTGTTACTTTTCTCTTACATGCACTGAAGTTAGCATATTGTTATACTATGAAAATATTGACAGCAGATGTTCTAATGACAGACATATAAAATATCTGATTCCTATATGCTACTGATTTTTTTAAAGAATGCATAGCTGTCATTGCAACTGTGGGAATATTAACAATGAAAGAAAAATAAACACAGGCTTTCTTTATTGTACTGAACAGTAATTGAAAACTTCACAAAACATGACATGACATTTTGGTGTAGATTTACATTTGAGCCATTTCAGCCATCTCACCTCAGTACATGTGCTAAAAGTTAACTTTGAATCTTCCATTCTGAAGCAGAAAGTTGGGATACTTTTCCCATTGCGTGACTATTCTCCCTGAACACCTTTATGGAGCAGCTGTAACTAGTCCTGAAAAACTACTCTTTACTCTACATTATTTATCACTTGTGAATATGTAATGGAGTCTGCAGTACTGACATGTACCAAGACATGCACATGGATATTTATATTCAACTTGTCTTCAGTTGTCCTGAGAAACAAAGCATGATTACTCCAAGCAATTTTATAAAACTAAAATATAGTTTATGAGTACTGTATTTTAAAATGCTTTTAAAAGATGAAACTGTTCTCTTTGTGGAAGTGGAGTGTTATGTACTGTATTTCATTCAATAATTGTAAGTTCAATAGGCATTTATGTGCACACTTTAAGGAAGATATTACTTTCTCTAAAGTCATTTGACCAAGTGCCATGCACCACTTGCTCCAAATTGTCATGAAAAATAAATAAATCCTCTCTATATTAAATTCTAAATAAATATATAAATGTTATAAAAAGCTGGAACGACATTGGGAAGCTGTTTAAACGCTGGTGATAAATCACTCTTAAATTGCATATCCAGACTATTAAGCCAACAAGGCGGCAAGCGGCTCGGGTTAACTTCAAACGGCAGGACTGCGGCGTATAGGAGGAGCGCTGGCTGTGACATGAATGCTCAATGAGAGAGATCACAGGACGTGCTTTTGTTCCAGAATAAAACGTTTCCTTCCTTCTGTCTCCTGTCCTTGGGGCTCCGTACGGAGGAGTGATGACTGTGTTGAGTTTAGAGGCACAAGAGGGCCGGGTTCATCACACCTCTGGGTGGAAGTGTGCTCAATACACAGCTGTGTCATAAATATTATACTCAAGATCAGAGCACATAAACTGGAATGTGTTCACAGTATAAAGAGTTGTGCTTAGTTGTAAAACTTTGTTTTTTTAAGGAAAGTTGGTTGACTTCTTCTCTTCCCTTTTATGCTTACTTTTCATTGCAGGATATTACTGCATTTTTTACATTTCCCCTCATCCTAAAAGATGCAGCGTCAGCCTACAGGGTTTAAAGTGGTTTGTTTTTTATCCCATAATAGGAGGTAGGGTTGTCACAGATGTGCAATAGATCAAAATGGATTTGACATAAATGGGACAGTTCAGTGTTACAGAAACAATGATGTGTTACACAAAACTGATTAAGCTTATGATGTGCAACGCAGTAGATTTTCTAGTGTTTATTTACACAGATTAGCCATGTCATTTTTAGTTAAACTTTTTATCAAATAATTTTTTATTTTACCCTGCTGTAAAAAAGCTTATATGGCTTATATCATGTCACTCTATGAGCTGATTGGCTGGTTTACAGAACACAAGACATGGCACAAAGGAGCGAAGTGGCTCATCTGTTTGTTGTATCACTGGTGGAGTAGAACTGGAGGCCAAGTGCTGACTGAGGCAGGATTTTGGTGAAAAGGATCCAGTTCCAATATCATAGAAAGACGCATGAAAGTGGCTATTATTTTTATAAAGCCACTGTCTATCAGTTATGTCACTCAATTCCCAGTTCACTTTTCTGTCCAATGTGAATATGTCATTCTACATTGCATACATACAGTGCATTTAACATAGTATTGCTGGAGCAGTGCAAGTCTTCAAATTAAAAGTCTTGGTGTTGTGTAGGGCGACAAGTCCTTGCCTGTTATCTGCAGTCCAGCTGAGAGTGTTGGTCCGATCAGCGGCCTGTTATCGGAGTGCCCTCTTAAACCCCGGCTCTGTGTGAGCTACCTGCCTCTTATCAGTGCGTGTCCTCCCAGAGAAGGATCCATGGCCGCCGGGCATCCTCCGACCCTGCATCGACCTCTGCTGCTTTGCTGGCCCTTTTTACCTTGAGCCATACTCCTTCTATCCTTCACGCACGCTGTCATTCAGTCTCACTCTCAAGTCATGCTCCAAAATGTCAGAATATATCTCACAGAACTTCCAGCAGGCCTAAAATCCTTTTTAGACAGAGAAATAGCACATACTTGATTTTATTGGTGACAAGACTTCGCTGAACATATGTGGCCACTTAACAAAGAGTTGATTATTGCCCTAATTCTGCTGCCAATAAATACACTGTGGCTAATTCTAAACAAAAGCTGCATGTTATCAATTAAAGCACTTTTTATGAGCACCAGCTTGTTTGTTAGGTCTTTTTTCTTTCTTTTCTTATAAATATCTTGTAACAACAATAACTACACTACTTATTGGTAGTATGTACTAGTTTACAGTTTATGTGTATTTATTGCTTTGTAGATAAACATTTTTAACATTGTGTCAGACTCAAGGGTAGCAGATGTAACTAGTAATTAAAAAGAGTTAGTCTGCTGGTTTATGTGTCTTATAAGGCTTACAAGAAGAATATGGATAAGACTGCCCATATGGTCTTGAGCTACTGACAATGCTCATTCTAAAATGGAGGTAGGATATTAGTAGTAGGTCATTTGTATTTTTCTGCATTTTTTTTTCGTTTTTTAAATCTTGAAAAACAAAAAAAGCCTTTGGTTTGACAGCGACAATATGTTCACATGGCTCTTCACGCTGGGAACCACACATTGGTATTCATAGAGCCCTCCGTTTGGAGCACTGAGCTTACAGCACATTACAGCCAAGCAATTATTCCCTAACAATTGAGAACATGCATATTAGAAATGTCATATTATACAAACTAAATGTGCTGCGTGCATGCCCTGCAAAACAATAAGTGGTTACAAACAGGTCCACAAGGCTTTGCCAAAGTCAAACGATGTCATCTACTTGTGTAAACATAGCGCCTCTACACACAATCTTTATTATATGCAAGAACAGAGTATTACATTTTGATGGAGTCTGAGGGAAGGACAGGAAATTATTCACCACTCTAAAATAACTGCATGTTATTATCAATTCTTTTACGTAGTCTAAATGTCTGTTCGTATTATATGGACAAAGTTGCTCATTTATTGAAGATGACAGGAAAATGGAAGAACACTAAACGGTTGATGACCCCCTACTTGAGCAGAATAGCTGTCTGTCAGTGGCACATTAAAAATGGACAGTGTTGCGTGAGTAAATGTGTTGTGACTGTGGCTAATTGACAAGGCCGAGCTCCTCTCCAGTGCCATCGCGGCGCAGTGCTGGGACGCCCGCAGTTTACAGTGGCAGTAATTATTGGAGTTACCACGGTGGCAGCACTACTAATAAGTGTTGACAGCCACACCCCCATGGTTGTTTGTTCTAACAGGCCAAACATCAGACACTCAATGGATTACCTACACATCAACAAGTCCTCATAGACACATCTGTAAGTAACGTTCAGTTTTCACGGAAAACTCTCGCAGAAGATTACCCCGGCCAAGTGACTCATTTCATGCAAATTACATTAATGCCGCTCAATGAATTCCATTGTAATCAACTCAGCTGCTGTCGAGCCATTAATGTTGGAGCTGTGGGTCATATGACATGTCCAATTTTTCACCAGTTGAATTTCCCTGCTATTAAATCAGCAACTATGAGCCCTTAAGCTATATTTTTTTATATTATTATCATTCATCGTATTATTGGTATTATTAGGGATAATTACAGGTTTGAGATCAAATGCAAAATAATAAATAATATACAAATAATGCTTTATTGTTAAATTAAACATATTACAATTACAACCTACAATCTTAAATAAATTGTGAAATATGTCACAGTTTATTCTATCAGGTTATGTACAGAAAATGAGTTCTGCTTTTAATATTAAATTACTGTTGCATGATAGTCTAAAGATTCTAGATAATGGTAAAACATTATTAGGAGAATTGTGACATCTGAATTTATGTGGTGTATGACCCAGCCTAATCAACACAGGGTCGCAGAGGATGTAATAATATAATGTCACATAACATGTCACGATTGTGACATCTGAATTGTGACACGATAAATTCAGATGTCACAATTAAAAAAAAAAACATACATTATGGTGATAAATTCATATTGATTGTTTTGATAATGCAATAACTGAATTACACATTAATTGTTGATTAAATAGTTATTATAAATCTGCAGTGTGCAACTTTCACCTGAAGCATTTCTAAGAAATAAAACGTTAAGATGGATCTTTTGTCAATAATTTTAATCAATTTTCAGAGAATTGACATGGAGATTTGGCCAATCACATGCTCGCAAAAATCTCCATCATAAATGAGGGAGATTGATCAAATGAGGGAGGCTCCTATTGATCTACACAACTTGTCAGCAATCCTACAGGAAAAGTGTCTATTCTAGCTCTGCCTACCACTGGTTACACAGAGAAACAGTCAGAAAAAGACAAACAGAAATATTGAAAAAGGATATAAAAGGAAAATCAGACATTTACATATAATGTGCTTAAATATTGGTGATGCATTTAGATGGGGCTAATTGCTGGAATACATTGGTCTGAACACAGAGCTAGCAACTAAATTTAGATTAGATGTAATGTCATGTGCATGAGTATGTTGATGTAGTGAAATGCTTCACTTTCATGACAAAATAATTTAGATCTACCAACATTATATAAAAATTAAAATGCCACACATTCAATGTATTATGAACAAATTTATCTTAAACGTGAAGCTAGTGAAGCAAGTGAAGCAAAGTCTGCCCCAGAGTCACCAAAACATGGGTTGCATCCCACTAATTAGCAAAGGAAGAGTTCTGTCCTCATGTAGTGTTGTGACCGGGCCCAGAGAGCACAACCAGCACTTTCCGTTCATTTCACCAAACAAGTCTCAACAGCAGAAAACAAGAGTGCTCATTTGCTTGATCATTATATTGTGACAACTTATCTGGCTCTAATTTGGAAATAATGAATTATATTAGCCACAAATCCTGCTCTTCTTTAATTAGTGGCTCTGGGACCAGGTTTGTCGTTTATGAGACGTCCTAGATTAGAGTAATTACACTGTATAAATCAATTAGGCCTCTCTGATTGTGTACACAGTGTTTTCTGTTGCAGATTAAATGGTGCTTATGATAAAGACAGAACCTGTCCAGCGTACTGTGAAGTGGGAAATTAAAAAGGAGGAAGAGGAAGGAGAGCAGAAGGGAGGGAGGACAGAGGAATCAAAACCGGGATACAAGGGCAAGGGCATGCTGGGAGGATAATTTGCACTTCCAGCTCGGTCTCTCTCATGCAGCCGTGGAGACACACGCGCACAAGGGCAGAAAGAGGAAAGAACCAAGGAAAGTGAAAACATGCACTGGCTGCTTCAATTGATCTGAGATTTATACTCAATAAAAAGAAAAGGCAGCAAATGGTTGATCTCATAGACCACGTTGCCCGAAAATATCAATTTACTCCTAATTTCAAAAACTCATTCTCCCACAGGAACTCAAGGAAGTATCAGCCAATATAATAACTGTAACTATATGTATTTCAAAATCCCAGGTGCATAGACCGGAGGAAAGGGTGGGATGGTGGGTGGTAGGACTTTTTAAAGAAAACTGTAAGACTGCAGTCTTGACCACCCCAGGAATATAAGTGAACGTTTGCTTTAAATAAATGAATACATACACAAAAACATAATAAAATAATAAAATAAAACATGAAGTCACATTTCATATGGTGGTCCTATGGACTATTTTGGAGAGCTATATAATAAAATATCACAAATACATTTATGGTTAACTGTGACAATAATTCCACAAATAAAATATTCAAATGCTGATGTTCTTCATTGAATTGTTATTATATTAAGTATGATTTATAGGTAGATGTACTACATTGTTATTTTATGAAATGTAGGTGCAGATGAAACTCAGACTGGTTCTTGGATGGGTAAAGTTAGGCTGCACATATTTTATACCATTACCCAGACATATTGGACATAATAGTATTATCTCTTAAAAACTATAAAAAACAAGAAATGTGCTCTTTTCAAATGAAATAACTGCAGCACATTCATATGTGTCTATCAAAATGTATTGTCTGAACAAAAGCTGGTGGCTATTTCACTGAATGATTGTTTTCATTACAAAGGAATCCACTAAGCTTTGGAAAAACAAATTATACATTGGCTATTTTATATGTAATTCTAGAAATAGGACATGGTAATAATACACTAAGCTCAGATGGCTTTTTCTTGTTTGTTTTAAGGAAATGAAATTTGTCCAACAGAAACCTAGGGCGGCACTTCTTTTAGCCAATGATAACTGCTCATTTTTCAGCAACTGAACCATAAATAAATAAAAAGAGGAGGCTTGCGTGACAAGAAGTGATTTAGCCTCTCTTTTCTTCCCTCGTGCTGAGGAGGGGCATGGCGCTCCAGCTCCTTGAAATGTCACTGCTGCCGCCGCTGCTCACGGTCACAGTGTGGTGGTGCAAGGAAAAACTAATGTGAACTGGTCTGGTGTGAACCCCTCACAGACCGAAGCTGAGGAAGACGGGAAGCAGGAGTGGAAATAGAAAGAGCTTTTAGCAATGTGTCCTAACACACACACAACTTTATTAAAAGACCCTAGGACTCCTCCTGTTGAGCTCAGAGAAGATAGAGAGCGTCCCCTACTGCTGCCTGCACTTACGCCAGCGGGTCTGTAGTAAACTGGAAGGAGATATTAAAAAATTCTGGATATTGTAACACATAATTAGGTAATGTTTTTACAAAATAATGTAAGAATTACAATTTTACATACAATGAAGTCACTAGAAAACTTTAGACCATTTTTTGGGGGTTTCCAACCATTCAACTTAATTGATAAAGAGCTTTCTAATCTTAATAAAATAATATTATGAATGACCTTATATTCAACTTATGTTTAAAAGCAATACTACATTTAAACATTTAAGTATGATAGAGTACATTTTACTTGTTGAAAAGTGAGTAAAAATGAGCCATTACAAGAAAACACATGCTTGACTTTCCCTGAACCTGACTTTGACTTGTTTTGAGGCAGACTAAAGACTAACTACTTTTAAAGTGAGCTGTGGTGGGACACAAAGCTGAAATGACAGACGCGAGACAGAGCAGAGATGTTAAAATTTTATGCTATCCAGCAATTGGCTAAAAGAGGACAGTCAGTTGCTGATTGGCTGAAGATAGGATGAGCAAATCTAAAACACCGGGAGATTGTAATCAACTTTTTGGATAAATGTAGAAGACAAAGGATCTCAGGCTTCGCACTGACATATTACAGTGCACATGTTCCACTCGCCCCCAACTGGGACTGCTTGTGTCTTTATTGTAGGCCTGGAGAATTAAAGCACAATCAGGTTTTCTGCAGATCAGAGTAATTGAGCAGGACATTTATGCACACACAGTTACATTCATAAAGTTTGTGCATTTTGCAGCGAGAGCATTCAGAGCATCTCTATGTTGTTTTTGTGGTTATATTTTCTTCATGTTTAATGTACACCTAAATCAAGAGCTACTTATAGTCTGTATAAACATATATGTACTAGATGTGCAGTTCTACTGAGAAATGCTTTTTCACCAAATGTGAGACACAGAAAACTCCCAACAAGTGTCCCTATCAAGAACAATTAAAAAACACAAAAATAAATAGAGAAAAAAACACCTTCATTTTCTGTTAGTTGTGATTTCAAGAGTCCAATGAAAAAATGACAACACAATTGAGAATACTTTGTGTCCACTTTTGTTTTTGAAAACCTCATAAAAAAAACGTTGCCTCTTGTCAGTTGTCAGAGACTGACACAATTATGGAAATTGCCCAAAATAGTTCTGTTTCTGAGAAAGTTACACAGTACAGTCATCATCTGAGCCAGTTGTCTACAATTACAGGCTGCACCAGGTAATGTTCGAAAACAAAAAACAAAAAATAAATTACAAAATTGAGTGTCTATATCATTTTTAAAGATGCAAAGTTGGTTTTCAAAACCAAGCTTGAAGATGGTTTAGGTTAGTCTAAATGTCGTAACAATGGCATGCTGGGTATCATGTTTGGATATTCTCCTATCCACAATCACTTGAATGTTGTTAGACATCATTTTTGACATATGTTTCTCAAAAAACTTCCCACCTCCCTGAACACAATAAATGCAGGACATTATGTTTGCAGAAATTTGTAATGTAAACATGGTTTTGTAACATATATTTTACACATCGTTTAACGTTTAAAGTGTTGCATGTTGGGAGACAGGATGTTTTTTTGTAACAGAGCATATCAAATTATTTTCCAATAAAGTACCCTTGAGGTAGAGTAAACACACATCCAAAGCCAGGAGCATCAGTGGAGCGTCCTGTCCACAGTAAGGTGCAGATCAAAGGCTGTACTTCCTTCTCAGCGTCTGGGAACACTCACTTTGATCCACTATTGGCTTGACCTTCGTGCAACCTTGTGATTTCAAATAAAGGCCTTTGTTCTCGCTCTCACACTTCAGGACAGAGCCAGATGCTAGCTCCCAAGTCTGGAGAGATAGGAAGATGAAAAAAAAAAAAACTTATGGGGAAGAGACATGACATGACTTCAAGCAACATACAAGAATATACTGGAAGAACATATCCAGTATCTGAATTGAATGTGTTATGATCTACTGTTGAAAAGTTCATCTTCATCCACAAATGCCATACTGGACTCACACATAGAAGCCATAGAGTTCAGTTCACACATACATTTATCCATCCCCCCTAGCACCATGCTTCTTACAGCGGGACATCATTTCACGGACCTAATACAAAACCCACTCGACAAGTCCTGCTTCGCACTGTATCCCATTACGCTGACAATCATCACCCCCTGTGTCAGACCGTGTTGGGGACTCTGTGGAAGGACTTTGGCCTTGTGTCACAGCGCTCCAGTCAGAATGGAAGAGAAATATTTATACCTTCCAGACAGATAGACTGATGTTTAATTCATGGCTATAAGACTGTGGCCCTGCTGACCCTGGTCTCTGGGAGAGAGCGGCTTCTCTAGGTCTATGACCTCTCATTAACACTCAGTGGGGACTCACCCCTGGAATGGCTTCATTTGTGTGTGGAAAGCTGTGTGTGTGTACAAATAGTAGTAGTTTGTGACTGTGACACTGTCCTTTTATGTATCAGAAACAATGCCCCCTGTAAAGTCCTACAGAATTGTTTCCATTTATTTAACCTGCTTATGTTTGTACAGCTTTATTTGTACCATAGCAAAAAAGTGGATGCCCTGGCAGAAAGCAACCAATGCAGCATTTCTGTTGCCCCCTGACCCAGCTGTTGACACCCACATGCCATATTGCTCCCAAGGTTCTGCTCTGTTACACAGCACACAATTAAATTGCATTAAGTTATTGTAATGCAGGGAAAGGCTGGCAATTAAACAGTTGTTTGTATGATGAGAGTGAAATAAATGGGTTTTAAATGGTAGGGAGCGACCCAGTGGAGGTGAAGACTGATGACACTTCTGAAGGTTAGCCGTTTTCTCAACCTCTCTGCAACTTTCCTGTCCTCGAGAGACCAGTGCAATGCAGATGTGAATAATTATCCAGTGGAGTACAATTTCAGCTTTCTAGGTCTTATTTCTTTTAAGAACTACTTCAAAGAATATCACAATTCTGACAAAATAAATTGGTTGCATTTGTGATTGCATTTTGGGGGTAAAAGATTGGAAGTCTGTATGTTTTTGTCATTGTTTTCCTCTGCCAACCAAACACTGAACAAGACTTGGCCTTGTGTGGGAAAGGGCTCAACCTGGTTTGTCATGATGTTAGCCTCAATGATGGCGGAGGTGCTTAACAACCTAAACATGAGCCTAAACAGTAACAAGACATTTTACCTTTTTATTGCTCTGTGTTGATTTAACAGACATTTGTTTTTCTGTTATTTAGAAACTAACACGTTACATAATTTTAGCACCATTTCACATTTTTGATCAATTTAATGTGTACACAGGTGTTCACATTTCTGCATGCACACAGAGCAACTGCAAATTCATCTTAACCGTGACAAACATGGCAAGTATGAGCTAACATGAGCAAGCATTATTGATTCTTTGTCCAATAGCTATCAAGAAATAATAACCAAATTAACTAATTACATGATAGACATTCATGATAAATAGTTACAATTGTGCACCACATTCACATCAGAGCGTATACGTGATGTATTTTCAAGGGTTTTCCGTCTCTGGCATTGTATGATGAAGATTAAAAAAAAAAACATCTCGCCGTGTGTCTGTTGTCCAGAACAGGCACATATAAACAGATGGGGAGCTAAATTGGTATTCAGTCAGTCTTGGTGTTGTGTCCCATCTGTTAAGCATTAGATGGCACCTTCAGATTCCAAGGGATAGAGATGAGTGCGCTTCTGCTCTGATCATGCTGCTTAACTGCTGTTGGGCTTGGAAACATACACCCACAGATAAAAACATGGGGATTCGAGTTGTCCAAACAAAACTTTTGAAACAATCGTAGTATGCTATGACAATATTTATAATAAAATATCAAATACTCAACTCATATACATTGTTTGCATATTCATTTATAAACATATCTATTGTCCATGTTGCTTAAACCATTTTGAACCTACATGTGCTGCCTATTTTTTGCCAAAAGTTTGTAAGGTATTTGTACAGGTATTTGAACTCAATATGTTTTAATGAATAACTAAAAGAATAACTCAGAATTTTGACACATATTACTAATTATACCACTATAATTGGCTTACCTTTCCATGTGGTCATGTTTTTAAAAAAGTATGGCTCCCAGATATGATTACATTGGGAGGCCAATAGCTCATGATGAATGACATGAGATTAATGCTTGATAAGATTCAGAATTGAAACAGGATTGATTCCAGAATTACTTAGCACTGACATCGTCTTGACTTGAAATCTGGACTGAATTGGGACTGAGCATGAACTGATAATTGCCTTGACTCTGGCTTTTGTAAGACTTAAACAGTAAAGCTTCAACCTTGACTCACGCCCCGGGACCTATGTTGACTTTGATTATAACATTTTATATGTCGGCCAACTAAGAAAAAATATTTGGATCATAGTGAGTACACCCAGAATATACCTTAAGTCAATTCTATGTTCCATGGACAAAATCATGCTTTATGTACAGCATAGCAAATATGTATATGCACCAAATTACAGCATAAAGTAATAGCATTGGGAGCAATTTGTTTCAATAATGTAATCGATCTTGTGTGCGGTGTTGATAAATCCAGTGAGACAGATGCAAGGGGTTCAACTCTGGTACCAGCGTTTGATTTGCATGAGCTTGTCAGTCATTAAGACATGCTCAAACTCACATAGTCTGGATCCGACAGCCTCTCGACAAGGGAAGGCACCACTGCTCGTCTGTCGGAGAGTTTGAGAGCTTGAGGCCTGATGTACACACAAGCTGTATTCCGCCATGATAAGACTAGCCTTATCACAATGCGAAACGAGAAACTGACGCTTGTACAACCACAAAAATCACTCAAGTGGATATTTTATTTTCTCGATTGTTTGTGAGAAATGCTTTCATTCTCACTAAGGGTTGGGCACTAATTTGTGCATCTTGAAGCTTAATGAGACGACTCAAGCATCAATTTACATTTTTTTTCTGCATATTCTCTATTAATTTGCATTTTACTGCCTTTTGCATGAACAAGCAAGGGGTTAGGGCCAGAAAGAATTTGTCTCCAAGAACATTATGTTTATTATATATTAGGTGGAATGTGTTTTGGTTTCTGCAAAGCTGCTCATTCAACCAAGTTAGTGTCAGAGTTAATTATTCCTCATTTGGTCATATAATCGCAGAGGGGATAATAAGCCTTTGGATGTCTTGTACTTAATAAATGCATGAGCAAGTCTCTCACAATGCCATACATTAAAACATTACAGCTTTCTGAATCTAAAGTTGTGCATGCACCAGGTTTTGTTCCCTTTTGAAATCTAACTGACTTTTAATGCCCATGTCCTGGACATTTTTATATTCATGCTCCCAGGATCCAGAGATGAATGAACCCCTGTAGTTGAATGGACATCTTTCTGGGGTCCAATCAATAACTTTGAACATAGTGTGAAAAATGATTGCAGATCAATAACGCTGTTGCCTGGACCAGACCAGCGTGATCCTCCCCTGCAGAGGGACAAAGTAGATACACATAGTGCTGCTCACAAATATGAAAGAAATATCAAAAGTACAACTGCAACACCCCAGGTTATAGCAAAACTGTTAAGATATTGTATTTGACAGGGTCATTAAATGTGAGTTTAAGTGACTTTAAAGAGTAGCAACAAAGGCCTTTTGGAAAAAAGTGTGTTCATGACCAGTGTGTTTTAAGTCCATGTGAACTTTAACTGACTTTCCTTCTCTTTTATCAAAACACTTGAGTTATTTGTAATAGAGACCAACATGTTTATTGACCAATACTAAACATAATAGATTTTTTCCTAAAGCATCAGATTGTACAGGAAATGGCTCAGAAGTCAAGGCTTCGCCAACCCTGTTGTTTGTGCAATAACAAACAACTAGTTATCTAAAAAAATAAAAAATGAAATATAGACCCAGAGAACCAGTGTATAGCTGTATTGGACTCGATAACACATGTTTTATATTGTATGGATATTCATTTATTCAGGAAATACATTTTTGCCAAATATTACAAGCTTTCTACGTGCACATGGAAAGAAAATTTAAATTTAATAAACTGATAAACTATAAACAAATGAAATAAATACAAATAAAAAATTTAATATACAGTATGTACCACATTATACACACATAATTGCCTTTCTAACTTACAGAATGCTAATCCACAATAATGACATGAGGAATGCAATATGAAAAGCTACGCTGACGCTTTAGCAATCAAAATATCCCAAAAGTGGCACAATTAAGTCATGAGCTCAATTGACATAAACAAAAAACAAATCTTACTGCTTCACCTTTTGTGAAGCCAAAGAACAAATGAAAAAGTATTTTCATGGAGTGATTTTCCTTGTCTTCACGTAGGAAGGTGACCTTTTGTCAAACTGTCTTCAGCTGCTTGCGCTTTCTTTCCATCAAACAGAGAAAACGATGGAAACAGCAGAAAAGGTATAGTGCACAAGACCAGTGGGGGTGGAGGTGTTTGAGACGGCTGATGCCAAGAATGGTGGGATGCAAATAGATTTGTGAAGTGTTTACACATGGCTAATTCCCAACTGTCAATCAAAGCCGACATTTGGGTAATGAAAAGAAAAAAAGAAAACCTCACACATGAGGAGAATGAGGAATAGACATGGGTAAATGTGAGAACAAGGAGAGTGTGGGGGATTTAACAGTGCAGATAAGACATCAGCGTGCTGCAGATTACAACAAGTCACATTGGGAAATGATCTGTATCGAGAGGAGAAGAAAAAAAAAAAAAGACAGCCTCATTTGACTGTCCTGAACTTCACTTAATATGGCCTCTCTTTTCATTTAGGTTATTGTTACACATTTTAGTCTCTCGGTACTGAAAGGGATGTTAGCGCAGGTCATGTAACACTTTACAAAGTATCATTGTGGTGTATAATTGGGGTGTATAGTGAGATGCAGTGTACATTTCTAACTGGTTGTTTTTATCTTTATGAATTAAAAATATTTTTCTACTGTTAGTAATCAAATACAAATGCATGAGAGTCACAGGGTATTGTACCACAAGCATAAGTAACACAAGGCTCTTGAACAGAACATGGAGCCTAATCATCCCTGTTTTCAGGACATGTTCTTGAAAATTTAGGGAATATTCCTTTATTCTTTTAATTTTTACAGGATTTATGTGCAAGCGTCAGCTGGACTTATTCTGACTACTCACGCCCACTGTCAACAGAAACCTTAGGCTCAAAACTCTTCAAAAATTCACAGTGGGTTTTACTGAATGGCACACTAAATTTGTGTCATTGAACAGTTGAATTCCAAAAGAAAATGTGCACCAAATCAAAAAACATGCAAATGCAAAACAGGCACACACAAGGGGCTGAAACCTTTTTTTTTATTTAGACATTTTAAACAATTCTGAGGCCATTTCTATGATTATAAAACTACCTTCTAAATGAATTACATCAAAGAACCCAGTCTAAGAAGTGTTTATTGTGTTTATTGTGTCAGAATTTCAGAATAAGGAATTAATAATATGTTCATGAAAGTTGATAGTTTGCAAGTATTAATGTTGAAAATTATCTTAAAATTAAACCATTGAGTTGATACCAAGTGCAAAAAGGTGAATCAAAAATAGGCTACACTACTTTTCTTGAGCAGGCAGCAGTTTCCATGCAAGTCTTTACCAACACTGCTTACATAAAATATTAACAAAGTGCACAGAGCTGAGGCATCAATCATAATTGTACATGATGTAACACATTCAATAAACCAAACACTTTCTGTGGATTGAAACATTTTGGATCCCACACTTTCTCACATGTGGACAGCTCCTCTTTTCTAAGTCTGTATTGTACTACTTACTAATGTGGCTCAGATTGTTTTAATCTTTGACACATTTTTAAGTCAAAGTCTACACTTCAGCTCCAGAGCATCACAACAGTTTTCCATTTTGTTTGTGTAAAACTCTTTTGACAATTTATCAAAATACTTAAGCAAATAACTTTGTTAATAAAATTCCTTTCGCTCACTTACGAAAACCAACTGCAAACTGCATCCAGTCTGAGCGAAGCAGAGAGTGTCAGACGGCTGTGAAGTGGTGCCTGTGAACTCGGTGTGCTGATGAGCTGTCAGTGCAGTATTATGCAAATGCAAAGCAGCTGGTTCATAACAGGGTCAACCCAATAGGAAGTTAGTGCAGCGACAGCCAATCAGAACAGGAGATGTCTGTCATCGGGGAGATAAGCAGTCCACAAGAGACAAGGATATTACAAAGACATGCTCTAATCTAGAAAGTTTGGATGCTAATGACAATAGTTTGAGAAATGTACATTTTTGTTTGGTTTGTGAATACAATGATAAAAAAAAAGACAAACTAAAAAAGGTTCAGCACTGTCGAGCACAGCTTTTCTAACCACATGGATTACGAGTCCCAGAAGCTCAAACATTATTGAGTGAAGATAGTTTTATCAACACAAACAGGCACACACAAGTTCTGCTCATACACACATTCTTCTCCAATCTGCTCTGAGGGTGAATATTTCAAATCAATAACTTTTAAATAAGAGCTGTCTCTGAGATGAGGAGTGTTGTCTCTTAACCTTTTTACTCCACTTTCTTCTTCAAGAGTTAGCCATGGGAATGCAACGGTTAACCCTTTCACCCTTTTCCCCGGAGAGTCCTCAAGTCCACTTTTTCTTGAGAATAATGAATACTCCTCTGATCCAGCTAATTGATTTTCAAATGGGGGTCGACTAAGGCTTATAGCCAAGAAGAATGGGCATCTTTTTTGTCTGAGAAAATAAGGAGCCTCATCATATCATCACCAAGGAGCCTCATATGTATGTAAACTTTTGATCAGGGTCATTTGAGTGGTTTCTGTTGTCATTATGATTTAAAAAGAATAAACACAATTGTTTTACAATTACAATACATAATACTACAAGTGAGAAAAAGGTTTTTGTTTTATCATTCATTATCTCTAAAAAATGGCCGAACAACAATCACATGTGGGTTATGTAAACTTATGAGCACAACTGTGTATAAAAAGTTAAAACTGAACATGATTTCCTCCAATATTAATATCACACCAAACTGAAGGTCAGAACTTACCCTAAACTACACCAATTATCTCTGCCTCGTTAAACATTATGTTTGAACTGCCAACATTATTTCATGTTTCTTGTTGCCTCCCTTTCTTCTGTTGATGCTTTTCTTTTTTGAGCTGTTTTTCTGAGGTAAAAGACGTATTTAGTGTTGAATAGATACTTTCCTGTTTTATCGGGCGCCACTAAGAGGTCTGCGTAACCAATGGAGTGCTCCTTTTTTGGAAGCAAGCTGTGATTGCCCCAAGCCCACCCAACCCAAACTGAAAATTCTTATCTATTGAAATTGTATATAATAAACAGTAGCAGGCATCATAAAACCTGTTATCACACAAATTGTTGATTTTACAATATACTTTTTGGGGTTTAAACCATATTCCTAGAAGAAGAAAAAAAATCAGGTATTAAGGAGGTGCCAAAGTCTCAGATCTAGTTTGGGGGCAGAAGAGAGGCCAGTTGGAAATATATACATTTAACTGGACAAATGCAATCATACTTATAAGAGACAAGCCTGAGTAATGACATGCTATACGCTCATTTACAGATGTAATGAAATGTTCTGTGAATGCAGTGTGAGTGCATTTATGCAAAGTGTATGTGGACTGGTAACCTCTGAAGCTTATTTATTTATATATATTAATATACTGTATATACTGTGTATGATTTAAATAGACCACTAAGTATTTAATTATTATTATTGAACATCTCTTTTACACTCACTTTCAGCACAGACTCCACAATCATGTGCGCTCTCTGCAATACAACAACAATAGCTAAACACCATCAAGAGGCTCAAATCACTCACAGAAATTGCAACACATGGTTTGGTTACTTTGTGAAACATTGATAGAACCATCTTTTCTCATTTAATTTGAATATACCTGGAAGTACTTACATCAAAGAGGAAATTGAAAAGCTAATTCTTGTAAAGTGAAAATAGCCTAGACAAAGTGGTTATTAGATCTGCATACATACATACTTACCGGTTTACGATACCGGTTAACGTGAAAGTGAAAGATTTCCTGTTTGCAAGCATGACTTAGTTCTCTCAGATTATGTTGACACATTTGAAAGTCTGGTAGAGCAAAATACATAAGCTGCTGATTCAAGAGGAAGATTTCTGTGGCGTTTTCCCTTGAACTGGTTACTATAAAAGGCAAATCTAAAATATGATTTCTTCCGCTTGAAACAGATGGTGACCATGCCAAATAATTTCTTGGCGCATGCATCTGAAATTCATAAAAAAAAAAACATTAAAAAACATTTTTGAAGTTCCTCTCTTATTATTAGTGTTTGTCTCATTCCTGGAGCTGTTTAGTCCTGTGGCACTTCTTTTTGCCCAACTCCTGATGGGCTACAACACATCCATTCTTCAAAAACTGTAAACAATGGAAAAGTACAATGTTAGAAAAGGAATAAACAGAATTTGATTTCTCTAGTGTCATATGTAAAAGTGTGAAAGTGTGGGTTTTTCGAACATTGAGCAGAGTTTGTAGGTAAACTACTGTATCTACTAACAAAGACTTATGGTGTAACGTGAATCCAAAAGGAACTGCCCCAATTTCTGGTTTACAACAACACAAGCAGGCTTAAAACGCAGTTAACAGCTCCAGATAAATGGCCACTACAAAGCTTTGCAGACACATTATAAAGCTTTTTTGCTAAGCTTGGTTCATTGTTAACACTGTGGTTAGTTGTTGCTTGGTCATGTCCACATCCAACAAGGCTGGAGCTGCTCATATCTCTATAACAAACACAAAATAATGAACCTAAGATAAGACTGCAAGTGCCAGAGCCCGTGGGCTTCGACTACGCGCACAAAGATGAGAGACAGATATGTAAAATAAAACAAAGCCATATCAAAAATTAAAATGAGGATGAAACCAGATAAAAACTTCAGCAAAATCTATTTCTGAAATGTGCTACAGTATGTGGAAAAAGAGGATCCGCTGATAGACATGAAAGGCACCCACTATTGTATAGACGTGTTTAAAATTGCATGACGGGGCTGGAGAGGATTTCAAAAGAATTCAAATGCAGGGTTCAGCTAGAGTTGAAATTAGAATACTGCGCCACAGCTCATCTCTCCGCTCGCTCCTGTGCTCGGCTCAGGAGAAACAGTAGGACACACAGGAGAGGAAACAGGGGCTCATTTGTTTCGTCACATTTTTATAAAGCATTTAATCTGGTTGTGGACGTTTTCTGTGTTTGGGAGCCAGTATATCACAAGCCTCAAGCCTGACAGGTCTCCAATCGTTTATGTAAATATACTTTGACAACTCAAGCGTTACAAAGTTGAGTATCTGTCGAACCTGAGGCCCATCTCTGTAAAAGAGCCCTGTTTTATGTCAAGAGTCCATTGATTCAAATTTGAGGCTATTATTTAAAGATGTTTCAGAGTCTCCATTTTGAGATAAAAAGCTTTGAAGTGATGCCTCGTTGAGAGACAGTTTTTTTGTTAAAAGATTGCCAAACATCAGCATGTATTATAATTATTTACTCACAAATAGTGTTTATTTCTGAAAAGTCACTTTGCTGCTTTCTGTTAGAAAAGTGGGCCACAACAAATTGATCTAAGAAAATTATGGTTCAACTTGAGCGACTGTTTAAAGCCATGTCACAGACCAAAAAGTATATAACCCCAGCAACATTTGGCTCCTGTTCTGATTTTTGACACAATACCATAAAAATTATTAGTCACAGTTGGGATTTTCTTCCTGAAATTAAACATAACACAATGAAAAACAACGTCAGTGCTAAAAGGAATCTGTAGAGAAACAACAATGAACTGCTGGGAAAACAAAAAAACTGTGAGGGAAATAGCACACCTTAATTTCCTCATTGATTAACCCTGCTAATGTGGTAATCTAGCCTGGTACCCTTTCTCTCTGCAACACCAGCCTCATCAAGAGCCAATTAGCTCCTCCGAAGCTCACGGCCATCCATCATACGCAGACAGACACACTCATCTTTTCTCCCTAATGTTGCATTGCGAGGCAACCCCCTGCAGTCGATACTTCTCCTTGTGCAGAACTGGTGCAGAATAGTGCTTAGCCATGGGAATACGTAGAAGAAAGATAACAATCAGACCAGGAAACCAGAAAGAAACCAGGTCCCTTTGCAGAAACCAAGTTTTCACTCACTCTTGACATGTAGCAGTGGTGGTTGGCAGTCAGCACCCCGGCAAGAAAGATTTTGGCTTCAAGTTAACACATTTTTACAGAGGGGACTGCGCAAACAGGTGGTATTTACTTGGCGTTTTTTTCCCAGTGGTAACTTAAATTGTAAAATATGCTGTTGTTGACTTACAAGAATCCACTTCTGTTCGAAGCTGTGCCAGAAATATGTCCTGTGTTTTTTGTTGTTGATTTATAAATTATACACAAAGCTTGAAAAACAAATCAGTCTCTTCTGGTCAAATTTGAGCATGAACTTGAATTTAAATTAACATTACAGGCCAAGCATGTGGCTGCAAAAAGTGCGCCATTTGACAGGATGAATATCTGTGTTTTCATAAAATCTGCTGGAAAATGGTATTCCTATCTTTTTCATTATAAGAAAAACAAGAATGTGAAATAGGTCAATGAACTGTTAAGAAGCTAATTAACTTTGTGTGACGTCAGAGACTCAAGTTTTCAAATGAATTTTGCAGTAGCCTGATGAAAAATAGATATGGCATTTTAGAGGTTTTGTGTGGTTAACCAATAGGACACTTGCTCGTTCTTAAAGTGTGTGTCTTTTTTAATGCCATTCTGAAATGTGGATGACATGCACTGGTTTTAAATCATCTTTTTTTTTTTTTTTTAAGATGAAAAATAAATAAATAAACAAAAAACTTATAAAATAAAAAAAACTAATAAAAGAATTAATAAAAGAATAATATTTTTGTTTTCCTGCCATCCATTATAAATATGTGCTGACTATATATAGTTAAATAATTAATGAAGAAAAAAATATAATAACTCAATATAAATAACTCAACTAACAATCAAAGCTGAAAAAGACATAAAATAAATAACACTTCACAATCATACAGCTAGGCTGTATGATTGTGAAGTGTTATTTTATCAATATTAAAAAGGATAATTCAAAATTCAGTGCCATTACTTAAAAAACTTTGCAACTTTCCAAAACTACTGACTAATCCAAGGTTTCCACATTGTTTAGTTAGAAATTCACTTGTAGCTTGATGTTTTTTCTGACAAAAAACAAAAAACAGTATTGTTGCTGTGGTCATTACCGGTGTTAACCTGTTGTTAACTTCTCCAACAATTGTTTAGAGATCTTATGAACAGCGGTTTGAACTTCACAAAATTTTACAGTTATGAAAACAAATCTAAAAAAAAGTGTATCACCTGCTTTAGTTTTTGCCGATACAGTTTTAAAATAAGCGCAAGTGCAAATTACTTTAAAAGTGTCTATGTCGACATCATGGCGCTTCAAAAAACATATAAGAACACACCATCTGCTGCCTCCACTGTACAATCATTTCAATAAGATAAGTGACATTCTCCTGCTGCTTTTTCCTGGAAGTAAAACATAATAATTCTGCACACTTAGGCTCTGGTATATTTATGCCAAAGTGTACTCTTACATGCAGCCATCCATTTGCAACACCTAATATGTGTCTGTGGGTCAGTGGCAAACAGAAAGGGAGGGTGATGCATGACAAGGCTTATAAATAACACCATTTTATTCCCTGTTATCCAGTTAGTACAGGTAAGAACAGAGATACGTTCAAGTCGATCATTTGTCGCAAAGAGGCAACATTTTACCACACAACTTTCTCCAATAAATCATAGCACCAGCAGAGAAAAAAATTCTCTGGAGAGCTTTTTTTAAGTACATGCAAACTGGTTGAAGTATTTTCAAATGGCGCTCTCTGGGGGCGTATGGCATGCACCGGACTGAAACCTGAATCGTAATTGGATATCAAGGGGTTCTTTAAGGAGCCGGGGTATAATTTCTAATCAGCAACAGGGTCTCTAAAGATGGTCTCACAAGAGTCCAGGTGGAATCTTGAAAGCGCATTTCCATGAGCCCATCTGAAAATTGCTTGAGGAGCTTCTGCGCTGATTTATGAATATTATAACCTGAAGATCATTACACTCTTGAGAGGTCTTGTCAGTCTCAGACACAAGTGTTGCAAAAGGATTAATAGTGTAGTTCTTAATGTAAAGCGCTTTATGTTGGCCCTCAGGACTTTCACTAAAATAAAAAATAAACAAACTACAAAAAACAACACCACAATAAAAAAGGGAGTGAGAAAATTATTTGTGCAGATGTGGAACAAAAAGTATGTCAGTACCATTGGACATTTATCCAAATGAATGATGTACCAAGTGGAATCTGTAAATGAAACTGATACATTTAATACAGTGTAGCTTGCTTTGCTCTGGATCTATACACACACTCTATTTCTAGAGAGAAACAACAGTAAACTTCTGATGATCAATATTAGTGGTGCAGCACTGGACCAGCTGTGTTATGTATGCTTTTCCCTCTCCATCTGCTGGCACTACAGCTGAGCTGACACTCTCCCACTTCAGTGGCCATCGCTTCCTCAGACACATCATACAACTCCACAGTGTTGTACGCAAACATCACAGCTGTGTATAAGAAGCTGCATCTCAGAGAAGAAGAACTTTTGATTGATGTGGCCTGAAAACCTTTTGTGCTGTTATAAGACTGGAAGCTGGAATTTTACATGCTCTATTTATTACAATTTAGACCTTTACATGATTCATAGGTGAAATTTGACATCTAACTAGTGTGATGCTCTGTGGGACTGTAAACATGCAACAACAAACCACATAAAGCTTAATGCATGGTTTAAACAAAGGCCCATACTGACTCAATTATAGGAGAAGGCCCCATTGCCTTTTCCGAATAAATATGAAAAGATGCGTTTGCAAGCTGGCCAAGAAACAGTGGAACTGAGTTTGATGCCAGAGCACTTCTGCAAGAGCTTGCCAATCCATGTCTATTTACAGTATTACTTTAGTATCACTCATGTGCTTTGTTGAGTTAAGAGTGGACTTAGAGCGTTAACGTCTACGACTATAAGGGCTTTGTGTCACTTTTAGTTGCACATATTGAGCACATCAGTGAATGCGGTGACCATGCCCATTCTGTTTGCAAAGGACAAAAATGCTGCCTACAAAACTTAATTCAATACAAAAGCATTTTGTTCACGGTTACATTAGCATAGCATCTGATATCATATTAAATATATCCCTTCTCGGAATGAACTCCCAGTTGTTTTATTTGTTACCTAACCCGCAACGAGTGATGTTACTTCACCTCATTTCCCTTTGGGAAACAGAGAGGAATTGGATATCACATGTTGGACAGAAGACAAATCTGGAAATGGAAGTTTATCGACAAGCTCACAGTGTTTTAGTAGAACAGAGGCAGCAGCCAGAATTCACTCATTGCATTTTATTCTTGAACACCAACGTGGTACAGACTGGAGGCAGTGTGCCAGCTGTCATACACCCAAACATGCATAAATTCATCATCAAGATAAATGCTGGTTTTCCTGGACAGACGTCAAGCTGTCTCCTTGGTATAAGATGGAGAAAGATGGTGAAAGAAGAGAATGAGCCTGACTCTGAGCAGAAGTCTTCTCTGCAGGGTACAAGAACCTTGTCTCTGTCATGTCTGTGGACGGGTGTGGCTCAGAGACAAGAAAGCAGTTTGATGGACAATATGAAAGTGTAATGCCTGGGGTTCTTAATGGAGATGTCCATCTGCCACTTTATGCAGAGTGCATACTAAAAAGCAGCATTGAGAGCAGGTATTAGTGGATATTGATCTACTCAAGTAAATGGTGAGACTAACTTTACATTTTGACATTGTTGGGCCAGATTCACAAAGCTTATTACACAATAAATTCTGGTAAAGTTTAACTTACTAAGATTATAAGAATGACCCTTCTTTGATAATCCTACTGTACACAGCTGACCAGACACTCCACTCTGTAACTATGAGTGACAAGGGCATGTCACCATCTCATAGGAACACATATTGTATTTGGCTTTATCAACATAACTCGTCATACATCTAACATTTATAAGAGAGATGTCAACATATATAACAGCTTTGTAAACGCTGGAAGAACCTTGTAAACGTCTGAGAATTATCTTATAAGAAATGTAAGATTCGTGAGACTATATGGGTGAATAAGAACCTTTGTCCAGTAGAGGGTCAAAAGTTAATCTTTAAAGCAGGGATTGTGTGGGATTTGAAAGCAAATTTCTTGTCTTTGATCCTTCAGATTATGGAGAAGTTGAAGTGATGTATGGTACACACTTATGCATGAACAATGGGAAAGACTTCAAGTGTAAAAATGCCAGGCCCTGTGTAGACATAGTCGATGACTGAATATAAATAAAGATAAGCAGATCATGAATCACGCTGGTAAAGAACTCCATACCTGTCCATTTTACTCCCCAGTAGGCCTTGACAAACACCAATAAGAGCCGCAAGACAGTGATCAATCTGCATTACATTTTACAAACTACTAAAACAACGCTCACCTTTTCTCCTTGCCGTGCAGCTATTGCACTGTGGCTGAGGCCTGCAGCTGAGGAAAGAACACATTAAACACAAAGGTCAGCACTCAGTTATTACGCATGGTGCTGTTTGCTAATAGCTCTGCCTGCAGAGGCAGCTATTGATCAGGCCCCATCCATGCTTTGGCACTGAGGGATACACACATGCTGCTTGTTCTCCCTGAACGAGAATGTTCACCTTGTGGCTGGTGGTTTTGAATGCAAGCCTGTGCTGTCTTGAGGAAAATATGTATTTGTAGGAAGGAATGTGAGCCAAGAAGAAATTCAGAAGTTTACCAAAACCTGTCACACAATGACAACTAACTGATGTAGAGACATTGATGATAGCCAAGCATTAAAGCAAAAACATGTCAGCACTTAATCTACTTGGATAAACCTTTGATCATAAAGTTTTTGGTGGCATTCAATTAAAAGTGCTCTGTGTCTGGTTTTAAAAACAAAGTTAAACACATTGAAATATTAAACAAAATTAAGTTTAGAAAATGATGTGCATTGTGTGTCTTTCATGAACATACACTGCATGAAGGCTCATGGCATTTATTAAATAAATAAAAAATATCTTCTGACCCATTTTTTCTGGGGCTGCTCATAGACAACAAGAATGCCCCTGCTGGGCTCCAGTAGATGTTCACATTGTCTAAAAAAGTGACTTTGCAAAACTTCATTCAGTAATGCATTTTTGCCACCAGATGCTTCTAGAAACTATCCATCCATCCATTCATCCATTTTCTTCCGCTTATCTGAAGCTGGGTTGCAGGGGCAGCAGTCTAAGCAGAGACACCCGGACTTCCCGCTCCCCAAAAACTTCCTCCAGCTCTTCTGGGGGAATACCAAGAAACATAGTTCTCTAGTGTGTCCTGGGTCTTCCTCAGGGTCTCCTCCCGGTGATACATGCCCCAAACACCTCCCCGGGAAAGCGTCCAGGGGGCATCCGGAAACAGATGCCCAGTCCACCTCTACTCTCTTCTCTCCTGTTATTTTACATGATACCCATTCTATCAAACAAATACAAAAAGTCATTCATTCATTTGTTATTTTTGTGGCATAAACATATTTTTTATGTAATGCAACAAGTCATTGACTGGGAATTAGACTTCTTGAGCTTTCATTTTTATGTTTGTGATGGGTCAGAGAAAAATATTTTGACTGACAGAAAATTAATTAGCACATTTCATTTTTATTTAATGAAACAGCTTTTTTATTGACCTTTACAAGTCTGTAGTGCAGGTGCAAATGGAAACCTAAAATAGATGACATGAGATGTATACATAACTTAAGGGAGCACAGTGGAAGATGGAGTGTCCTTTAATCTGTGAACATTTTACTCCAAGCCTTTTATCTTCAGCCGTGAGGCATTTGATGAATTGCTTCAGTTTCATGAGAGCCTGTGTTCTGTGGGAGGTCAATAACTCATCTATGATCACTGAGTGTGACCATCGTGATGCACTCTGATCAAGAGAGTAAGTCTCTCCTACTGATCAACTGCAAATCTGTCAACGCGATGCCCAGCAGTGGAGCAGCCTTAAACAAATCTTTAACAGCTTTGTGCCTCTAGCAGTTTCATCTTCGGTGCTCTCTGCTCGCACAAGTGAAGTTCTATAGAATAAGAGCAACTCCTAACATAAATCATTTTGTAATTATGTATTATATGCAAGACCCTGGCATGTTGACAAATTAAGCTATCTGGAAAGGGAAAATGTGCTGAGGCCTAAACGAACTATTAACAAAGAAGTTGGACCACAGTATGTTGTTGGCTACCACCTAAAGACAGGGACTAAAGGGATTTTAACCAGATATACCAGCAGCGATGTGAATTTGACTGAATAACTGATTATGGTGAAACCGTATGAGAAGCGGGGAGGGATAACGTATGTTTTGTATATTTTTGTTTAGTTTTCAACAAATAGAGCTGCTAACTTTACACTGAAAAAATCCAATAAATGTGTTTGCACCCACATAAGTATTCTGATTTGTACTTTGTCTCAGACTTGAACGTGACTCAAATTGATTCGGACATGACTCGGATTAGTCTTTGGTGACCGAGGGCACTGAGGATTTGAAAGTGACTTGGACTTGAAAACTGGTAACTTGACTACAACACTGCCTTCTTGACATGTGTTCTTGTTCCTGATTTTGCAGTTTATAGTGCCTGGTTAAACACACATACAAAGTCGTTTGTGTCTGTGTGCTTCCATTCTCTACGCTTATGTCTTTCAGCACAAAAAAAGTTTAAATCACAAGCAAGCCTCTGTTAAACAATATAAATTTTGGGTAGGGTCCTAATGGAGAAATCAGTGCTGGAATTGCAGTTTGCATAAAGACCATCTGCCTTTGGCTCTTCTTGTACACATTGATTTCAATAGAAAGGAAGGAATACAAAACACAAGTCTCAGTCCCAAAGCACACTCATTTATTTTGCTGTTCAGTAATCACAATTAGGTTTTTTAATCCATGCGAGCCTAACATCCGTGCATCATGTTGAAAAGGGAGCAGTTGAAAGGATAGCAGCACTCTAAATTAAATAGACATGAATGGTCACTTTTTCTCTTTGAAGACACGTTGTTGGTCTTCTTCAGCGGATGGAGCCATTTGAAGAAGAGAAGCCATCTGGAAACATAAGACCAGGAATTGATCACAGCCTTACTGAAGGAGTCAACAAAAAATTGAGTGCATCCATGTTTTATTGCCTATGTTTACTCTTTATACCTAAATATGATAAATATGCTACAAGGAATACATTTTTAACAGGGACATAAAGGATCACGGCTGTAACCTGATAGCACTAGAGCAAACAATAACACGAAATCATGTTTATGTTATGAAACAACAAATGTCTTTTTGTTATAAAAACAAGTCAATAATGATAACTTATTATAAGCATAAACTGTCAAAGCAAATTTGTTTTTGTTCTGAAGCCCCTTATTTGGCATTCAACTGTCAAATGCTAAATTGAAACAATAGTGCATAAAATAATGAAAAAGAAATAAATCTGGATAGATTTAAAAGATGTAAAGGCCTCACTAAAAAGTTACGCATTTTCCACCATTTATGGCAGAAACGGGTAGGAACTAGTCCCATTTATGCAAGTACATTTACTTGAGTAAACTATTGGAAACAAAAACTAAAATCATTTTTAAGGAACAAAACTCGAACAGAAAATGGGCTACCTCTGACTCAGAGATTCAATAAATACATAGTTCATCCTCACAGCCTTCCAAACACAAGACTACAGTGTAAGGCTTCTGCAGTGCAAGTCCAACACATAGATATTTTCACACATGGCCAATTTCTTTCTATTTATTCGAGCAATAAATCAAAAGTAACATGAGTAGTCTTTTTTATTATAATCTCTTTTTTAAGCAAATAATGTCTCTGCTCCTGATAGCAACTGTCAAATTATCCATAGCTCATGTAGCCACTTACAATCACTCAGAATAAACTCTTTGAAGGATTTATTGAACAAAAACACAAACAGAGAAGTTTGAATCAGGATAGGACTTGCGTGGAGCAAATAACCTGGACTGCTTGGGAATTAAGTGTTCTAATAAAAATGCTACTGTAATCTCAATGCAATTCAATATTCATTATGTTGCCAAATGTCATTTGTTCAGAAATGTATTGATTTGATATTTATTGCATAACATCATCACATCCTTGGATAATCTCTCGGTTACAATAGGTGAACACACAAATAGAAGAGGTGGCTTTAAGACTTTGTAGATAACGTATATATGAGAGATGGCAGCATTAAAGAGCTTATTAGGATTGACTCCCCCACACTACAGACACTTTAATAACTGTTCTTTATGTTATAATAACACAGGGCTGCCCCGCTATAGACGGTTTCCATTTCTCCGCCAGTGTCCATCATGCACTGGGCAGATTAAGGGCCTTGTGCAGCCTAATCGCAGACACACTCAGATAGCCCTGGGCCCGGCTTCGTTGGCTGTTAATGAGGCTATTTTACTGAAGCTGGCGCCACTCAGGGGGAACTAATCTCTGAGTGGTGTGAAGTGCAGGGTGAGAGGGGGCAGAGTAAGGCAGCGGACAAGAAAATAGCTGCGAGACCGCTTGTGTTTAAGCTTGGGCTGTTACCTGTCTTTAAAGGGGATCTAAAACAGGCAGATAACACTAGTCCTGACTGTTCTACACCTGCGGCTCAGACATAAACTGTCATAATTAGGATTAATATTGAAGCACTATAACCAAAAGGGGTTGGGAGAGTTTATAAGCTTTTACGACAGTAGGTTAATATAAAATGTACATTTGACAAGGGATAAATTTTTTCATAATACTTGACCTTACAAGTGCATTCTCTCAATTCATTTTAATTCATTTGAAATAAAGACATATTAAATATAGAGGTTTAAAGAATCAATGCAAATATGCATATCCCAGCTGCTTCAAGTGCCCATATTAACTCAGGTTACCTGAACAGAAGCATTGTCCACATTAGTGTTTTGAGGCATTTTCAATGTAGCCTCTGACCTAGTAACATGAATACATCAGTGTATTTTCCTAACCTTGTGGGTGAAATAATCTACAGCATTTTTAGAGTGTATGAATTAGTGTAGATGCTAGATGAAAAAAAGAAGATTAACTGCTGTTATAGCTATTGTGGAAGTGTGTGAATGTTTTATACTTGTTGTAATGAACGGGAAGCTGGTGGACCAAAAGAGCAGACACTGAGACAAAAAGGGAAATTCAAAAGGGTTGTTAACCGAAACAGAAGCAGGAGGTGGAGATCCAGAGGATGGTGGATGATGGAGTAGAGGAGGCAGCCAGGCAGGAGACTGGGGCTTGAGAATTTTCCAAAAAACCAAGAATATCCAAACTACAAGAAATTAGAGCCACACAGCGTACCACAAAAGGTAACAGTTAATCTGGTGCTGAGCAGAGGACTGAAAGGGCTTCTTCTCCTGTGGCAGCTGAGTGGTGATGAGTCGGATGTGCTGCAGATGTTGGTAAGAATGCAGGCTCCAGGGACTCCGCCCAGCTCCAAACAGACAAACACACAAAGACAGACACAGAAGGGAGGGAGCGACAAACAGGAGACCACGAGGAAAAGGCAAGGATCCTGACGTTACTTGTATGTGTTTTATAATGTACTGTACTTAGAAAAGCCCAACCAGGGACAGGAGTTTAAAATTAACATCTGCTATGAACTCTATATGCGGCACATAAGGTACAGGATTTCTATTGTAACTATGTTTGACTGCATTGTCCTTGTCAAATAAATCAATAACCCCATTGATGTTTGAGATAGAGTTGGTCCAAATCCTGGATCACCAAACCCTTTCTCTAATGAGACTAATCATATTTCAAATCTAAATGTGAAAGAAGTTGACCATTTGTGCTCAGCCACCTAAATCCTGAGATCAAGATCTTAAACTAATGCAAGGTTAGATGGCTCATACTCTTTTCCCACTTATATTCTAAACAATCTAAATCATTAGTAGTTTATTGCACACTGGTCCCTGCCAATAGAAATATTGGCAAATAACTCACATAGCCTATATTGGCTTAGCTAATGCTCTAATTTGTCCGTCGGTTAATGATTAATAGGGGCTTTTAAGGATCTAGATTTCCTTTATTAAATTTACATGAAATTCAGCTGCCTAAACTCAGTGTGGCTTTTATCAAATAACATATTGTCTGTTATGCCACTCTAACACACTATAAATCTTAAAGACTGATTATTTGCGGGAAAATGCCATAAATTAAAGGTAATTTCTGGAATAAACTGTATACACATAGCTTTACAACAAATATTCAGAATATGAGAAAGGGCTGTGCAGGATGATAAAAATGGTGACCCATGTTCATTTTCTTAAATGGACCGGATATGTTTTTTTGTGAAGGATGACAATTTAGACACTTAACAACTGGCCACTTGGTTCCAGTGACCTGATTCTGTGGTGTATTTTGGGAAATCTCATTTCCTGCTGCTCCCCAAAGGCTATCATCTACATTTAGGAAATCTGTTTTTGATGAGACATTTATTGGCGATGGTGAAGGTAAGACAGAAGTGGACAGATAAAAGGTGATGTGTAGGTTGGGTCCTGGTAAACTCTGACTGACTTGTATGTGCTCCAACCAATATAATAACAACTATACTATAATCATTGTCTCCATTAATTAACTTTTTGTTGTATTGATGTGGTTTATATTGTACCTAGTATATATATTTGCATTCAGTTGCTGTTTCACTGTGGAAAAAAAATAAACGCTTGTAGACAGATGGATTTTATGTGGTCATCTGTCCACATAGCCAGAAGATGGATTAAAAAGCAAGATCTGAAATGGTTCCCTGACTTTAACCAACTCGGGATGTACAGACAGTCATCCAATAGATCTTTAAGACTACCAAGATCAACCCTAGTTTAAAAGTTCCCTCAATCTTGTTACTATACGCTAACTGTCTATGGTTGTGCCCTGTAGGTGAGTGAAGGACAATGTTCAGCCAACTGAACTTGCAGTTGATGAGAAAATCTGCTCTGGCATTGGAGGCCTGTCCCAAATGATCCTGTGCACGAGCAGGTGTGAATGAGTCAATTAAGAGTTTTAATGAGGAGGAGGCTGAGATGAAGGCAGAGAGGAGACGATATCGGAGGGGTGTGGGGGAGGTGGGAGTTGATCTGCATACTTAAGTGAAGGTGGGATTGTGAACGGAGGAGGCCCTTATGTGAACGGGATCACTGCCAAACTCACAGAGCCTGTCTGTTAGGATGCTAGAACAGGAGACAGCTACAGACAGTTTTCCATGTAAGACGTTTGCTGCCAGTGTTATTTTTGTCTTCTAAGCAAGAGAACATTGATGGTTTATTTCTAATTTGACTGTAGTGGTCTCCTGGTTAAACGCTAATAAGATAATGTTTAAAGTTATCCTGATTGCTAATCACTCACTTTTGTGCACAAATGCATGCCTAAAAGTTTTTTTCAATTGTCTACACCACATTGTGCTTATTACCTCGCTTTTTTTATGTATTTTGCATTTGTCAGGTTTCCAGGTTCAATTTAAATGGTAAATATGTTAATGTATGTTATCTGAACATTTCATAATCTGTGTGTTGAATGTTTTTTAACATTAGAAAAAGGTAAAAAGTTTTAGTATTCAATGTCCAGTCATTCAGGAGAGTAGCCATCTTTGGAAAGGCATAGCTTTCAGTCATGCTCCAGTACATCTGTGTGGCTTTCTATAAGGCACCTTCCAAGTTCAGAGATGGGTCAGTGATCAAACATTGCTATAATATTATAAGAAGCAGCCCATTTATGTGACAAAAGTAATGCTACAGGTGCAGACAGTTACGAGCGGATACACAAAGGAATTCTAACAAAAAGGAGTAGTTTGCAAATTTAACTGCTGTAATATCAGTCGCCAGGCAGGACTTTGTCAATCCTCCATAAAAAAGGAATTTGAAGACAAATATAGATGAGCTCTAAAGTGGCGTCCCAGTTCTGAAGAACTCAGCATGTTCTTTCTATTTGTCCCTGTCTTTTTAAGCAGATCCACTGGTTTTTGTCTGGTCTATTTTCATCTGCGACCAGTTCCTTTCTCCTGCTCACCGTGTGGGCTCTGTCCCCAGGCTAGGAGGGATAATTAGATTTGGGAATGCACAGAATAAGTCAGTGCTCGTCTCAATATACATGCACATGTGCACACACGCAACACACTGTATTATGCAAAATGGTGGCTCATGCTTTTTTGGAAATGTACAGAATGAGATGAAAGAGTTGCTGAAAAGATAAATACAGGGTTCATACAGAGGACACAAGGAAAAAACGTTCATAATGTTCATTTTCACTCAACAGGGTCACACTTATTAACATTCAATTTGGGCTAAAATGGGCTATTTATGAAGGTGTAACCCTACTGTGATTATGCTTAAGCATCATTGACTGATGACATTTCAGTAGGCTATATATCTTTATCCTAAGCAGCCTAAAACCCTTAAAGTGTAAGTATATGTGTTTATCCATACATCCATGTTCTACCGCTTACCTGGGGCCGGGTCGCGGGGGCAGCAGTCTAAGCAGAGACGCCCAGACTTCCCTCTCCCCAGACACTTCCTCCAGCTCTTCCGGGGGGATACCGAGGCGTTCCCAGGCCAGCCGAGAGACATAGTCCCTCCAGCGTGTCCTAGGTCTTCCCCGGGGTCTCCTCCCAGTTGGACATGCCCGGAACACCTCCCTAGGGAGGCATCCAGCCACCTCAGCTGGCTCCTCTCGATGTGGAGGAGCAGCGGCTCTACTTTGAGCTCCTCCCGAGTGACTGAGCTTCTCACCTTATCTCTAAGGGAGCGCCCCGCCACTCTGCGGAGGAAGCTCATTTCGGTCGCTTGTATCCGCTCATGACTATATGGTCATGAGCAGTATATGCGTCATGTTTTTAAATTTACTGTAACAATGGTGTATCATCTGTTGTTTTTTAGTGTATATTGTGTGTCACTGTCTGTATTTATGAATGCAGCAGGCCCCTGCTCTAAGACAAATTTCTCCCCAGTGGCACAAGTAAAGAAAGAAACCAGAAACCAGAAGTCTGGTGAATTTTGAAATTTAAAGGAATTATTATTATTTTTTTTATTTTGTTCATGTAATCTTCAAGTAAAACCAAAACAGAAAAGTATATAGCGGCAAATAATTAAAAATATGTATCCTTGAAGTTGTTTTCTCTTGTAATTGGCTGCATATTTCTTGTCAAGTGCTTGCCTGCTGTGTATTGACTAAAGACTAAAGATGAAAGGGTTTATAAAAGTAAAAAATAAATCTTTAAATACAATAAATTAAATGGACGTATAGACTGTGACAAAACCTATACAGTATACAAAGTTAGCATTGGTTTCTGAAATTGACAGACTGACCTCGTGGATCCTAATCACTACCACAATTGAAAATAACTCCGCTAACTATGCTATTCACAAAGATATTAAAGAACCTCTGTGGTAGACACCAGACAGAGTAATTGGATTTCAGGTGGCCCGCCTGCTAATGCATGGAGTGAATGTCAGGGATCTTGTGAGTACTCAGGAGGATGCATGTAAAATGGCATCTGTCCACATAGCATTAAGCCAACTGGGGATGTACAGGAAGTCGTCCAATAGAGCTCTAATAATATTAACAACTACCAAGATCATCCCTGGTTAAAAAGCTAAGAGTTATTACCTCCAACTGTGAAGTTCTCTCAATCTTGTCAATAAAGTAAGTAAAGAACTTTATACCTAATCATAGAACACATACAGTATACATAGATTTAACTAGATTATTGTTTAAAATTAAACTTTGGGAGTAACTTTGGCTTTGTGAAAAAACTGCAAAGCCTTGTACTGAGACTGCACAATAAACCAGTTTCTGCGGGCAACGAGACATCCAAGAAGACTAAAGCGAAACCACAGACCTGGCAACACAGAGCTCATTGTTACCGCGAAATGACCCATATCCAAATAATAGCAGTTTAAGTATGCATGAATTCCACACAATACTGGTGGAAAGAAACAATGAATTAGTGCAGCGTGTAATTATTATTCATGTTTTTTGACAAATAGGAAAGGAAGCTGCTGATACGCATTCAGAGAGACCAGCACCATAAAAGGACAGAGAGAGCATAATTAATCTGTGTCAGCACCTTTCTTTTCACACATTTGGGTTCAAAGTCGAGGGTTATCTGAGCTGTACTTTGCCTGCACCTGCAAAGAACAGTGTTTTTTTTTTTTTAATCTTGTGTGTCAAATCGCAAGTCAAGAAATAACTTTCAAACTTTCAAACTCTTTTGTAAGACAGATACTGACACACTTGTGATTGTGCTTTAAAAAGTTCTTGTAGATTCTTTTGTATCTTTATTTTACTCGAGGGAGAAAAAATAGATTTAAATTTTTATTTTTATTTTTTTTACTGATAATGTGCCCTTGAACTGAAAACAGATGAGAAGCATAAATGTTGTATTAAAATGTTGTATTAAACAAGTTAAGAGGTGTTAAACATGACTTTGGGAGATACTATTGTTTCTTCTCCACTATAATAAAAACATTTATTTGACTGCAAGAGTGTTAGAGGGCAGACATAGCAACTCGAAACAAAGTTATCAAAGTTAAATGGCTGTTTTAGATACCTGAGCGTCTGAGACTACACCAGCATTGGTCACTTTTAGATGGAATAACCTTGGAATGCAAACAATGGGATTAAAGCCTCTACCTAATTCATTTTTTTTTCTGTTCATGGTCTCCCAGCAGCATAGCTATATTTCCTGTTTTTCTTTTATTAAAAACTGAAAAACTGGACCAATTTGCCACTGCAACATACTAATAAATTACATCAAAGTCAATTGCGATTACCTTAAACTTGTAGCTCTGAGTTCATTGTCTGTTGTTCCATCTGTTTCCATCCTGTAAACATCTCCAACAACATTGGAAAATTCGGAAACGTACTATACATGTTCATGAATTATAATTTATTAAATTAACATTTGAGCACTGATCATATGCAAACAGCAAAGAACAGGATTCTTGTTGAACTGTGACGCTGAGTGCATGTTGGGCTTCTCAGCAGATGATAATAGGCCTGTGCCTGTCGTCTATTAGGCGGTCTTATTAACTGAAACTCTAACATCATGCTTTATCATTACGCCGTTACAACTCTGATGTAATCTTAGCTTATGAATTAAATTACCTGAGTCCTACATGACTTTAATAAAGTGTGAGCAAGGGTTTATGCCAGCTCTGGGTCTTACGTAAAAGAAAAGTGACTCATTCCTTGGGGAGTGCAAATGAACAGACCTAAAATGGGAAAGCCACAATGCCGGAACGTTTGATTCTTTTATAGATTTGATGACTAAGCAGCATAAAATCGGACTGCTATATTTTATCCTTGACAAATGTAACTCAGTTTTAATAGAGTCTTATTAATGCGGCATGTCAAAATTACAGCATTAGGTTGACAGTTTTGGTATGAGTTATTTGTGTCTCATATGAAGGGTTTTCAACTGTAGACATTGAGCAAAAAATACAAGAAAAGAATGCATCAACCCATCTTCTGCAGCTGACATTTTCAAGAGTTCATTCAGAGGCCATGACAACTGCACCCAAACATCATCTGAGACCATGTCAACTTTTCAAGACAGAAAAACCCACATCAAACTCTCAGAGAACCCTGACAAGCAGTGAAGATATTCTACTGCCAAATGCACAAGATGTATAAAGAGCCCAAGGCAGTGGCTGATGAGGCTTTTTACCCAGGTTAAACGAGGCCTCAAACACAACATTTGTTTTTCACCTGCCGCTGTGTCTGTCTGCAGACCTGCACACAGCTGTGTTGTCAACAAGATGGATATCTTATGGCAATGTTAAGCTTCAGGACTGGGTAGTTTGTTTGTACTGAGATATAACTGCTTGTTCAACATATTCAGTATTCAACATGATCAGCAAAGACATCATCATAAATTCAAAATACAAAACAAAAAAGATTATCCAGACCTTTTTACAGTTTGTAAATAACTTGCACATTTTTTGCAATTGAAGTAAAGCACACCAATTTAAATTCTGCTAAAATCAAAAATCTGCAACTGACTACATGTGTTTGACATTATTAAATGGGTAAATGGATCTGCCTGAGTGCTGGTTTAACTCCAAAATGTCATCTTACCTCGCTGTTCTCTTTCTAAAAGTACTTAAACATTGACAAAACGAGAATTAATTTATTCATTTCTATTCTGCTAAGTCTCGTAAAGGGGTCACAGGTGACTAGGGCCTTAGCTGGGCTACACCCTGGACAATGGCCTGTTAATCGCTGGGCTGACACTTAGAGACAGACACTGAAAGACAACCGTTCTCTCTCACATTCATTCATTAGTGATACTATACATGCATGTCTTTGGACATGCAGACTCCTCACAGAAAGGCCTAAGCTGGCAGAGGATGTTTGAGTCGGCCAGGGTTTAACCTCACGACCTTGCTGTGAAGCAGTAAAAATGCTTCAATTGTCACTTAATGGCACAATTCCTTATCATAATGTTTATTTCACATTAAAATCAATTCTCCAAAACACTCCAAGGTCCCATGTTCATCTGAAGACCACAACAAAAAGAAACCAAATAACGAAAATCTTTGTTTTATTTTCAAAATGGTGAGCAGGTCCTGGGCCACATTCCATTGAATCTTGATTTGAGCAGACATTGTGGACACGTTGTCCAAAATACATCATGTCTGGTCAGTTGAACATCCCTGTAAAAGGAATCTCACTGAACCATTACTGGGGGAAATTGTCAGGAAAGATATATATTGTCTTCAAGTAAAGCCATTAGTTAATCTTTGCTTCTTTCTGTTTAACCAAGCCCCGTTCCAATAAATGACTGTGATATAATGTGGCCTTGTAGAGGGGCATGCTTTAGGATGGGTCTGCCGCTTGAATGATGCATGCACATATCAGAGGCAAGGGTGTACGGACTGAGAGGCAGATTTTTCTACCTAAGTGCCTACGGAGGTGCAAAAGGGGATATGAAGGCCCTTGGCATCAGACGGCGCGTCTAACGGACTGGAAACAAGGCTTTATATTCAGCAATTTATGATCTCAACAAGAGAAGAGGAGTGTAAAGTGAAAGAGGAGGGAGATGATACCGACAGACCCTGGGAGGTGAATTGAAGGACATCGGCCAAGACAAACTCTCATCAGCAGATGTCGATGAGAGACGCCCAGTTAACATGAACAAATGGGATTGCTTCGATCTCAATCTGATATGTGTTTTCACAGAGCTTTTCCTTGTGTTCACTTTTGTTTTTTCTATCTTGATGACATCCATTGTGAATTTACATTATACTGCAATACAACAAGTTAACAACACAGACAGTCATAGCAATTATAATGGACCATAAAACCAATGTGTTGTTCAAATTTTACAAAAATTGCCATTTAACATTGTTGTAGTACTCAGAAAAAAAGACAAAAGATGTTCATGGGGATTTTACAACAAGATCGACTAGGCCCACATCACATTTAAAGTGATATTCCAAATTTAATGTATGATTGTATGGTAGCCTGGCCAACCCTGTCAGACAAATTGTAACCTTTTATGTAAAACAGGGCACGGTCTGTTAATTTTTTCATTTCTCTGAATGGTTGTCTATTCAATTGCATCCATAAATGGTGCATTCTGTTGGAATTAGGTTGGCTTGTAGAGTACTTGTGACTAGATGAATTACCGAAGGATTGTGGCTTCACTGCATGTACCAACCTCTTTTAAGCCAGGTCATGTTTGTAAATGAGAACTATTTCTCAAACATTTTACCTGCATAAATAAAGGTCAAGTAAAATAAAATTAAAATTGAACTTAGATAATATTTGTAATTTACAGACGTAATATTACTAATTGGTGTATAATTGGATTTGAGGTGCTTGAACTGTTCCCTGGTATCTCTTTTATTACTTCCTGTATTATGCTTGGGTATGACTACGTACTGTAAACACATTTCTGAAAGTATTACATTAAAATTGGGACACAGGGATGTCCGGTTTTGCTTCCGTTTCCATTTACCTCCAGCGCTGCTTCCCAGTTTGCTGTTGGCAGACTTGCACTATCTCTCCCATGGATGATTATGTTGGCTGGTAGTTATGAGGCGAGGTGATTAATCCCCAGAAGGGAGGAAGAAACCATATTAACCTGCCTCCTGGTATGCGGTATCACCTTATAAAAAAATATACTGTGGTCCAACTGCTGTAGCCAATGTGGCGTCAACAAAATCTTTCAGCTAATTAAAACATTAGACTTCAATGGGCTGCTAGTGATGATGAGATGTAACTCCCATATTCCTTCATGTCAGGGGATTTAATTAAATGTCCTCATATTCAGCATATAGTGCAAGTTTGAAGTTCAACTACAGAATGCACGACGTCTAAACATCTCTGTGAAGTGCATTACTATCCCCTACATGTATCTGCTCCTGAATCCGCCTAAAGCCGGACAAGGATAGTTTGGAACATGTTTCAGATCTCGGAGCTGTAATAGGAGATCAATGACCTGTAAAAGACGGTCAGGGATAGAAAGGGCTCCCCATGAGACGTTTGCGCAGGTAGATATAGGATATCAGCCACAGTAGGAGTTTTAGCTGGTGTAGCACTTTGGATAGGAGTGGCTTTGCAATGATACTGTATCTTACTGCAGCTTACCTTTTAACAGAGACATTTTATGCAATTTGGTCCATAAAAGAGCCGCCATAGAAGGGAATAGGGCAGCAAAATGATAAAGTCTTTACTTAAAGTCTTTGCATGGTATGTACATAAACAAAGTGAATTTACATTATCAAATATAATTTTGGATTGTTTTATAGAAACAGTAAAAAAAAAAATGCACAAAAAACAAAAACAAAAATTGGCAATTGGCAGATTCATACCAAGACCAGAGACCAATATCAGGTAACACTTAATATTGACTAAAATCAGTGGTGAAATGTGTCACTGTTATGCAGCAGTATGTGGTTCTCGCCGTTGTGGTATAACCCTTGTGCTAGTATTAAAATCAGTGCATATCCCGATCAACCCAGTTTTGCACCTGAAGGAGGTAAGGTCTCTTAACAGCACATAAATGTAGAACGAGGGGGACAGAAGACTGCTCCAGTTTCTTTTTTTCACATCAATCGATTAGCTTATCTGGCAAATTCACTTTCCATACTGTCTTTATTCCATCCTAATGTCGTTTGCCATCTGCTCTGACCTGTCTTTCTGAACCAGCCCAGCCTTCTGCCATGGAATCCATCTGTCTTCCTCTCTCTTTGGTGCAGATGGAGCAACATGACAAGGGCACGGCAGCCAATCCATTTCCACCTTGTCATCTGCAGGCATTTCGATCTGCCACTGCGCTCTTCCATCTCGATTAGAGGTGGCCTGCTGGCAGCATACTTTGGTATATGTCTGTGGTGTGTGGTCTTAAGCTGAAGTGACCGGTCCAGCCACATCCACCACCTCCTCTTCTACTTCTTCTCTGTCAGCTAGCTGTCAAAGTCATAGCCGTTGTCGCGGTGTGGATTTGAAGAACATGGCCGCTTTGCCTGACAATTACTTTCCCCAGGAGATGGGAAATGGCAGCTAACAGCAGCAAATCTCAGATCTGGCATTTCTAAAAGTTGATATAATGGTACGACAAATTTTTTATCGATTTTATAAGGCCCAAGTTTACAGATGAATGCACCACATGTGTCGATACCATCCACATGTGATATGATTGATAACATTCTGTTTGTGGACTACATAAGATAACCTTTTCAACCAAAGAAAATATTTTTCACCTCACATTTTCTGCATGATTTCCTTTCCTAATAGTCTGTACATAATAGGATGGGATGTTTGGATAGGCAAACATACACAACCCACTTCCTGGTTGAATATGCACATTTCTGTGATTCATATTTGCTTTACTCATTTTGATAAATCCCTATTAAAGCGAGCAGACACAAAACATTGGGTCATGCTCACATTAAGCTGGCCTCTAGTGTTAGTTTGTCCTGACTGAGCCTGTTTGCCCTTCTCTACATATGTACACAACATCAGTCGGGATTTCAACGTTAAGGCCCTGTGTACACAACAAACACTTTTCCTGACACCAGAAAAGCTGGGCCTTGGCATTTTGAAAATAACCTCTGTAACTTTTTTGAACCATATTCTAATTTGCCTCTGCAAACCTGAACGCTGTGTGTATTTTAGGCCAGCAGGTGGTAGTGTATTTTTTTTAAAGTAACAACAACAGCCCAGCGTAATGAGAAAGAGGTTTTTGAGTAGGGGATGCTCAATACCAAGAATAGTATGTGTATAAGATATACAGGTGTGCTCATCCAAAATAAATCACAAATTCTGCCAGGGTTTGTAAACGTATGAGCACAATTGTATGTATGCAAATTAAAAATGCACCTTTTAGTTGATCACTTTAGTCCTGTTACATGTTCCACACAAAGCAGGATGCAGCAAAGGAGGGGACAGTGGCTTGTCTTTTTATGTTGTGGGGAGCACAAGGCCAACTGAGGTGAGATACTGAGGATATCTTAAACCATTATCACATGAAGGAGCTTAAAAGTGGTTTTATTTCTACAGAATGCCATGGAGAAAACACAAACTGACAATCGTTCTACTTTTCCTCTAGCAGATTAACTTTAGCTGAAAGAACTCTAATAAACCCTCTGATGTCTGCAATACGAACAGTTCCTACTGTACTTTACTATTGTGCAAAAACTGCTGTCATCAAGCCTCTCCTAAAGGAGATCAGTCTTGATGATACAGTGATCAACAACAATAGGCCCATATCAAACCTGCCATTTTTAAAAAGTTGTATCTCAGCAACTTACTGACTGCCTATTGCTTAACAAATGTCTTGATCCTTTTCAGTCAGGGTCCAGGTCCATCACAGACAAAGACTGCACTTATCAAAGTCACAAATGACATCTGTCACTGGCACGAGCAAAGTCTCAGTCTTAGTTCTGTTGGACTTGAGTGCTGCGCTTGATACAGTGAACTATGGAATTTTGTCACAAAGATTAGAGAAATGGATAGGTTTTTCTGAAACTGCCCTTAAATGGTTTCAGTCATATCTTGAAGACAGGATTTACTTTGTTTTGGTTGGTAACTGTGTATCAGACCAAATGGCCCTGACATGTGGGGTACCACAGGGGTCTATCTTGGGACCCCTATTATTCAATCTTTTCATGCTTCCTTAAGGCCATTTAATAAGCAGTTGGGACATATCCTACCATAATTATGCAGATGACACATTTCACTCACATCAGGTGAAAATGGACCAATCCATTCATTGTGTCACTGCATCAAACGGATTGATGGGTGGATGTAAATTTTTTTTCTCCAACTGAACAGAGACAAGACTGAACTAATCACCAGAAGCAGAGAGAAAGTTCTTTCTCTAAAATCTAAAAATCAGGTTAGAAATCTAGGAATTATCATAGACTCAAATGACTTGAATTTCCACAGTCACATTAAGTCAATGACATCATCAGCCTTTTATCACATTTCCAAAACATTTCCAAAGTCAAAGGGATAATGTCTAAACCGGACTTAGAGAGACTTATCCATGCTTTTATCTCCAGCAGGTTAGTTTACTGTAACATACTGCTCACTGGTCTCTCAAAACGAGGGTTAAGACAGCTGCAGCTTATTCAGAACGCTGCTGCAGGAAGTACGACCACATCACGCCAGTTTTAAAATCTCTGCACTGGCTTCCTGTTGTTCAGAGAAATGACTTTAAAAGAGCACTGCTGGTTTGCAAATCTCTTAATGGTTTAGCTCCAGAATATATTTCTTACATACTAGTTCCATACTTCTCAGGCTCTGAGAACATCTGGAGCATGCCTTCTGTTCGTGCCCAGAATAAGAACTAAACCTGGTGAAGCAGTGTTTAAGTTCCAAAAACCTGGAACAAGTTACACAAGCCTCAACTTTTACAATGTTTAAGGGGAAATTAAAAACCTTCCTCTTTAGCTCCGCCTACATTCAGCAAAGACAACTGAAAGAGTTTTTTTATCTGCATTCTTTGTCTTTTATTTTTTTTTATTCTGTATTTTACTTATGTTTCTTATTCTAAATATTTTCTGTGTACTTTAAACTTGTCTTTTTTTTTTTTTTTTTTTTTTAGTAAAGGACTTTGTATGAATTTGCAATATTAATAAAATTGCCTTGCCTTAATTCTTCTTACACATGTGGATGATCACATTAATGGTTTTTCAACAAGATTACTGGAGACCATTTTTTGAATACGTGTAGTTCCAGTTTCCAAAATGCTGTGTTTTGTTAAGAAATATGGAACCGAAAAGATGGTTTGCTGTTTAATTTTACTTAATTTAACTGTTTTCATGTAAACATTGGCTTATCAAAGGCAAGGAAAATTGGTTTGACTTTAAGATGTTTCAACTCTTATTCAAAAGAAAATCTGCAACATAATTAAGTTTCTTAAGTAATTATAGTCTCCTATTTGGGAGTGCATACTAGACTCTTCCAGACCCTATACATTTGTCTTTGAAGACATCTATTTTTCTGCAATGGAAAGTGACTAACAGTTAAAAATGAAATAAGTGGTGTGATGTTGTGATGTTAACACATGGCCCTGCATTATACAGAGCAGTAATTGTTCAAGGACTTTAAAAGCATACATTTATCATCTTTTTGTGTGCCTTTGATGATAGAGATGTGCTGCCATGCTACCCTTTCATTACCTCAGCCACTAATCATAGAGCGCAGTATCACTAATGATAATCTCTGCTCTCATCATTGTTCCTTGTACCACAAAGCCGAATGTAATATCTTACCTTGAAACAGTATTCTTAGGTCAATATTTCTATAGTTTTTGAGTTTCCACTGTGTAGCACAAGGCACTGTTAAGTTGTATGCTTTCTACTACAAAAGACAAAAGATGGTATGACAGTGTTGTGGCACTAGAGGGTGAAATGACGAATGTTTTAGTAACAAGTGCATAGTTATACTTGTCTGATTGTGTGGAGCTGACGTGAGGAGGACAGAACCCTGCTTTGCACTGGTTTAAATGCCACAGTAATGTGAATACTTTACCTTAGGAAGGATTAACCATATCTAAGTTCCTTTAAAGCAGCAACATATACCTTTTAGCTGAAAGTATATAGTTGTGGACTCTGTTTGTAAAAAGGTCCAAGGTACCGGACATAAAATCAGTTTGTTTATTGAGACTGCACTTACGTATGTTTCTTAAAAAGAAAACTGCACATAACTCTTACATGGATGATTGTGTTGTTTAGTGTCAGTTCCTTGCTGCTGAACAGTGAATTAAAACACGTAATAAGACTGTAGGCACAACATGTGCTGTTCCCAAAGGGAGCGTTAATATCCAGATCAGCCGTCACTGTCTTTGAGTAGGCAAGGCCACCAGCCTCAGTATCAATCTTTGCGATTGGCTTAATGACCATGGTTTTGACCTCATTATCCTTGCCCCTCTGACCAGTTTTCTCTCCCACTCATTTATCTAATTCTTTTTCGCTCTTAGCGCTGTTGTGTGACCCATATGTGAAGCTTAGTGAGCTGTTTCTCTCATGAACAAAAAGCTTTATACAAAATGATAGTCATTTAAACTATAATCTGCTTAATTCCTTTCAAATATTTGGGTTGTTACAATAATAAAAATATATATATATATTTTTATTGCTTTATGGATTATAGGTTATTAAGTTGGTATTTTTTAAAATGTTTTTAATATGTTTGCTTTGCATGAACAGATTATCTTGTAAATTAATATAATAAGAATGCTTCTAAAAACAAACAAATTATCTGTTTATTTTTTACTTGACAGGACTAAGACAACAAACAGTCTGACGTACTTCAACGTAACTCACATGAACAGTTTGCTTCTTTTACTAAAATAAAATATATATATATATTTCAACATTGTGGCAAATGTACAGTTTCACTTCGTCACGAGGAGCCATTGTCCTCGAGTGCTGTGTCAGTTACTCTGCCTCCTCCCCTGGACTCGCATATTGTCAAGCGCTGTTTCAATATCCCTTTAAAGTTGTGGCTTAGGTTTTGTTTGTTTATTTGGTGTCTCTCTGGAGCCTCCACTATACCTTAGAATATCACATCCCTTCATTTACAGTAATGCCCTGAGAACACTTCAACAGCTACACTGATTGCTACAGTGACAGCAGCACACTTTTTACTGCTCTGTTGGAGGTCAAGGTTAATTTCATTTTTATTTATTTTTATTTATAGGGAAGTTACAATGATATTTTCCCTTTAATCTTATCCTTTTAATTATCAGGAAACATCTGCCTTAGTACAGTATTTCCTCTGTCCTGTCCTGGGGCCAGAAATTTGTTTTTGTTGACATTTTCAGGAAACTTGTACAGAACCTTGGGATTTTATACACAAATACAATGGTTTACATGTAAACTAAACATGTTTACAGCTAAATTAAAGATACCTAGTAGCTGAATTGTTACTATTCTAAGTACCGCAATTCCCCAAACTCCTGGAGTCCGGAAAAGAAGACTTTCAAAACAAAAAAGCGATTTGTACTCGTCTAAAAAAATAAATAAAGTGGCTATTACTTGAATCAAAATGACAACTGAAGCACTATTTTAAGCACATTTCAACAAAAGAGATGTTTGTATAGAAATTATTCATTATAAGTCAAATGTAAAAAAAAAAAAAAAAAAAAAAAAATTGCTTGGACCGTCACAGTTGATGCAGTTACACATTTTAACCTACAGATGAGGCAAAGACCTGTCAAAAAAAATCTGAGCTGCATCTTCAAAGTTTTGCAGTGACGCAGAGTGAACTCTTGTCCCCTCCGATCTCCTCTCATCCTCAGACTTGTCTCCCTCTCTCCTCTGATGCCACACTTCAAACAGTTTCTCCCAGTGTGTTGGGCTGCACACTGCACACAGCCACCACGTCCTTCCTTGTGTTTGGAAGGCTCACTGCATTTTCAGAGCTTGTCAGTAAAAATCTGTCAAAAGTCTCAATAGAGTTAGTGAGGCCAAAGCAGTACAATAGCCCGAGAGCAAAAGGGCCAAGTCGGCAAACCGTGACACTTCACACAGGAATTAAGATCCCAGTTGACACCATAACCCACAGTCGCTATTGTTTGGCCGCAGCCATGTACACAATGCATTGGCTCAGCTCTGTTTTCCAGATCAAGCAGCCTGAGGGGAGGCTTTGTGTGCTTCATGCTGTCTCTCCCCCATTTACTCAATCACGTCACTTCTCATTTCTTTAGATAAGCAAATAAACTCCCTCCTATTGGCCCAACTCCAAGGATTGGGAGGGACTTAAAAACTGGCCCAACCAGAGTTTCTGAAAAGTTTCAGTGCCTGTGAAAGTAACAGTTCTGACAAACAGGTGGTGGCATAACCGTTATGGGCTGTAAGATGGTGGGAATGGGAGTTCATGTGGAAAAAGTTGGAAGAATGCGAGTCGGTCTTGAACATATACTCTTGGTAATCTCCAGCTGAAGGCATGTGATGGACTAAAAACTAAGGTAAGGGTTAATCCCATGATAAAGCTTAAATCTTAACTTTGTGTAAAACAATTTAAGTGTAAGTTGTATGGTGTTGTAATATTAAATGTTGTCATTGGTGATTCACACAGAAGTACTCCATGTTCCGAGTCCCATTCTAAAGTAACACTATTTCTGGACACTAAGAACATAATTTTAGCTTGTCTTTGAGGACAAATGTCTGCTCAGTTTGTGAGCGTAAGGGCCGGAAAGCTTCACACAACCCACTTTCCCCTTTTCTTCCAGGTTTTCAGGCAAAACACAAGAGAGTGTGCGTCCTAATCCTTTGAGCAATGCTTTTAATCGCCTCTTGTGGGTCAGCCAGGTAGGAACAAAGCGGGACAGAGCTCTAGCTGCAGAACAATAGATACTTTTACATTCTTTGAGCTCCTACTTTGTAATACTTAACTTACTCACACACACAAAAGATTCTTCACCTTCAAACAAAATGGGATGTTTTCTTGTTTGAAATCCACACAGAAATGAGATCAGCCTTGATTTGAAATGCTTTCTCGACAGAGTACTGAAACTTTTTCTACCCACCAAACAATTAAGTGATTACGTTTAAGGCTTCATAAACTGAATTAAGCTAGATTGTAATGTTCACTAAATGAGTGCTCAAGAATTTGTTAGTGAATATATTTATACTGAAAACACTTCAAGAATCAAATGCAGTATATGTCATAGTTTTAGAAATGTGTTCAAAAAGCCATTGTGAAAGTCTCTTTATAATGTTGTGCTAGTTCACAGCCCTGATATCTTGTGTCTATTTTAGTTAATGTGTTTATCAAGGCTACATTTCAAAAGTTGTCAGTGAGCCTCTCTTTATTTTTGCTGAGCGTGTTGCTGAACACAAACAAGCATCTGGGTTCTCATGGGAAAAGGAGCCTGTAGTCAATTTGACTGATGTTACAGATAAACTTTTTGCCTGTTTACCATGTGTTGCTCATAGAGTTAAAAATATGTTTGAGTGCTCAGCAGAGTGCAGCCGTGCCTCATTAGTTATGCTCATATCACAGATCGAAGATAGATTCACTGGCTTCCAGCGAATCCAGAAGAAAACTCTGCTGTGTATCTTGTATCACTGAGTGTCTTTTCTAGAGATAAAAGAAAACAGTGGACATTTCCTGCTTATCCCTCTTTGAAGTAATGCATTAAAGGAATGCTGTTGATTGCCACTGTACATTTAATCAATAAAAGTATTTTTGTTTGTTAATTAATTATTGTTTTGATGTAGTAATGTAGGAGAACTAAGGTCTTGTACACACATAATGTAGAACTGCTCAAAGGAAATTCTCTTTTTCTCATGGGTCAATATCAAGCGACTGGTTGTGAATAGATCTTAGTATGTGTTGATAATATTTTTTAAATCCAATGGGCAATGCCATCCCCAGATTTGGGAGCACAGCTGGAAAGCCCACTGCCATACAGGAGAACACAAACAATGACAAATTATATTCAGAAGGGAAAAGCCTGCTCCCTTTTGGTTATGTTAGGCCAGCAAACCAGAAGATCTCAATCAGTATGACCCATTTCAGGGCTGACGTTTAAACTGTAGTCAGTCGTGTTACAGAGTGAAGACTGGGTAACATTAGACGCCACCCAGGTCACTCCAATAGGAGCTCTGAATGACCACTTTCAATTGGCTCGGTAAATTAAATTTGCTACATTCACCTGCAGGACAATATGTTGTATTTATTTATGTTGTCAAAGATTCATTTATACCTCAGCTAGCTCCCTAACTGAAAACAAGACTGCACTATTTATATTCTACTGTCTGCATGTCTCGTTAGCATTGCTGCTACTCTACAATAAGCTGTTGTAACAATGAGGGACCGCCTGGAGGAGTTGCAGCAGAGGGCCCACGACTTCTCTGAAGCACCGAGCGAGAACACCAACCCGTTCTCAGCAGAGGGCGATAATGATGACTCAGTGGTGGTTGGGGTCATAACGCCAGAAGCTGTGGTGTTTGAGGAGGAGCCCATTATTGATAATATCCTGTCAGAGATTCAGCAAATCCGAGATGATATCACAGAACTGGATGGAGAGGTAAAGCATGTCTAGAGGCCGTATACTTGTATTTAATAAAAAAAAATTAACTGGTAATTCTTCTACTTTGTCTTTGTTATAAAGATCCTTAAGTTCAGCCAGCAGCAGAAGACGCTGGTGGCGACCATGCGGCGCTTTAGTGTGATGAAGAAAGAGAGCAGCATTACTCGGGACATCAAGCTCCAAGCTGAAAGTATACATAAACGCTTAGACGCACTTTCAAAACAGGTCCAGAAGACAGAGGATCAACAGGGACCTACTTCTGTTACTGCCAGAATACAGTGCTCCCAGCATGCAGCGCTATCCCGCAAATTCCAACAGGTAATATCCTACCTCTTACCCCCCACTAAGCATTAACATAACTTTACTCTTACTAAAATCACAACTAATGAAAGTAATAACTACAGGTTACTCACATCATTTTGAATTCTCATTTCCCATGATACTCCTGAGTTCAGTCCCTCTCTCTGTTATGATTATTTCTAGGTAATGCGACTCTATAATGAAAATCTGCTGACGAAGCAGGAGCGGTGTAAGTACTTCATTATCCGGCAGCTGGAGGTATCAGGGAGGGATGTGACTGAGGATGAGGTGAACGAGATGGTTGCTGCTGGGAAATGGGAGGTCTTCAATGAGAACCTGCTCAACGACGCCAGAATCACGCGGTCGCAGTTATCTGAGATTGAACAGCGGCACAAGGTGAAGCTTGGGTTTTAACTTTATTTAGATGGTTGTCACATTTCGGCTTGGTAATTATGTTCTTTCTCTGTGACATTGGCTGTGTCCTAAAATATCATTATTCAGTCACCTTCAATAAACTGTTTCTTTCGACTCTTTACGAGGTTTGTATAACATTTAGCACCTTTTGACCTCTGCGGCCCAAAAAACAATTAAGTATTTTAAACAGAGATATGATTTTCCTAATTACCCATGTAGACTGGAGCACAGTGATGCCAACAAGACTTCTAAACCTGCATTGTATTATAAATGCATTCTTCTTATTTCACTTTACATTCTTTTTTGACTTATATCAATTTTCTTAATTGAGGGTTTTTGTATTTCACATCAACAGGAACTGCTGAGTCTGGAAAACAATATGAAGGAGCTAAGGGACCTATTTATGGACATTTTTATGCTGGTGGAAGAACAAGGGGCCTTCATAGATCACATACAGACCAATGTGGAGAAGACACAAGACTATGTAGCTGCTTCCAATGAGAAGTTTAAACTGGCTGCCAAGTACAAAAAGAAGAACCCCATTCGACAACTGTGCTGCTGTTGCTGCCCACCGTGGAGATGCTGCTTATAACACAATGTACTGAAGGAGGCTGGTTAACGCTCTCACTTTGTGTTAAGACCAAACACTGGGTTCAAACAGCATCTTAAGTGAAAGTTATAGTGGTTTCTGTTGCTGAACTGACCGATGGTGAAGCAGATTCAGCGAAGCATGGAAAACAATTAGGTGGAAAGATCAGATTTGGTGTCTGATGCGCTTGTTGCTTTCAAGAGGATGTGTATTGGAAGAGACAGTTCAGCAAGTACTAGTCTCTAACATAGCTGCTTATTGGAGACCTTCACTGTCATCTGACAGAGGTCACAAGATGACACCACTGCCTCAGCCACTGCACTGATTTCAATTTTTTATATACCACAGAGCTCTAGTTATTACCAGCACTTTAAAAACCTTATTTAAAGCCAATACATCATCAAGAGATGTTGATATGATGATTCAGATTTTTTTTTTGTTTTATTTGTTTCTTTTGAAGTTAGTTAAACACTGGCATGCTCCTCAGTAAGTGATTGGATTTAACCAAGACTACGACCTTTTTACCGTATACACTGAATAATTGTTATTTTTTACCTGTCACCTTGAGGATGTGCACTTGTCTCATGTGTCCTTGTTATTGATATCACCTTGGTGCAAAAAAGCAAATGTTCTAAGGCAATTGAAGAAACAGGATATGGACTATTTATGTCTTTGGTAGAGGAAGTATAAGTAATGCTGACACATATTGCATATTTTATCTGTTTCCTGAATGAATCTGTGCTGCTGTTAGTACACAGATATGAAATCATTGTTTTCTGTTTCCACTGAGAGATAGTTGTTGGATAATGAAGTGTTAAAAGTAGTCTGTAGTGAGGAGGAAGAGTGACCTGTGGTATCTGGTGTCCAGGACTAAATACAGGAACACTGGGTGTGCCAAAGCACAACCTGAAAATCTGGTTTGTCTGTCTATTCCCAAGCAATTTGTCAACACAGCTGATATTACAGATGGGAACATTCCTGGGATAAGCCTATTTGTTTGTAGAAGAGTGTGCATGTTGTGTACACTGTAAATATGAATATATCAAAAACAAGTGCTAATGTAAAACAACATACTCCTTATTATCTTCTGAACATAGTGTTGTGTTCAAGAAATGACAAAAGACATAGCCACTGTCTGTTATTGGCAGGGATTCTCCTCTGAGTAATTTTTGTGATTAGAATAACACATTTAGTGGAATTCACAACATTTTGATGCGTAGTCCCCCAGACTTCATGAGCTTAAATGAAGTCCTGCTGCAAATTACAGGCTTCCTGAACAGCAACAATGCCATCCAGTGTTCACAGAGATAATTGTCAATTGTTAAGCACTCAATGCAGTATGTGTACACACTCCCACTCTGCTGCCATTAAATGACATATCATCGTTTGTAAAGAAGTTCAAACCAGCAGCATTGTAATAAAGATTATGCATGTCTTTAAAAGGTCAAAAAAATCTTGAGTTTAGGAAACAGCTTTGTATATGTGAATGAAAACACATGGTTGGATTAGAACTGAATAAAAAATAATTTAATCTGTCACAAACTTCACCTATAATAATCGATAAATAGTAAAAAGTGTAATTTTCTTTACCAAATATCTGATTTCAAGTGCATAAATATGATGTTGTTACAGAAATATACTATTGTAAAATGTTTAATATTTTTAAAATATTTTTTAATTGTATTTATTGTTACTGTTTCTAGCTTTCCAATAAATGTGTTATTATCTGGTAAATACACATTATTTACAGCCAATACGCCAAACTAAAAAATCATAAAAAAGTCTATAAATGTATTGCAGTGTGAAAATTCCATCTTAGTATTTACACTGATTTGTTGAACGCCAGGTCGTACGAACATGAGCAGTGGTCAGTTCATAATATTCTGAAAACGGCCGTGTGGAGAGTGTGGAGAGTAACCACTTTTTTTCCCAGAAGTCCCGAGCACTCTGGCTCCCAGGGTACGACTTTGTACAGCAACTGTTCTGTAATGTTTTCACTGGTTGATTCATCATGTTTACTGCCAATGCTCGGCTTGTTATCCAATATTTCATCTGGAGCCATCGTGCCGGGAGCCTCTGAGATATATATTTCTTCCCATTCCTCGCTGGATCCAGTTCAACCTTTGACCCTTGGATTATTGTATTTTTTTTTTTTTTTTATAGCTGCTGCACTTTGAAAGCTCCTGCTCCCAAATGTCTTGACCTACAGTATCTTCTCTAAAGCAGGGGTTTTCACGTCTTTTAGTTGCCACTAACACACATACATCCTAAAATACAATAAACAGTATTAATATAAAAAAAAAAACAACCATGCTGAGATATTCTTAACACAAAATGGAAACATTTAACGGGAAATTAAAAGAAAAACTTAAAATTATATTTTTTTCCTTTGGCTTGTCTACGTTATTATTGTTAGGGACTCTTGATTCCATTGCTCATTATGACTGAATGCTTTTGAAAACCCTGCCTGCTCTCTCTGTGGACCACCCTGAGGAAGCAGGGACACTACCTCCCTCTACTGGCCCTGAACGGACGCCTGGATAGTCCTTTGCGAGTCTTTTGTGGGTCAATTCCTTCCGGATGGGGTTCAGACTCTAGGTTATGTATTAGATTGAGCTGTGTGATGCTGCAGGGCTGGCGGGTCTCTTGTGACTGAGATTTACCAGGACAGGACAATACAACATTTATATTTTCTATTAGTGTGTGTTTTTAATTTACAAATCTTATCCTTGTGTAGAAACTACATTTTATTTATAGTATATACTATTTTTGAGATTTAAAGCAATATTGTTTTGGCAAATCTAAATAAATGACATTTGAAGTCAGGATTATTTGTATTATTTGTATTATTTGCAGTGGACCCAACTGCTGTAATATGTGCAAATCAAACAGGAAATTTATAAACATAATGTATGAAAAGTAATGCATGTTCAATAATGATTATGGTGTAATGATACTGTTTGAGTTCGAGTTGTATAAGTTAACTGCTGCATTTAAAGCAGAGTATCTAAGATGGAGCACTGCAGAAGTATTTCTTGTATCAGTGCTGCCAGTCACAGTGTGGATCACAAAGCTATTCTCCAAATGTGTGAAGCACATCAAAGCAGGCCTCCTGTGAGTAACGCCAGCTGCGGTTATAGAGAGCTGACATTACTTTACGGCTTGGTTTTATCACTCCCATCAAAATGTGAACAGAGACATCAGGACCCTCAGAAGGTGATAAATCACAAAGGAACTGTACGGCAACTCCAGCAGATCCAGTGGCACTCAACCAACTAAAGTTTACTCTATCAGGGTCAGGCAACTGCTCAGGGTAGTGTTGTGGAAACACTATTTGTCTGGCCATGGGTTGTTTTTTTTTTCTTCTTAATAGGGCACATGGGTTATCTTTTTTCACATAATATGTTACAGTAATATATTGATTTGATTGTATAGGTCAGTTGACAACTAGTGCAAGCTGTGATTTGAACATTGGCATTTAAAATAGTAATAACCTGTTAATAACCAGGCAACACTGTCAAAAAGGCACCCAACACTCACAGTTCGATCCCACTAAAGCAACTTCCTGCAGATTTTCTTTACAATCATGTTCTGAATTGCTTCTTTGAAATTGGGTGTTATTATTACCACTCACATTCCAAATGCGGTAGTCTCTTCTGGCTTCACAAAATGTGTGTGCATGTTTTTTATTTTTTATTTTATAAGAAGGACAGTCCATGTTGGGCTCTTTCTGGACAGTTTGGCTTCTTCCCCACCATCCTAAGGGGTATTGCTGAATCTGGTAATTGTCCATGTACCTGTAAATGAATGAGAGAGTGAAAGGGTGTCTGTCAGCTCACACTTGAAGACTCTGGTTCAGGATAAAATGTATGAAAATGAAGGTCCAGAGTTTGACTCTCCCGTTCTGTACAGATTGCATGTTCTCCCTGTGCTTGGGAAGGTTTTCTCCGGGTTCTCCAACTTTAAAACATGCTATAGTAGTGAAATAACTCTGGTACCTGGTGGCCCCCTGGTGGTGGCTGCCGACATTGAATTTCTGGAATAATAATTTAAAAAAAGAATTACTGGTGAAGCACTTAGTTTTGGATTTTAAAGAGGTATTTGAGAGTCAATTTACTGCATATGTACCCCTGGAGTAACCCTAAACACTTGTAAGACTTGTATGTATATCTGTAGGAAGGAAGCAGACCCAAATAATGACTACACAAATGTTTATGCCACAGAAACATTGTAAGGCCTTTTTAAATCCATGACCTTGACATGAATCCTTTTTAACTCCTAATTTATCTTACTGACATTGTGGATGTTCATGTTGAGGGGCTTTTAAATCTCTGTGCTGGGTATAAACCAAAGACCTCAGATTGTAAACCAGCTATGTCTGAAGTTGAGTCGTCTATATCACGTATGGAAGGATGAATGCTCAGACTTAAATATAACGTCAGAGTGATGTATGTTCTAGTGTAATCAGATCTGTGGGAAGGTCAGTGCATGATACCCGTGTGTGAGCCATCTGCAGCGGTCCCATACAGATCGAACAAATGGTTATAGACACATCTGTGTGGCGCTGCTACACTGACTCGCAAGATGTTTTCATCTTTTTTTGACAGTTGGGTGAATGAATGAGCACCAGCTTTAACATTCAACACATGTGAAAGTGATGTAAAACAATGGGGAGCATTTTGAGTTTTGTATGTCTGTCAGCTCACTGTCATACTTTATCACTGATACAGTCCCTGTTCAGCTGACAGTCAGACTGAATCTTCACACACTGCACTCTTTTCCAGACACTCAGCACACTTTGATTAACGCTCTCCCTTTGGCTCAGCTGTAAACACTTTTCTTTCAGAATGTTCCAGTTTGGCTACCAGACGATGCGGCTCTATTGACAGATGTAAAACACGATGGAAACACTAGGAGTAGAGACGATACATGGCGCTGCAGCTGCGAAGCAAACCTGCAATCAACTTGTCACTCAGACCCAAGAAGGCAGGCGTTACTCAGCCTCCATTGTGCTTTTCTTGAGAAGAATGTGAGCCAATCTGGAATGAAGGTCTGACACTTGCGTACACATACAAAGCGTGCAAAAACTGCAAGTATCAAGGCGACATGGTGGCAACAGATGGTAACACAATAGGTTTACGTTCACTGAGGACAAACCAGAAAAAGTTAGATATTTGGAGCTTAATCTGATGCTTTTTCTTTAGAATATTCAGAAAATTGGGCAAATTAGGATTAATTGACTGAAGCTGAAGCACGTCTCAGAAATGAAAATTATGCTTCTTTCCCCCTCCTTTGTGGGTTTCATTGTATTTTTGTTTCAATGGTTTTTAAGCGTAACTGATTTTTTTACTATTTACATTTTATAAATAAACCTCATACACGTTTACGCTTATGCATTTATGCAAAATAATAACTTACAATAAGAACTTCATAGAACAAGGCTACAAACAGTAAACTGTATTTTTCACTTTTTCTGATCAAAATAGACCTGTATACAATTTTGCAACATATCTTTTAGCATTTGCACACACTAAAAGCCTATAATTGTGGTTCCTTTGGTTCACAGGTTATGTTTTGCTGTTTATTGTCAGGGAACTTTAATGTAAACTTTTATTGTCAGGGAACTTTAATGTAAACTTTTATTGTCAGGGAACTTTAATGTAAACTTTTATTGTCAGGGAACTTTAATGTAAACTTTTATTGTCAGGGAACATTAATGATTTTGACATTATGTTAAGGATGACTCTGCAAAGCTGTTAAATAGCATGTTACAATTTGTGCTACTTGTTCTGCTCATTACTTTTAGTTTGTATTTGGTCTTTTTATTCACAGTCAGTACAAGAAATCTGTTCCTCCTGGGAGTATTAAACTGTAACCAGTAGAGGGCGCTAATACCCAAGAATTATATTGATAAATCTGGTTGTATTCATGCAAGAGCCTCATTAAAACAATTACAATAGCTCTTTCTGGCTTTTCATTTCACCATGCGTCATTTGTTCCTACATAGGTCAAACAGCACCTGCACTTTTATCACCGCCAGTGTAATATTCCTTTCTGTTCTTCCGAGTGATGTATTGATTTATGTGCTTCACAGTAAAAGGTGTTGCAGGAAGGCCAGCCGAGGCACAGCTGACATGCACATCAGGACAAAGGAGAGGTGAAAATGAACTGAGATGTGGCTGAATAAAACATGTCTCAGAGGACGCTGCCTTGTTTTACCAGTGTCTGGGCTCAAAGGAAACGATGAGGCTCCCCTTTGACTAATCCTCTCTGTAATGAGAAGGCAAACAAATTCAGCATCACTAACAAACCAGGCCGCTACGATGTTGGGCTGTTGTCGCTAGTGCTCTCTCCTTTTGAGAGGAGGAGATATAATTAGCTTACATGTGACTGATAAACCTCCCTTTTGTAAAACATTTTTGTCACTTGAACTACAATTTCAAAATATATCAATCAGTTAACAACAACAATAATAACTATCATTAAAGACATATTTTTGAATATATTTGGTTTATAAGTTTGTATATATCTCAAAAAAGCTTACTCGCACAAGTATATGTTAGATGCCACAACTGGATTACAGCCAATACCTAAATTTTAAACTTTTAATTTAGACCAAAGAAGAACGTATACAAACATGTATTATAGTGGTCAACCTACAGGACATTCCTCTGACCTTGTGAAACTGCACACTGGCTATTAAGACCAATAGTTGATGTCGTCTAGATCCTGTCTGTGTAGCAGGTAACACAATCCTGACTCCATGCTGTACTTTACCTTGTCATCAAACTCTGCAGAAATTGATTAGATGGCTCCCTAAGCTTCATAATGTTATTTACTCTATTGGATAACAGTGTGGGGAAGCAGTGTGCGGTCTGATGCTCGAGCGGTAAATGCATTCAGCACAAATTCTGCTTTTATAATCACAAGTGGAAAGTTGTGTCTCGTCTACCAGCCAGACTCAAGTGCCCTGCTGACATTAAGACGACTCGATGTATTGCAAACACTACAGATGTATTGTAGTGTGCATATAAGTGTGCTGAGAAGCGCACTAGACAATAACAAAATATTACTGAGGCATTGTGAATAAGTATTATTGATGTTTACAGTAACACACATTGTTATTAGGACCCAGATGTTTTCTTTGAACATATTCCAGCGTTCCTATGTATTGTGATCACTATTACCAATATAAAGAATCCTGCACTTCTAACACCATTAACACCCCACACAATGTTGATCTGTATGAGTCTTGTACTTTGACAAAACCTGTGCTATTTGTACAGATGAGTTAATGCCCTGGTTTAATAAAGGATGCACTAATAACTGGAAGTAACATTTGGGGTTTTCTCTAAAAGGAACATTGAATTTCACTGAATCTCACTGAACTAGCATCCAGAGCTGAGAGAAAACATCTGTGCTTTCTGTAACTTCTGCATCTGTTCTCTCTGCTCCAATCAGTCATCTTTTACTGTTCCTTCGCTCAAAATACTGTCAAATGTACACTGCGTAAAAATGTGTTCATTCTGGCCCATGCATATATTAATGATCATTCAACAGAGAGGTATATTTTTTACAAAAAATGTATCTTTTACAAAATAAATAAAGAAAACAGTATGATTTAGTAAATCTATTGAGACTTGATCAATTAATGAATTTAAAGCAGATCATTCTCTTATGGTGTTGTAAAAATGTAAAAAAAAACTGTTCTAAAGGCTGTGTTTTTTATTTGACTAGTTTCTCCCTGGTCCAAATCCAGGACTTCATGATACTTCTGAATCCTATCTCTATCCACCATTGTGTGTGTGTGTGTGTGTGTGTGTGTGTGTGCGTGCGTGTGTGTGTGTGTGTGTGTGTGTCTGTGTGTGTGTGTCTGTGTGTGTGTGTGTGTGTGTGTGTGTGTGTGTGTGTGTGTGTGTGTCTGTGTGTGTGTCTGTGTGTGTGTATGATTAAATCAAAGCTGTATACACACCTTAGTGCTGACAACCCGTACAGAAACAGAGTGTGTGCTGCTGGACATGATTAACAGTAGTGAGGACAGCCTGTTTATCAAACATATCAGATTAGAGAGAAAACTCTTCCAAACTTTGGTGGTACTTATTTCTTTACCACCATTTCTCGCCCTAGCCACACTGCTTCACAGAACAGAAGAAATACAGTCTGATGAAACAATGAGATGAGAGACACGGAGACTAAGATTTAGATGCCATTTAGGTTTGTTAAAAAGACTGCAAAATGTATGTTTTGAGTCTGAACCTAGTCATGTCTTTCCTATGAGCCACATTAACAAATATATCATATAGATAGTTTTTATAGAATTAAACAAAAACATACTTTTATTTCAGTATTTCAGTTTCCCTGTATTTCCATAAGGCTCGTAGTGTCAGGTTAAATTTAATAGTTGGACACTTCACACACATTCTCTAAACTTGCAATCTGAAACGAAGGAGGTAAAAAAATAAATAAAAAAAAAACTAATCATGAATAAATTTCCCTTCATCCATGTGGAAAAGATATTCTATTTACAACACATCTCTCTGGCTCTTTATATCCAGTTAATGAGATTTCAAATAAATGTGAAGTGAACAGCATTTAAATTGCTATTCAGTCTGGAGGCATGGCTCTGGAAAAGGGAGGGATTCCACCAGATGACAGAAGAGCTATTACCACAGCCTCTGCATTCACTGAACAGTGCACTTCTGGGAAATGCAATAAACGACGGAGGACTATTCAAGGGTTTGAGACTTTTAATTTGGTGTCGGTGTGCTGTAGAAAATACAACAGAGAAGGGAGAAAGAATGCCAATATTGGTTTAAACTGAAAAGATATGTTTAAGAGGAATAGCTGGAAACTGGGAGTATGCAGTTGAATTAATATTAGTGAAAAAAAAATCTAAAGTCTATAATGACCTTAAAATTGTTTATTTGCATTTGCCAGTTTAGAAGCTTTATAAAAACCAGTGGAAGACATAGTGTGGTAACCTTCTTCAATGTTGCTACATGAGTAAAACAGTTTTACATTTCTAATATATGAAAGATTTCTACTCCATTACACACATCCCACTCTCATATTCTCCGCATAAATCTTCACCTTCATCCTACATTACCATGCTAAAACCTAACCTTGCCTGTGACTTTGAATTATGAATGTTTTAACACCTATCCCGAACCTAAGGCCTGAAGTAGTTACTTTTATTGGAAAGAGATACTGATGTGATTTCTTCTCATCTTCATAGCCATGAACAGACAGTTAGTCCTCATAAAATGTGCCTCACATCCCTACAGCCCTATTTGACATCTCAGTCAGCTGGGGGACAGAGACAACCAGACCAATGAATAGTGATGAGCAGGGACAGTGACAGGGTTCATACGCTCCACAAAATCTTACACTATAGGAGGCATACTGGGAGTGGCTGATCTAGGGGCCTAAAAGGAACATATGTCAAAGAAAGTGTTGATAGATTTTAATGTAGTGTGAAAAGTTTGGTTTGTCTAGTCAGTGTCACAAGCCACATAGCTGACAAGAAAGTCAATCTTTTTCTTCATCCAAGAGAGAAATATATTTTTTAGGGTTTTTTTTGGTAACATGACCTGTTTGGTAAAGAAGAAGGCTTTCTGGAAATACAGTAGTTTCTTAAGATTGAAAAGTGTTTTGTATGGACTTTGTCAATATTGTCAGTTATCATGACCTGGTTGAGTGAGAATCTCCACAGACACAGTTGAACAAAGTGAAGTAGAGCAGTTAAAAATCTCAATGCAAGTGTGTGTTTTCATGTACAATTAATAATCGCCTAGGATTCAAATTTGATCTTTTATTGGCCAAAAGGAAAACGCATATTTGGGTGTACATCAATTGTCCAGTAAACTTAATTGTAATACATTTTAAACATTTGACATGTGAAAAATATCAGACAATGTTGTTAAGTGCATGGGCTTGGTTTATCTCCATGCCATTTTCCCCCCAAATATTAAATAAATCTAATGTGCATTTAGATTGATGGAGGAAAAAAAGGTAAAGGCAGATAAAGAACAACATTTACTTTATATATTTATGTTATAATAAATATAATAAAAAAATATATAAGTATGTTCTAATATATGTAATATTCAGTGTACTGTACATTGAATTTTATTTTCATAAAGGAAGATCCAGCGCATCTGGAGACAGTCTGTCATCCCATGTGACACGTCCTCTTCCTCAGGACATCTTGGCTCCGTCCTCTTCCTCAACCCATCCCCTCTGTCATGTGTCTGTCCAGGTTCCACTGAGGCCGGATGAAACCAATACCTATGGATTCCATTGAGGAAAATGTATGCACACTTCAGGCCGTGACATCAAAATGACACAGCTGCCACAGTTGTGCTCTTAAATTTCCTATCTGAATAGTGCTCGTAAATACTCTCTGGACATTTTGACTTTTAGACAGCTGGTTTTTCAATGCATGCTACATTCTCCAGATAATGGTTTTCAAGGATTTTCTGAGCCACTGCTTCTCTTCACAGTAGACACCAAGAACAAGGTAGCGGTTCAATCCATCTTGTCAGGAGTCCCACAGAGAAGGCACCAAGCCTACACAGACAGGACATTTATCATGATTGTTGACACATTGTGCTTGTTGTTAAAGTGCGAGCTAAAATGAATCATGTGTAGTGGCTTTATTATGGTTAGAAACACACCCTTTTGAGGAATTGGGCCATGTTTGGGAATTGGGAAGAACATATTGTGCATGTTAAGTTAAGCTGCACATTGTTTCTGAAACTTTAAAATTGCAGACACTAGCCTTTTACTCTTCAGCGTTCATTCATTCTTGAATAAGTAACAATGTCTCACATAAAGTTGGATTGTGTACACTAGCAAATGTTTTGTCAAATTTGGTAGTATTTGATTGAACAAAGTAGAGACACTAGTATTTTTAAACTGCAAATGTTTTTAACAAGAATATTTTTATAAAGCTAATGACCTGTTAGTTCCAAATGTGTCATAACTTCCTTTAATTTATTAATATATTAATAACATATATTTTATTAAATTTTCACTAAATCTATAATAACATATTATTTATGCTTTACGTCGTAGATGTGTGCTTAATGGCCTGTTTTTTTTTTGAGAAGGCTTCAGCAATCATTTCAAAATATATATATATATAAAGCTATATATGACAAAAGCTACAAATAATAAATAATACAAATCTTGTTTAAATTAAATGCCCATTAATTTTAGACTATTTTTTACATTGGATATGGATGGTTCCTCAGTTTCCTCGGTTTCCCACTGCTCTCCTCTGGCCTTCTGGATCGTCACGACAGCTGGTCTCAGTGTCATGTGTTTGCCAACAACAGCCCGGCGAACACTGATCACTCAATTCTCCGCTGTCCAAATATTTCAGACTGTTTCCATATCAGAGTCGAATCATTGGAAACTCCACAGCATCTCTTATTCATAGGCGCCATAAATTATTCTCCCTGATATGAGCTCCAGTCACGTAAAGCAAAGCTACAGACGATGCTACGGTTTGACTGAAGAATAGACTAACAGTCAGAGATAAAAAGAGCAAGGTCAACAGAGTAGACACTAAAATGAACAGGCTTTTACTTTATATACTCCTGAGCATCATTCTACATTGTCTATCCATCCAGACAGGTGAGGTCAAAGGGGTTTTTATCTCCCATAGCAAGGACACCTTTGGGACATGACCCTTGAACTTGTCTCATATATATATATATATATATATATATATATATATATATATATATATATATATATATATATATATATATATATATATTAAGAAAGTTAAATAATACAGTTACAGTCCTTTTGGTTTAAAAAAAAAAAAAAGTTTTTGGAAAAAGCTAATTGAAAGAGTTTCAATTAGCACGTTTGGTAGAAAACTGGGATGTCCTTTCCTTCAAGGTTACGTTTTTCAGAATGAGTAATATATGTGAGTAATGAAAATCAAATATTCCTTGACACTGAGGACAGATACAGGTACCTAATATTTATAAGCTATAGACAGATTTCTGAGCCATATCCAGTTTTCTATTGTTTTATCAAGCAACTTTGTTTTAGAGGAGTTGGGTGTTGACAATATAAAAAAAAAACATTAAAAACTCATTCATTACAGCAGGCGAGTACAGATTACTAGAATCTGGACAACTACAACAAAAAAGATGACATCTTCAATAACATAAGTACGGACCAAGTACCAATTTATGTTTTATCAAAGAAAATAAGACATATAAAGAAATATAAGCCCAGTCTACCAATTACAGAATGAGCAAAGATGGTTCATAGTGTAAAGTTGCTAGTTTGTTTAAATAAGAACTGGCTTTAAAAGTGCCCTTTTAAGGTTTTAACTGATTCCTTTAAATAACTGTCCCAGGACTGATGGCACGCGTTACATGTTAGATTTATACCGGAGACAGTGATACGAATGGACACGCCTTTAGCTTTGATTACCACCTGTGCACTGTAAACACATTCAAGGTTATGTTTGAACAAGAAGAGTGGGAGCGGGTCAGAGTTGTAATAAATCAGCTCCGTGCTTGGTATTGTGTTGTGTATTATTGTTGAACATGCCATGGCTCGCCACTTAAAGCCTGTGATCCATAAAGAAGTGCTGGTGTGTGTCACATTGATGGATATTGTCATTACCATGCCCCGCTTGTCTATGTCTGTCCTCTGCTTCTGTGCACTGCTGCATTTGTCTATTGTCACTTCACACAGCACTTAAAAATCACTTTACGACACAACAACATGCATGTGTCATCAGGTATCAGCCTTTCAGAAAAAAAGAGAAAAAAAAGGGCTGTTCTTAACAAGCAAAGGAATGCAGTGGGAAAAGATACGTATTCTTCATGTAGTACTTTAAATGTTTTGGTATATACTATATTATTTGTAGTTATCTTTATTTTTATATATGTTTTATATGTAAGCCAAATTAAAACCTTGAAAATAAACACATAGATCTATGACTTTTCATAATGAGGGTTGTACATCACTAACTTACATTATCCAAATGATGATAACTTAGTTCAATTTACTTTATTTACATAATAATCAAGTAATCTTTAAAGATTTCATTTTCCCTAACATAAATATTAATCAATTGATCTTCTGTATTTTCTAGCAAAAACGTGTTTTTGGTTTTCTAGTTTTAAAATACTGGTCGGTGCAAAATGTGATTTTGACAACACCCCTTTTTTGGTTATAATAATAATAATAATAATAATAATAATAATAATAATAATAATAATAATAATAATGCACACACTGCACACAAAAAACACTGCTATTTTCAAAGGTAAAATTCCAAACAATTTCAAATAAAAAAACAAAACGTATTTCTTAAAACTTATATCACAAATAAAAAATGTAAATGTCATCCAAACCAATCCAAGTCAATTAAACCCTAACCCCTAACCTAACCTAACTTAACCTCACCATTTTATTAATTTTTTATTATTAAATATTAGTAATTTTGTCTACATTTATGAAGATTTTTTTTTTATTTTTAAAGACATTAATTTTATTTTGTGTGTAATTTATTCATCTAGGTCTCTCCACTGACAGAAGAATGAAGAGAGAAGAGAGTTGTAATGCATTTATTGTCTAAAACATTTTCAGGAGCTGGGAATCTGTCCTGTCTTTACTTGTACAAAAACTGTGTGTGATACATTGTTGGCCAGGACTGACCAAGAGGTTCTTGTGCTAATGATCTCCTTTGGGACGACAGTGCCACTCCAACACTGATGGTCTGAAAACATTTGGAGAAGCATGTAGGGAGACTGTGGGCTTATAAACTATATCAGAAAAGAGGGCCAATGCCAAAATAAGACATATGCATAGAAAATCCCTTAATTATATCTTTTGGGAATATTCAGACTTATTCTTATACTTGATTTAGTTCTAATTCAATCAAATTAAAAGCACTTTAAAGGAAAGACTATTTTGGAGTTTAGCCCATACAACAACCAATCATAAAGAGAACTCATGTTATTTTTTTCAGTTGTTAATGAGTATATCTTCAATTTCTTAATATGGAAGGCTCAATTTCTATACAGTCATTGCTGATTTTATAATTGAAAATGGAAATTCTTCCTTTTAATGTCCTGATTATCATAGCAGGTGGAGCGCAATTAAAATAAATGAATGGCGTTTTGTCCGTGTGTTACAAACTGCCGCGAGCACCTTACCGTGTTTTTATAACCAGCTACATAAGGCTCTTTTTTTCCACAAATCATACCTTTTCCATTAACATTCGACCTACATTGAAAGAAGAAGAAGAAAAAGATGATAAGGTTAGACTCCTGTGCATTTGGCTGGTTTACCACTGGATTTATTAAACCGAGCTGAGAAAGCAGGAAACAGCATAAATAAAATGAGCAGAAGTCACAAAATCATTGTCATCATTGTTTCATTATGTTTTTAATGACTTATGAAAAGTCCCCATCAGATCTACAGTATGGTGTGTAGACAACAGCATTTCCTTGCAGGGCCACCAGAGCTGTTCACATGCTTAAAAAAAAAAAAAAAATCAATTAAAAGGTTTTTCTCTCAAAAATCCAGTCATACTAATTTAAAAAAAAGGTGTGGCTTTCATCCAATAATTTTGTTTCTGTGACTGGTTGTATTTTTTACTACATAATTTCAGAAGCATTTTGTAGGTACTGCCCCCTGTTTTCTGATTGGTTAAATGTCTATCCAATTAGAAGTCAGTTTGATCCGTGTGCGTGTGTTCCGTTCCCTCAAAATCAAACTAAAATACATAGAAACAAATTAATGTAACGAATAAAAAAAAAAATTGTAATGACTGTCAGGCTAACAAAATTCAGCATTGTTTTTTATCATATGTTAAGTGATGCAAACAATACACATTTTATGTTTTATACGTCACAAAAGACCTTTCTAAATTTGCTGTAAACTTTTTTTTTGGGGGGGAAATGCACAGCTTGTTTAGATCCTTTTACACCACTGATTACTGGAGCGAGCAGGAGCAAATGTATACCTTGCAAATGTAAACTGTCACATGCATGCTATAAATCATATATTTTAGGTATCTGTCAAAATAGGTTTGTGCGGTTTGCAGGAGACTTAGGTGTAAAGTATCTCTTCACCACAAAAACCGAAACATGGGCCTGTTTGATGTTGAGGCTGGAGTCAGTAACATAGGACATGCTTGTCGTTTGATTGGAGCATGTCTTGTTGATATCATTATAGCCTTTAAATATAGATGCCAGCTGCTGAGGTTTGAGTAAAACAAGACCCTAAAAATAGCCATCACTGCTTTATGTCTTCACAAATGTCTACTTTTGACATGGAATTTCCCCTCTTTTTCAAGCAAGCTGAACCTTTGACAGGAAACATTATAATTGTAAATCAACTCATGGGAAAGAGCTAAAGACAGAGTTAAAAAATGAGGTTGCATAGTGATGATGCAGAGGAAGAACTGGGGTCCAATGCTGAACTCAGAGGTGTGACTGATACAAAACACAGCCATCGTGTCAAACTAGGGACCATTTGGGTGTCTTCCTCGAGCCCAGCACCCACTGATGGATGATGGGACATGGGTGGGGAGGTGAGCTGCAAAGCGAGAAGACCAACGTCTGCAGCCCTGTCATAAATTATAACAGGATGCTAAAGATCGAATGGCACAAGTTTCTGTGCCTTGCTCTAAAATTCAGACTGATACTTTTGTCTGGGAAATTGAGACATTATGAGCGTGTGAAGGATTTCTGTTGCTTGGATACATCTTTAGTTAATTTCTTACAATGCCATGAATATTTGTTCTTGGGTTTCTATTTATTAATATTAATATTGTCAACTATGTCATACAACGAATATAATAAAATAATGGGAAAAATAAAATCATGCGCTATTGTTTTTGTTGTCTTTATGTGCCTTTTGGGCTCGGGTTACTCTGTATTGAATGCATGTTGACTCACCGCTAAGCTGAAGTGCTGCCTGTTGAATGTGTGTGTGATATTGTATAGAGCTTTGGTGTGTGTGTGTGTGTGTGTGTGTGTGTCCTTGTATGACTACAGTGTATTGACTAGCATGTGTTTGTAGGCTCATGTTGCATCCAGATGTCACGGCAAATCAATCCAAGTCAAAGACAGGCTCGATGTGTTTCATAAGGCTCAGAAACCCGCGGCAGGTGCAGGGCCTTCAACTGCTTTCAACAATGGGCTTGTGGTTTGTTAGATGAGCAAAGAAAGTAATCACCCCAATTCATGTTAAAAGAAAGATTTGCTTTATATTAAATGTGGCATATCAGCTTCAGTACGGGTCATCTAGTCCTCTTTAAGTCACACTTGTGTTCCGACCACATCACTTGAAGTCTAAAGTTAAAGGTTTTTTTTTTCTTTCTTTTTTAAGACTACATGCTGTGCAATTTTTGAAAGTGAGTTAAAATAATAAAAAAATGCCTTTTTGTAAAGATGTGTGTTAAAGTCTCACAGCCTGGTGGCTTTCATAGACATGTTTGAAGTGTTTGTACTGGAAGTGAAAGCCTGCATCTGGTACTGACTATTTTCATATCGGAGGACAGGAACTGAGCATGGTCTTTTCTCAATGTGCTAAGATTTTACAAAGGTTGCTGAATGTTGGAGTCCATATTACAATATTAATATTATGAGGAATTAAGAATCAGTAATGGTTGTTAATTAAAACAAAGGGGCACATATTAACTACATTTGAAAAAAAAAAAAATCCTTATCTTGAAAAGCAGGTTTTTTTCTTAATTAGATTTTTTTTCATCATCTTTTTGACATGAGAACTACACTCATAATACTTTACTTTACTGTAACCTTTAAAGATGTGTACCCACCACAGAGACATCCTACTATCCTACATAGACTGTTACCTTTCGGAAATAACTTTATAACTTAAATTATTCTGCTGAGTATTTGTTGAACCACACTGTCTTAAAAAAGGTCCTTTGTTTCCCTCATTCATCAAGAAATAATCAAAACAAATTTGAGGCTTATTTAAGGATATTTGCTCTTCATATTTTGAGATAAAATGTTTACACATTGCTGTAGGTATTTTTATTCTTTGCATAAATGCTTTTTTAACCCAAATATATTTTGTGCTACTTTTCTTTATTTAATGTGTGGCCTTTTAATCAAACAATGGAGAAATTTACTGTAATGTTTGAAATAATGACACATTTGTTTCCCTTAGTTAAGTTCTTGGGAGAGTCTTATAAAATCGTTATATACATGGGAAAACTTTGATTTATCTCCTGCATCTCACACCAGCTCTCAATCAAATTCATGTGCTCCAATGCAGCTCCCTGAGGTTCTTGTTACCAGCACAATCCATATGACCCACATTGATTATGGACACACATATTCATGCTCGGAGATATGACGCGTTTATGATAAATATCTTCAGGCTTAATAGTTTCAAGATGTGCACAATAGTTTAAACCTGCAGTGTTGAATATGCGACAAAGTCATCCATTTTCTCAGCTCTCCCTGACGTATAGTGTTTAGTAGCAAGTGAGATATGACAGGACGGAAACTACTTTCAGCTGGAAAGAGGAAGAACATTGTGGAGAGACTGCCATGTGTCTACTTTAGAAGGAAAAAAAAATGGAACAATTACTTACTGTGCCTCTCATTCATAACACAGGATTATTGTTCCCGAGCCATACATCAGAAAGGGAAAGTCGTTTGCATTTTCCACAACTGCTCAGCCATATGGTAATATGCAGCAACATGGAGACACACACACCGAGTACTGAACACAAGCCAAAAGCCATTAATCCACTGTGTGACTGGGAAAAGGTCCAAATGTGCTTGTGTTTATGCGAGCCTAGGTGTCTGATGTTTCGCTATGTAGTGATCAATTCCCCCGGTCTACTAATATGATTATTACCCTGTCGTGTGTAAACACACCCCTGTGGGCCATAATTGCAGCAAAAAGCGTGAATTAACGTAAATGCAACCGGCTCACTGATTCTTTGGCAAAATGTGGTCTCATTTTTATGTTCAGCCTAATGCAATAGGTAGGTACTAAATGTGTCACATCATGCAAACAGTACAGCAGCATGGCAACCGTGTTATTTTATAATAGCACATCAAAACAAAAGCTAATAAAATAAAATAAAAACATGTAAATAAATTCAGCCGTTTGAGATTAATTGGAGAGGATCAGTTACCAAGTGGTCCCTGGTCCAAAATCAACACAGATTTACTCTAAACCCTTATCTTATGCTAGGAAATAATAGATGCTATTTTATAATTAAGATAACGTAAGAATACACATGGCAATAATTTTGAATAGAATACTTTGTGTAGACTTTTACAGCAACTTGAAAAGTCCCAGGCTGTTACTGGATGAATATGAGAGTAGTATTATGGGATCTGGACATTAGAAAGATGAAAGATGAGGATAGGTGGATATATTGTCTTTAGTGGAAGGGGAAACACAAGCACAGGAAGAACATGCAAACTCCACACAGAAAGGCCCTGCTCTGGATGGGAATTGAACCCAGGACCTTCTAACTGGCAGGCACTAACCAACATGCCACTGTGCCACCTGACACAGAAGGTTAAATGACTGTGCTTCCTCTCATACCTTAGGCATAAACTCCTTCTCTACTAAAAAAGGTAGAAGATACAAATATACTAGCAAGGTTAACACAAAAGCAGCGACACGGGACATCAAGAGGTTCATCAGGCTTAGGATAAAAACCCCTTCATTTATTACATTTGATCAAATATACAACTTTTATCATCCACCTAAAGTGAAATCAATGAAGTTCTAAAGTATGAGACTCTTTCATGACTGGTCACTTCTGTGAGATAATGCCTTCACTTCCTATGTTTACCTCAGAGTGATAGCACTGTGAGGAAAGGGTGTAATTCCCTTTTTCACACACTATACCCCCGCCCCCCTCACTTCTACTCTCTGTATTGGCAGAAGGATGTGTCAACAGCTACTGCAGCTCATGGATCCAATAATTACAGCAAACGGTGTGGTCGAACACCTTAAGAACCTCATTCACACTTCAGTATCTGACCACCTGCTACATCTCTGCTAGCACACACCACAGACAACCTCTTGAATAAACCTTTGACAGGTGCGAAATTGTTGCAATAAAAGTATAAAGAAGAATGGGAAATATATATATATGTATATATCCCAGACAAGAATAGATACTGCATCATCAATAAAAAAATAAGCATTTTTTCTCCATTCAGCAGTCAGTATACCTTTTATATTACTTATTATTATTTTGACATTGTTTCCTGTGTAGGTTGATTCTTTTCATCTTTCATCTTTTCAAGTAAAACATGCACTACAGCACTCTACAAGCACCTGTGGTTTTTGTTGTTCATTGTCTGATTTTAAAGTACATATTCCTTCATTAAAAGTACTTAATACATGCTCTTTCAGCTGTGGTCTTACCTGGCATAATGCACCTTTGTTACCTTTATACATTTTTTTTATAGGGCACATGGTGTGGGCTGACGACTGTGAGAAAATCCACTTCAGTTTAAGACTGTACTTATTCTGTGGAAGTAAATTAGTACAATTGGTTAGTGCACATAACATCAATTATCCTAACGCACTGATGGAGTACATATACACTGCTTTATAAAAAATATAATCAGCAGGTGGTGCTGCTATGCTACAATCTATGTCTATAAAGTAATAATTTAACCATTTAATGATAATGCACTTTTTTTTTTAACAATGATTAAAAAATACATTTCCAGGTGCAAGAGCTAACTACAAAATGTTGATACCAGATTTTAGAGACACAATATTATGATAAACTATCTAGAAACTCTATTTGAGTCAAACATAAAAACAAAACTTATTTTTTGGGCTTGTTTCATTCAGTATTTTCTTGTTTGTATGTTTTTGCCTACAACTGATGGATACACCATTGTTGACATATGAGTCTTGACAATAAACCAAATATGTCACTATGTTGTCGAGAAATTGTAACAGAAAGTGCAGATGACCTGTTGCATTTTAGTCCAACTGCGTCTTGTGCATTGCTTAGTCTGTGTTGACGACAGTCAGGCCCAAATATCAGGTTATTTTGGCCCAGACTCAGATTCTACTAGAACAGTAGTGGCAGATATTTTAAAACCTAGATATTGTGTGTAAATCCATAGTTTACATGCTTACACTATATAATCTTGTTGACAACTAAACAATATATACTATATTTATTATGACAGGCATGCCACTACAAAGGCATAACAAAAGACTGTCTGTAATAATAAAGCACACAGAATACAGCTGAATAATAACTCTTTATTTTAATGCAATGTTTTTTTTATTGGCCTTCTTTTGAGTCTGTCCAGATCCATCAGTTAAAAATTATGAAACTAAATTATTTCTTATTTGGTGTTCATGAACAGTAAGGCCAATTCCTGAGGCTCTGTTTGCCACCAGGCAATTGCACAGTGTTTTGGCCATTTAATCAGACTTGATTTAAAAGTTATGGTAAATCATCTCATCACCACTTTCTCACTTTATAAGTCATCCTTTACTTTGAGTGCTTCTGTCCTGTGAACAGTGAGAATCCAGGTTATCTGTAGCTGAGATGAATAGTCTCAGACAGTAATATAGATGGTGTCTTTGACCCACACTGAGTCCTCAAACTCGTTCCAAATCAATCTACGGTTCCATCGTCATGACCCAGATGTCCATCCGTCTCCCCTTTATCCATCTCACTCCTTTTCAGCAGCCAATATCCATTCATCAGCGTCTCCATCGCCATTCTGTCTATCATTTCTACTTTAGTTTTGTGAGAAAACTTTTCAACCAAAATAATAAATTACAAATGAAAAAAAGGCTGGGTTTTGTTAAAAAAAAAAGTCCTATCCAGAAATCTATTGTTTCATAGCAAATGCACATGTTCCCAGTGAATTCTTGCTGCTATTTTTATCCAACTAATCATAGACTTGAGTTAATGACCTCAGGGCTTTAGAGTAACAGCAGCGCTCACACCGGTTGCTTCTTTGCCGAGTGACTATTGTGCAAGTGTGGAAATGTGTACGTGATCATTTGTACACTTTTTTTGTAACTTATGTATAGACAGATTTGTAGAAAAAATGGTTAGATCCTGGAAGAAACTAGCTTATCTTCGAAATGTAGAGCTGCATTATTCTAACATATGGGTAATGTACTGAACTGACAGGGGAGGCTTTGTTATTATAGCCTTGCAAGAAGTTGGATTTTTCCTTAAGGAAGTATTTTGGCTTTTTCACCTTTTATGACAGAGAGGAATCGGACAGGATAAGGATTACATACAGTAAATGGACTGAGGACAATGCCTAGAGAACCAATATTCAAATATAAAAGATTTTGAAAACTGATTTGTGAGCTATTCAAGATTTTAACCTGGTTGTTTTAAAGTTTCCAGGGTAAATAAATAAAAAAACTTGTTGAATAAATTATCAATTTCTATACCACCATGTCTGGTGATTTTGGATGCTATGTGTCAACAAAGGACATCATAAAGCACACCTGTAGTCTTAAAGAGTTGGCTGACATGTCATTATAGTGTTTTGTCAGGAGCAGAATGAGACGGGGCAAATCCTTTCTTGTTCCTTGTGTAATCCTGCGTCCGCTCACCGACTAAGCATTGGAGACTTATAACGGAGATGCAATCAATGATGGTATTTGCACATGTCTTATCACACTGCCTATCTTCTGTCACACAAACTCAGGGATTACATGCACAGGGACAGCCTTGATCTTTCTGTCTGAATGAATTGTATTTTTAACCAATTGTTGAATTAAAACTGTCGGTTTTTAATGTACAAGACAAAGAACATGGAAGAGAACAATCGGGTTTAGGTGCAGTCAGATGGTTGATGCGGGATTACTAAAGCTATGGAGGTGAACATTAGACATGAATGCAAACGGAAGATTACACAGTGCTCAAGGAATCACAAATCAAGAAGAAAATCTGGTCTATTCTATTTTTTTATTCTTTACCAAATGCCTTTGTTGGAGTCAAAGAACAAAGAACAGCTACACACATCTGTCCTCTGCTCGGCATGCATGGGACCACCTCCAGCTGTCCGCATAAAAAAAAAAACACCAGCTAACTCTCTCCACGCACAAATATATATTATACACGCAGCCCATGTTGCACTGAACATTGCTGTGAGTCTGAACATTAAGATGTTGTAATTCTGGGGATAATTAGTTGGCCTGTCACTTTTATGACTGTACCTTGCTCGCTGCGAGATGAGGCCTCAGAGACCTCCTGCTCTGCTTTGCCATTGTGATTATACGCATGTGTGTGTGAACTATTTAATTAGCAAACCTCATTCAGCTTCGTCTCTACTGTGAGCAATTCTGAACTCCTATTACCATTCAACACATAGAGATTGCCTTCACTTATATATGCTAATGTATCACGGCTCATGCAGTTATTCTGAATTTATAGCTGAAATTTATATTCAAATGCCATTTGTAATTCTCTGACCGAAATATCAATTATTTCTCTGGGAATAAGGGAGGCTCATAATATGTTTGAGGTTTGTAAATGAGTGAAATTATACATTTTTAGTCATCAGAGATCATAGTCTATGGGCAGAAGGGCTAATCATACTTCAAATAATTCACGATGATGAATGTATGCTGTAACTAGTAGCGATCAATATAATCCTATTTATGATTGAGCACTTTGAACACAGCAAACTAAGGCTAAGTAACTATACTGATACTTATCTTGCCTATGAATTATAATATATTGTCCTTAAAACTAGGGTCTGCTGATAAAAAAACGTGCTCAAAAAGGTGATGCAGTCATTGCAGCATTCTTCATGTGACCCAGTGACCTTTGTGAAACAGACGGCATCTAGCAGACATCATGCTGGTGTGACAGCGCCTGGAGGTATCACGCTATCCACTGCACACACACATGCACTGACACACTTATATCCCATGGCTGCGCCCTGGCCAGCATATGGCAGACCTTGACTTTCAAGGACACCAGTGTTTTACAGATTTCAGAGATTAATCAGTGACAAGCGCGCATTTATTTCAGCCTTACCATGAGGAAAACACATATGTGTGTTCATACATAAATGTATGACTGAACGGCCAGGCAGACGCACACAGCAGCTCAAAACGCAATCTAGTGTTTATGTAGGCTTATGGTCCAAAAGTCTTAATAGACAGTCTGAAAAAAGTCAATACATATAAAGTAAAATTACTTATCTTTATTTTATAGTCTCTTATTACCTCTCTAGCATCATTAGTGAATATAAGTCAATACAAGAACTACAGTAATAAAATATTTGCTATATAATCCCTATAAATATTATGCTTAAGTACAGCATACAGTATTCATGTTAAATTAAAAATATATATTTAAAACAATTCAGAATAATTAAATCAAAGCCCAATCCATATTTGTCTTGATTACTTGTTGTTTCATTAAGACATGGATTAGATCATGTCTAAATTTAAAGCACTACATGATGTGGTATGTTCATGCAGCTTACAAGACTGCAACAGGGCAGCAATATTGGGCTTTTCGTCTTATATGTCAGCTCTTTTGGCCTTGGTGTCCTAATCTGACATGTTTGAATGATCCCAGCTGTGCTTGAATAAACTCAGCTCCTATCTTTGTGTGATGGATCTGATGGATCATACAGTATCTGTGGGTCGAGCATTTGTCACAGTGAGGGTAATGGACTTTATTTCAAATGCCTCAGCTACAACTGTATTACAATAAACAATGTCCTTTGTTATTTATCTTTGTATTGAGTTGTTTTAACTTATTTAGCTGTATCTGTATGTATGCACGTGCCTCCACATGGGTGTGCATTAAGGACAAATTAGCCAGTTTGTTGTACAAGTTAAATGGGTCCTAAGAGAGCAACAGGCAATGGCACATACTCACCTTGCTCCCTGCAGAGGCCCATCTGTTACGCTCATACACACTTCACAGGACTAAAGCTACTGAAGTCTGCTGAAAAGAGAACATTGGTCTGAATGGCAATACTGTCGATGTAAAAAAATATGCACATAAACATATACTTTTATCCTACTTTAGAGCTAGGCATAGGGCTAAAGCCTTTCTCAAGACAATTAATCCCATAATCTCTTTAGATTTTGTATCTGCATGTAGATTATCAATATTGCCAGGGTCAAACTATGAGGCAGGTTTTTCTCACACTCATGAGCACTTTTATTAAATCTTAAATGAAATAGGCTACACGAGACAAGGGAGTTTCTTTTTATCATAATATCTAACTTTGTTTTTAATTAAAACTGCTTTGTTTGTCTTGGTGCTTGGTGCTTATATGCAAATTGTAATTATCAAATACATGAAAATAGCATTATCTAATTAAAGTTCTGCTGCATTTACATGTCTAAATACACAATTCACAAAGTGCTTTGTAAGAGCGCTCTTGGGCTTGACTTTTGCTGTTTGCCTTGAACACATTCTGTGCTTATGAAAGATACATTTCACACAACAGCAAATTGATCCATCCAACCTTGAGGCTGCTTACATCCCCCACGGACTCTATTTAATTATCACAACACACAAAGTGAACACCGTACTTTAAACAACAGGGATGCCCCACTGTAGGTGATGAAAACTGCGGCAAAACAAAGGGTGGGAGAGAAGTCAATATTCCACCTTTTGGAGGGACACATAATGTGAGGCTGAGCTGTTACACATTTGGGTTGAGCTGTTTCTCACTTGGCTAACCTTGAATCAAGTCTCAAATGAGGAAAAAAAAAAATGCTATTTTCACCTCACTTCTTGGCCAGAAGTGCCCCAACTATGCTATGTATGTGAGTTTTTGAGTGTCGTCTTCCTTTCTCATACTTGTGGTTTTACCAGATTAATATTGTTTCTGTTAAGATATGTTTCTACGCGCAGTGTGAAGGCAATTTTATACCTTTTGTGCTTTCTCCTTAGCTTTGTATACTGGGCTGGGTTCTAAATGACTAGTTTTGGTGCACTTATACTTTTTGTTACCTTGTGTTGTTAAAATTGCTTCCATTGTTTTCCTCACTTGTAAGTCGCTTTGGATAAAAGCGTCTGCTAAAAGACTAAATGTAATCGTAATGACTAAACTAAATGTAAATGTAAATGTAAATATACTGTATATTTGTACATGCAGTCTACAATAACATAATTATTTTCACAATCTCATTTCACTTTTTACAGACACTCAAAAATCCAAATAGGATCCATATTGTCCAAGTACACATTTAACATTACTAACAAAATACAATTCATATTAATGAGTTATTAATGACTCAAAAGTACAGCTTTTTGAATCCTAAAATAAAATGGCAGATGGTTAACACTAATTGGCTTTTTGAAAACGTGAGCAAATAAACTGATGGCGAGGACACATGGTTTTATTGGCACACAATGTATTTAATCCCCTATGCCAGATAAACAAACACACCCAAACACTGTTTAAACTGCGATGTAAAAATGCACAACGTTAAAGCCGGATGACAGGTTAATCCTTGAAGGCAGGACGCTATCTCCATATGTGCAGTGAGCCTGTCACTAAGTTCTGTAAGACATATGTTAACCCATGTGGTAAAGATTTGAAAGCATATTTCTTAAGTACGTAACATTTTATAATACAAGCATCTTATTTATTCTGATTGCTCCTTGACTTGAAACAATAATAAGAGTCCCTTTTCATAAACAAAGCTAGCCCGCTGGTTTCTTATATGTTACTCCCAGTTGTCAAACATCACTTTTTTTTAGAGCTTGTTGTAGTAAAAACAGAAGCCTCACAAAGCACAGATGGACCATTCGAGTAGAACATGTTATATTATGTTAAGTTATAGCCGTGTTAATGTGGTTGTCTCCAGGCACTCCGGCTTCCTCATACCATCCAAAGAAATGCATTTATAAGAAAATGATGTCTGAAAGTGCTAGCCATGCTATTAACTATGAATTGTCCAAGACCACCCCTCATGCTCAAAGCAACTGGGATAGACTCCAGCCCCATAGACCCACAAAGGCGTAAAATTAAATAAACGTTAACTCATCTTATTCCCACAAGATGTTTCCTTCTTATTTATATTTATGTTAAGCTCAAATTTCAACCAACCATAGCACGTAAACAAACCCTCACCAAAGTAATATTAACCAAATGTGGCATCCTAGCCTAGCTGTGAATAAAAGCAGAATGCTGTAATCCTAGTAAAATAGTCATATTTGCACATAATTTGGTAAATTTACTGTACCATGTTCACCCACAATGCTTCTGTATCTGCAACATGCAACTCTCTGTGATGATGAGCAGTTTTTTGTTTGTTTTGTGTTTGTTTTTCTCTATTGACTCCCTGGTCTTTCAACAGAGCTTATCCTTAAATATAAACATTGGACATTTGGTAACTGTGAACATAAATACTGAAGCCCACACTCTTAAATGATGGACTTACAAATAGAGACACCCCATTGCAACACACGTCTCAGATTTCACCATTTCCCATAACAGCGTCTTCTGACATAGCTCTTTGGATCCAGAGCACCCTATCGCTAAATCACCACTAACCCGGGAGCAGGTCTAGTCCGTGGGATAGTGAAGGAATAGGAGCCTCCTGCTGACCTCTGCCGAGCTCTACCGTTGTGGCTATCGGTAAATCAGTCCGCCGACACTTTCCCAAGGCTGACTCTAACTCTAGAGGTCAGGGACAAGGAAGATGTGACCTGAGAGGTTGGAGGCCATAGAGAAAGTGCTTTACTGCTCAAATCCCGCCGAGAGAGAGGTGGAGATGTAGACAGACAGGGAGGTACCAGGCTGTTTGAAGTAAAGAGTCAAAAAGGAAATAAAAGCAAAGGTTGAGTGTTTGATGGATTGAGATATTAACTTGTGAAAATGGCATCCTACTGGTTTGGTATGAAGAAAGAAAACACATGCTTACTGTAAAACATTTGTCTTACCTAAAACTAAAACACATTTTTGCACAATATATGGAGATCCTGAAAAGCTTGGTCAGAAAATGATAAGCAATCTCCATTTACAATTACAGTTTCAGAAGGCATAACAAGTACTTTTTGTCCTGATTATATTTAGAAGAAGAAAGTTATTATGCCTGCCTAAAAAAAACTGTACAAACCACTACCTACACAGCACTCTGGATGGGAACCTCAATTAAAGCCACTTCTTAGAAACCTGAGCTACTTTAATAGATTTAACCATAATCAATGGACAGAAACATATCATTCACAATTTAAGAAGGGATGAGCCCTTTCTACCACTTCTGACTTCATGCTGAACTTCACTGTATGATTTCACTGTCAACAAATAGATCCAAAAGAGCTTAGTCTCTACTTTGCCTGCAGTCACTCAGTCATGGTGGTCCTTCATTTATTGCCTCTATTAATCATATGGCAGTCATTAATTCTGCATGTGTAAGAATCACACAAATTGCCCCATAACAAACTTGAGCCATTTCTGACATGTTTAGAAACAATGTCAAATCACCGAACGACAGCTCCCGCTAAACATGCAGCTTTGAGCATGACACGTGTTCACGTTCGTCCATGTTTAGGGCTTTACTCAAACAAACATCATCAATTTAATTTCTCAAATGTTGTGCTTTTTTCCAGCTGTGACAGGAAAAGCTCAAACACATTAAAAAGGCTTTGTTTCCAAAATGAAGTACTTTATTTACTTAAACTGGCACTCTGGCTTATGAAATGAAATATTGGACAATGTGAAAGCTAATTATTCATTCATTCATCAACATTTATTGCTTTCATAGAAAGCCCAATATCCACAATGGTTCTTTCATAGCAACCGCTTCAGCGTGTTGTGGGTCTTTGATGCACAAACCTCAGTTTTATAGCTCTCCATTAATGATTGATAGTAAGAATAGCACTGCATTATCATAAACGTTAATTAAATTCAACACTATAGAAACAGTAATTTAATGCAGAACTTATCTCAGAAGGTATTCACAAATTAAACATATACGAATAGTGTATGACGTTTTTATTTATATAGTAATTGATTATTATAATGAGATTAACTGTTTAACACAAAATGACTACAAGGCTTTCACTACAAGGCTATTGCTTGCAAAGACACACTGATTTAATTCATCTTTATGGACAAAAGAGCCAAATATCCATATATTTGTTTTATTTAATCAGATAATAGCGTATTGTAATAAGAATGATCTGTGAAAAATTACATAAAGAAATGATTTTAATGAGAATGATTAATAAATTGCAAGCTTTCTTTTTTTTTTCCTTTTTTCTTTTTTTTATAAAATACAAGGAGGCTGTTCCAATACTTTAACAAATAACATGAATCAGGAAACTGGAAACACGTTCCTTCCTTTGTTTCTCCTGTTTCTATTTTGTGACGTGTTTCTTACATTTTTGGTAGATTTGCTCTGATTAAAGGTGTATTGTGCACACTATCAGTTTCCACTAACTCACATAAACAACAGTCACACCAACGAACATCCACTCCAGCAGTCTGCAGATTTAAAACATCAACAGCTCAACAAATCCTCATGAAACCCCAGTGGACTAACTCTGTGCACATTAGGCCAGCGGACATCATGCCAGCCGCCTTGGCCACCGCAGTGTGTTATAACTTTATAGCCTACATTTAAAAAAAGTACAGTATAAACAGCTTCATCTATACTGCAGACCTTCTGAAATGCAACAGTTGCTTTGACTGATCTGTAATAAGCGTACTAGGCCCTAAGGCACGCATTAAACATTAACACTAGGCCTATAAAGGCTTGTAATCCAGCGCCTGGTTCCTTCATTTGAGCCAAGAGGACCATTCATCCAGCCCAAAGTTACGGAACACGTTTTATTTTATCTCAATGCTACACCAGATACTTTATGTACAATTTCAATTGAAGAAACACATCTGTTGCCTTTGAAGTAGAGCATTTGAAATTTAGTCATTGGGAACTTACCGTACACAATGAGTTATATTCAAGTGTGTTTCACCCAAAGACTGGCAAATGGTTTAGCAGTTGGTGACCAAAGCTGTGATGTCATTCTACAAGACTGCATTAGATGAAGGCAGACAGAAGGAACATTTGGGAAGTTTTACAAAAAAAAGGTATGTGCACAGGCATTCAGCACAAAGAGCAGAAGTGTTTCAACCCCATTCGTGCGGTTCTGTATTATTCAAACATAAATATCTGCTTTTGTTGCTTTGAGGTGATCAGGTGTGACTTTGACATACACTAACATTATTTGTTGCCACTGAGTTTCCAGTATTGTTCATTAGGAAAACTATCTAGCTTGTGAATATTTTCGTGTTGTAATGTAGTCTCATAAGCGGTCGATAGTTGATGGTGGTTAACTGTTCATTTCATGATGTGTCCAATCCCTTTAGCATCAAATTGCGTTCGGATATTGTGGGAAAGGATGTGTTTTTATTTTAATTTTGATTTTATAAAAAAAGAACAGCTGTGTCAAACACACCCAATTCAATTGTCTCCCCATTACCAATGAGTTTTCTAATCTGGAAAATACAAGCATTTAAAGTAATGCAATACATAATAAATGACAAAACTTCTTAAGACAGTTGACGCAGAATGTTGCTGAGATCATGGGATAAATAATTTAAAATCCACATTCCCCATTTCTCTTTTAAATTAGAAATATGTGTTGCCTCTTGTCTCAGAGTGTCCAGAAGATAGGCGATGATTAGCTGCCTGCTTTGAGTTTATAGCATAGTTCTTTCAAAACCCCTGATCCAAAAAAATCTCTCAGTGAGGCCTGTTCTTGTTTAAAGGAAGGAATTAGCTTTCACCGCTCAGTGGTTTGCAGTTGAACTGGTATTAATTGAAGGCTGGATAATCGGCCTCATCAGAAGCAGACGACGCGGTCCGCATGATGTAAACTCTCTTTCATATCCTTCCAAACTGGCCTTTGTGTAGCTACAAGAGGAAAAAATTATGCTGTTTTGACTTTTTAAGATGGCTCCGACTGCCAGTTAACTTCCACTGTAAAGTAAGTCACATTTCACTGAAGTTATGCAAAAAATTAGTCATAATGTTTGTCTCATAGCCCCAATTAAAATCATTTTTAAAACAGTTTACCCATTGTGGCAGATATTTCTAAAAAAAGATCCTGTCAGTAATTAGTATATAAATAAACCTTATATATTTAGCTATTGTTTAACATCCTCCGTATACTATATTCATGAGCTTTAATGCAGGCAAGGGTCAAGTATAGCGTTACTGACTCCATAACACAAAGAGGACACATAACTATTGTGTTGTTGCACTATCTGCATTGTATTTACTGATACTGTTGCAAAGTTTTTGTGAACCTGGTATAAATAAAAAAAGAGTATATTTTATAATACTGACGGGAATAGTCTCACACTTTGGTTTCAATTTAACGCTCATGTAGAACAATAGCAGGGGAAGTGCTTACACAGTTTTCCCCCTAGGCCGGTGTCAAACTGTGGACAGCCGCTCTGACGGGAAGCAGACCTGCTACTGCAGCTAGTTAGTGCAACACGGAGTTCAATTTCGATGTGATGTAACCATGCCAAGTCGTCTGCTGCTTTTTAACTACAATACAATAGTAACTCAGTACAGTTTAGAAAAAACACATCGCTTTTCTATTGGCAATGACTGAAGAGGCTTGGAAGCAATATGTGGTCCAAATGTACAAAGGACGTGACTATTAGATCACTTACAACCTCAAAATATACTTTTAAAGGTAAATTAAGCTAAACTCATTTGACAAGTGGAGACAGCTGAAAAGAAAGAACAAAAAAAGAGGTATCACAGCTGTATGTGTTATATTCTGGGTTTCTTCTTCAGACAAAAATATTAACTATTTTAGTAAAATCAATGCCAACTAAAAAGAGACTTTTAGAAACTCATGTTGGTTTTTAAACTTTATTTTGCAGCAGAGTGAACGTGTCAGCTCACAAACTGCCTCTGATTGGGATCCTGGCCCACATTATGTTTGATATATAACAAGGCCAAATAAGCTTGATGGCAGAGTAATTAGAAGCCATATATTTTCCGGAGCATTGCGATGGCGGAGTCATTACTGCATATCACTGTGATGAATGTTTCATGAGTCTTATGAATATATTTGTTCACATTTTGTATGTACATATTCAAATTATGCAAACTTCCAGTGAGTTGCTGTTGGGAAATATTACAATTAGACTTGCTGTCCAGAAAACTATGGCTGGACAGCTACAAACCAGGTTATATCTAATTATGATCTTGCCAAAAAGGCACTTTTGGAGGGAAATTAATTATTCAAATCATTGTGTAAATTATGGTAAAGAACTATCCTCAAAAATATACATATATTCTAGATTTATTCATTAGTAAACATTTAGAATATCTAGAGACACATAATCTCATTAAGCAAGATAAAAAAAAAGAACATCTGACTTTATTACATCAAGTGACATGTTTAGTAAAACATCAGATATGGTTGACTCAGACTCAGATATGGTTGACATGAAACAAGCTGTGTGGATTGCTGATTGAGAAATGTAAAGCATTATCTTTCCCATACACCAGCTTTAAACTGAATATAAATACAGTATATATAAACATGGCCGGCTGCACTAATGTACCCACTTTATCAGTGGCATATGCTTTTGTCTATGTCACATACAGTGCAGGTGCAGGTCTTTAAAATGATGAGTTTATGCATGTTTCCAAAATGTGACAGCCGTCTGTACATACCCAACTCTCACGAACTTTTTCATCCCACTCTGCTTTCCCTTTGTTCTTCCCCCATCCCGTTTTCTCCTGCGCTCGTTCAATCTTTCATCTCAAGAAGTAAAGTGCCAACTCTCAAGGTACAGCGAGAAGAATAAAAGTCCAAGTCATCTAAAAGAACTCTGCAGTCCGCTGTAGGGCCGAGTGAAAAGCAATCTGTAGTGGTTTAGGGTCCAGAAAAAAATGAAGCAGCTGCAGTGATGCCAGTGCCAAGACTGCATTTCTATCTCAAACTCATTGACAGAAAGTTCAACAATTGCCCCCGAGCCTAGCCTCAAAATATGATTAGCATGGACTCAGATGATAATGGCTTTTACATGCAATTACACCAAAAGGGGAATTACACAGTGTATGGGAATAATGCAGCAGGGGAATGAGACAATTGCTTGTTAATGTCTGTTGCTGTTGGCAGTGTGACTGGAAATTTGTTTATTATACGGTTTTATATTCAGTAAGTCATCTGATGGGATATACATACATTGGTTGTAAGTAGAAACGCAGATGACAAATGAAAACATGAAGAGCTGAAAGCACAAACTGATTGGACAAAGTTTTGTTTGGCAAAACTATACTCCTCAACAAAAAATGTATTTGTCTGGTGTAAAGGCTTAGAAAAACCTTTTGTGTGGAAATCCTGACTTGATTGCAATGATTTGCCATGCACAGATCCTATTGAAAAAAATTTGCATAAACATAGCGTAAAGACTTTTGTTTTTAGTCACTGTTGTTATATTTTAATTACCTTTGACTTTACAAACTAATATAGACTTCCAGTAAATGTAGTCTATAAGATAAGCACTTTAGGTTCCTTTCTCTGTTGTCCTATTTGCAGACTGCTGGAGATATTTCTGACATTTTGTGGTATAAACCTGCCTTAATATCAATTGTTCATACTAAAAAGACGCTTTTTAGATTAGAAATAGACAATATTACATACTGTACAGAAAAAAAAACACCAAAAAAACTAAAACAAACCAAAAACAACAGATCAGTATCAAATAAAACACTTAACTGTATCAGAGAATTTTACTATCCCTTTCGGATGTCCCATTGAACAAACATTTTTCTTTGAGACCTAACTTGATTTCCAGAATGTTCCGAAAGCACCTCTGGGTGAGATCCTGATAAAACTCCTTCCTCTACATAAATGTCACACTGTGATGATGTTTCCAGCTGAACTAAATGTGCCTGCCAGAAGATACTTTTGCACCAACTGAAAAAAGTCCAAATAGTCTGCATGCATTCTCACAAAAAAAGACTCAAATCTTTAATATGAAGCCCTACATTTGTTTAGAGTGAGAGCATTCAAGGGGCAATAACTGTAGGAGTCGGCTGCATTGTGTGTCAGTGTTGGGTAACCCTTTCACAAAGTCTCATAAACAGATGCTACCAGCTCTGATCTCACACAGACACACTCTTAGAATAACAGAGGAGATGTGCTGGCTCTGCAGAGGTGTCACAACTCAAAGTAAACAAAGACAGAACTATATTACTGTATTGTATCATCCGAAAGTTACATTCAGTGTCTGATGGCTCATTTGAGCACTCTCTCATTTACAGAATTAGCAAATCATTGTTTCTTTCCGACACCGGAAGCTGATAAGTTCTTCTCTACTCGTTGGTTGTTGGAGTGTCACGTTTAATGTCATGTCACAGTACAAACATCACCCACATTTTGAGTTGTGTTGTCAATGTGGGCAATTCCAAAGAATAAAGAGTTTCTTACTTTTTTATTGTAAAAAAAAGCTGACAATTTAAGTCAATCAACTTTCTAGTAGCCAAATTTTTTTATTTTTTTTATATCACCAATGAGTAACAACGATTTTTTGTAAGCACAGCCTTTGTTAATCAGGTCAGGAGTGTTAAAAGCATAACTTCCTTTAGGGTCATAAGATCTCCAGCACTTCTGGTTCTTGTCCTAATACTTGTCTTACTGGTACTTGAGCATGTAACTTTCTGAATTCCTCAAAATGGCTTTTTGGACTCAGGGGAAAGTCCCTGCAGCTCAAATGTCTCTTGGGACAACTGTGAAACTGTAACAAGATGCTTTGAGACAAAGTCCTGTTGAGCACTCAAACTGACCACTATATACTTTTTTAGCTTTTGAGTATTCTTCCATCTTATGATGTCAGTCTAAGCCCAGTCCTTACTCTCTGGACCAGAACCAAGGCTGGAAGGATGACTTTCCAAGTGGGATGAAGTGATCATGCGTTCGGGTTGTCTATCCGAAAGCTTAAGGGCTTGACGAAGAGCAGCAAATCCTGCTCAAATCTGCTTAATACAATGAAAATATCCCTCCCATCTCCCCACCTTGCCTTTCAGAAGGAAGGGGGATTTGGAGGGTTTTTGTGGATTGGATTTGATCGAACCGGACCTTTACTAGGATCTGTCCTCAGATTTTCCGTGAGTTGAGGCTGAGGTGCTAGCAGACCATCACATCCTTACGAGGTCTCTGATAGCCCTTCAGTACCTCTGTTATAGTGGGGAAAGCAGGCAGGGCGCCCTGCGTGAGCGTTTGTCTGTGACTCATCTGCCAAGCTTCAGGAAGTGAGGTGCATGCAGAGATGAAACCCAATCGTCTGCCAACATTTCTCCAGCAATTTTCTATTAACATTTCATGCTCTGAGCCTATGAAATAATCCAATTAACTAATAAACTGCCATTATCTAAACTGCATGTGTGTATCACTTCAAAAACAGTAAACTCATAGCATGAATATGCTATGAGTTTACTGGCCCAAACAATATATTGTATACCAACTGTTTAAGGAATGATAATGTCTGACTTAAAAAAATGATTGTGGCCATATTAAAAGCAGAAGAACATTGTGTAACTCAAACCCTGCATGGAATGTCACTCACATATACACATGTAGCCAGCCATGTAATTAATAAAGCAAAAATGACTTTTATTTTCCCTAAATGTTGAGCTTGTTCCTCCAGTCAGCCTCTTAAAAGCTGTATTAACAACATAATGTCTCCATTAGGTCTAAGTGTCATCTTACAGAATCAATACTGACATGTCTGACAGTCCCAGCGAGTCTTTCTGTCTGTCTTTTGTCCCTGCTAACCGTTCATGCCATTAGTGCATTACAGCAGCCACTTCCCTCAACTGTTCAGATGACTGTAACTGGAGAGGAAGTAGGAATTATAGAGCATGAAAGCTCATACTTTTGAGTTGATCTGTCAACTTTGCCTCTATGACAATTGTCAAAAGTGATAAGACTCTTTAGTTTTTTTTAACACTACAGAGGGTTCCTATTATATAGGTATTATAAATAAATAACTGGCTGGTGTTTGGATTTATCAGCCGCAGTTTATCCAATCACAGCAGTCACAATAAAACGGTCACTACATCTTTTAACCTACAGCCACATCATTGGTCACACTGGGCCGGTAAGGCCAGAGGTTGGGCCATGAATACTTTATTTAGAGCAGTTCGAGATAGATTTTTGTAAGTTTATCACGTCACTCCACTGTCCCTCCTTTGATCCCATTGGACAGAACCAATCACACAGTAAATGATTATGTGTAAAACACTGCATGCTTGAGGCTCATAGTACACCTGCTCAAACCTTAAAACCAGAAACTTTCTTGGTGGACATGATTTTTTAAGGATCTTGCTCTAATAATACAAGCAGAGTATAGAACAGAAACAGAAAAGAAACTAGGATGGTTTGTGAGACCACTTTTAAAATGCTATTGGGGCTCAAAATAATATGCTTGGACCCTTTGTAGACATTTTTATGCATATGTATGTGTAATGCATGCTTGCAATCTCACAAAGGTGTCATCAGCTTTCTTAACACTGACAGTGGGCCTGCAAAAGTTTATACAGTATACCTGTGATCAAACGAAAAGTCCAACTTTCATTTGACTACCAGAATATATCATACATCATATTAATTTAGACTATAATATGTGATCTAAGACCAGCACACACACAGTCACACAAACAATAAAGCCTCTTTGAAAGGAGTGCTGAGATCTAAAGAGATTTAACCAAGTTTGACAGTCAACAGCCCTATTAAAGCAAGCCCCGCTGCACACAAACACTGCAGTAATTGTAAATGTCAGGCAGAATTAACAGAAAAATAAATAGCTTTACTCTTTTCATGTGTATGTACAGTAACAGTGGCAGTGAGGGAGGAGCACCGCAGCAGCAGAGACCCAAATCAGTAACCAAACCACCTTCTACTGTACTATTTCATTCTTAAAAGTAACAGATTACTTCTTTGAGCCATGCAACATTTTTTCACAAATACTTATCAAATATCAAAAATACATTTACACCTCCTTTTTACAGTGTGTCTTTTGTTAAAGGGTTGGACTCTTCTTTGTTTTAAAAAGGAGTAGTCTGGTGAGCTGGTTGGCTGGCCAACACATGGGAAGAGAGCATATAAACTTTGTCTTATATGATCCTCGTATCAAATCCTACCAATAAAACAGTGGAAAGCACAATACCAAGCATCTTTGCATACATCTGTACTTTTAAAAATAAACAAATATTAAAGCCGCAAGCGGCGATAAAGGCCCTCGCCTCCCTTGCGACCGCGGGGACACATGTACTCGGAGGATTGCATTTCGTGCTTTAAAGCGTAAACTTCACGGTAATGTCGAATAACCGGGCCTGTGCCTCTGCTTGAATCTTCTTCTGGCTGGAGCCTGCTTCATCACCTCGGGCCTGTGCTACTGCTGGGGCCTGCTACACCACCTTGTAATTTAGAGTTAAAGGTCTCCACATTCCCTGGTTTTCCTGGGATCTGTCTAAACTTTTGAAAATAAAAGATTATGCTTGGGCTGAGGCGAGAAAAGTACAGGCTGGAGATTTGCAATGACTCAGAAAGCGCTGCACCCGCCTGTTAAAAAGTAAAAATTTAAATATTAGTTGTCTAAAATAACATGTTTACCAGTTCCAAAAGATTCTAAGGAGTTTTACAAGACTCTAGTCTTGGCTCTGGAGGAGCCTCCTCCAAAGGAAGCATCCTGGCATTTGGTAAATGGCATTTATTTCCCAAAGAAATGGCTGCCTCTTCCCAGGCTCATTACAACCACAGCCACAAATGTATCAAAAACAAACTGAAAACTTTATTGGCACTCGTGTCTAGATAATACTCACCAGATATTAGGCCGTTTAGATTAAAACACTTTGAGTTGAGTCTTTTGGCGTAAGGGGTGCGATTTAGGTGGCGCGCCTTTCACCCCACATGGTGGACTTCCTGTTCAGTTTAGGCTGTTGCTGTCATAGACTTTTCTGTTTGGCCTGAGGTGTCCTAGAAATGTACTAAGTTTCATTTTCCTACGTTGGAAAAAATTACTTTCACTTTCCATAGGCGAATGGCATTTTCATTTTCCAGGGTCGCCACTGAGTCATTTCTTTTATTATTTTTTCAAATACTTAAGATACATCAATATTTCGCCAGGCTTACTTTTAGTGGCCAATAAAATGTACTTTTGCACATTTACTGGGTCAAAATTAAGGATAATTTTGCAGAAAAATTTGCAGAAAAATAAAAATTAAATAAAAATATAAATTGAGCAAAAACAACAACAAAAGGCATTGTCTATTTACCACACGTGTGTTTAGTTCATTTTGCCTAAGTTTGGTGTTTGTGGAATGAAGCAGCTATTTTCTGTCAATTCTTAAAAGTGAGGTGTATTTTAAGCCGGTTCACATTTTCAATTAAAAATGGCCGCCTTCTCGTGTGTGATAGGGTGTGGTCCCCATTGGCTTTTATGTTCATAAGCCCATACTGGATGTGTGTACCAAGTTTCATTTGCCTAGGACAAACTAAAATTTTCCCTTCCCATTGACTTTTTCCACATATTTGCGCCGTTGCTATGGCAACACATTTGTAGATAGGGGGTGGTTGTCATTGGCTTTTATGTTTGTCATGACATAAGAGATGGGTGTACCAAATTTCATGTCTCTATGACAAACTAAATTCTTGGGTCCCATTATAAGTTTGTAGGTGGTGCTAGAGGGCCATTTCTAAAGCTAACCCTTTTATTGACATATCTTTGTGTTCAGGTCATGAATGTGCACAAACGCCTTTTGGGTCCAACTTGATCCGAGAAGCGTTTGAGAGTTAAGGGATATTTTATTTTCACAAAAATGGCCACTTCGTTACACGCTTGCCACACCCACACCCGATAAGATATCAAAAACAAAATGACAACTTTGGTTGGCACATGTGTCTAGATGATACTCACTAAATTTGGGGCCATTTAGATGAAAACACATTGGGTTTAACCTTTTGACGCGAGGGGTGCGATTTAGTTGGTCGCACCTTTCACCCCACATGGTGGACTTCCTGTTCAGTTTAGGCTGTTGCTGTCATAGACTTTTCTGTTTGCCCTGAGGTGTCCTATGGATGTACCAAGTTTCATTTTCCTACGTTAAAAAAAAATACTTTCACTTTCCATAGGCTGAATGTATTTTCATTTTCCAGGGTCGCCACTGAGTCATTTCTTTTATTATTTTTTCAAATACTTAAGATACATCAATATTTTGCCAGGCTTGAGTTTAGTGGCCAATAAAATTTACTTTTTATGCACATTTTCTGGGTCAAAATTAAGGATAATTTTGCAGAAAAATTTGCAGAAAAATAAAAATAAATAAAAATATAAATTGAGCAAAAACAACAAGAAAAGGCATTGTCTATTTTGCACACAAGTGTTTAGCTCATTTTGCCTAAGTTTGGTGTTTGTCGAATGAAGCAGCTATTTTCTATCAATTTTTAAAATTGAGGTGTATTCTAAGGCGGTTCACATTTTTAATTCAAAATGGCTGCCTTCTTGTGTGTGTGTTAGGTGTGGTCCCCATTGGCTTTTTGTTCATGAGCCCATGCTGGATGTGTGTACCAAGTTTCATTTGCCTAGGACAAACTAAAATTTTCCCTTCCCATTGACTTTTTCCACATATTTGCGCCGTTGCTATGGCAACACATTTATAAATAGGGGGTGGTTGTCATTGGCTTTTATGTTCGTCATGACATAAGAGATGTGTGTACCAAATTTCATGTCTCCATGACAAACTAAATTCTTGGGTCCCATTATAAGTTTGTAGGTGGCGCTAGAGGGCCATTTCTAAAGCTAACCCTTTTATTGACATATCTTTGTGTTCAGGTCATGAATGTGCACAAACGCCTTTTTGGGTCCAACTTGATCCGAGAAGGCGTTTGCGAGTTAAGGGATAATTTATTACCACAAAAATGTCCGCCTCGTTACAGGCTTGCCACACCCACACCCGATAAGATATCAAAAACAAAATGACAAGTTTTGTTGGCACATGTGTCTAGATGATACTCACCAAAATTGGGGCCATTTAGACAAAAACACAATGAGTTGAATCTTTTGGCGTAAGGGTGCGATTTAGGTGGCCGCGCCTTTCACCCCACATGGCGGACTTCCTGTTGAGTTTACGCTGTGGCTGTCATAGACTTTTCTGTTTGCCCTGAGGTGTCCTATGGATGTACCAAGTTTTGTATTTCTACATTGGAAAAAAAGTACTTTCACTTTCCATAGGCCCAATGTATTTTGACTTTTCTAGGGGTCGCCACTGAGTCATTTTTCATATTTTTTTTTCAGGGACTTCAAAAACATAAATTTTTCGCCGACCCTGAACTTTGGGCCCAATAAAAATGACTTTTCGTGCATGTTCACTGGGTCAAATTAAGGATCATTTTGCAGAAAAATAAAAATAAAAAAAAAAAAAAAAAAAAAAAAAAAATAATCCGAGCAAAAACAATAGGCCCTCCCGGCTATCACCGGCTCGGGCCTAATAAGTCAGTACTGATATCAGCATCAGTATTAGCCCAACTTAACTTTTTCAATTATTTGAAGCTAATAAACACACATCATTATTTGGAAAAGTGCAAACGAATGGAACAAGTTGTGCTACAGCTTGACTCTCAAACCAGTTTGTCTGCAGTTTATTATTATTAGACTCTCTGCTGACTTTTTACTTTCTTCCACTTACTATAAACACACAACATGTAACACACACTATCACATAAACAGTTAAGTTAAATATGATGATTATACTGTAAGCATAAGGACACATACTGTATACTGTATATTTTATAAAATCTTAGATTTGATTTTCACATTTTCAAAATAATTCTAACAGCACCAGAGGGCAAGTGTGGTCATCACTGACCAAACCTACCAACTGCAGCATTCACAGCCGACTGGCAACACCTCAGCTGTTTCAGTCCAAAGTGGCATTAACATGTGGCCTTGCAATCCACTGGGGTCACGCTGAGAGAGAAGGCATGAAAAATGCTAGAAACACCAGTAGCCAAAGAGAGACCTTGTCAGAAATGTATCCCTGCGTCCGTGGCCCTCGACCCCAATCATAAAACTCACAGACACAGAGGAAACCTGGCAGTAAATCAGCCTGTAGCTGACTCGTACATCGGTTTGATCTTGGTGATGTATGGCTTTAATATGTGGACTGAACGAAGATAAAGAGGAAGAAAGTCAGAATAATGGCACATAGAGTGGAACTTCTGTGAGGAAGTGAGTCTGGAGAGAAAAATGTTTTGGACAAAACTATGCTGCTCCTGTTTAGGTGTATATGAGTCAATTTATCACTTTATATGATGCTATGGTATTCTGTAACTGTAACTATGACATGCATTATGTAAATCTGTGCAACACTTCCTATTTTGTGCACATGTGCATTTACAGTGACAACTATAGTAAAGTACACTGCACTCGTACTCATGTGCCACATTCATAATAGTAAAAATAAATTGAATGTGCAACATTGCGCTCTTTACAAACCTGGCTCTTGACTACATGGAGAAAGAAGGGGCACCACACAGAAAAATAAATCTTTCTTGAAGCAAGGGACAAATGTACATCATTTCCAAATGATGCACTGTGCTGTGCTCAGTATTTAACCACATTATTCTGGCATGCTTTTGCATGCTGAGTGCTGAGTGTATCTTATTGAATTTCAATAAAGGTAAGTGTGTAATTTTGGATATAGCCCAAGAGCTAAAATAAAATTATAGACAAAAGAAAAGAAGGCACAGAGATAAATAAACTGTGCATTAAAAATGTGGAAGACAATTGGGAGCAAAAGGAGGAAAGAAATTGATGAATGACATCTAAAAAAGGAAAAAGGGAATCTTGGAAATGACATAGTGCTGACATCAGAGTGCCAGCAGTCTCTCCACATCACTCAGCTTTCATGGAAAATCAATTCTCCCTGCTCCGGACAGAGGTGTCAATAGTCAGCATGCAGAGCGCCGCTCTACAGGCTGCACCTATTAACACTGAGTGCTAATAGCACTGACTCCTCAGCTAGCATTACATTTAGTCTGATCTTCTTTATAGCTCAGTGGGCTGGGGGCCAAAGCGGCTTTGCTAAAGGCTGCCACAGCACAAAATGTAATGACACAATGTATAAGTCATTCAATGAACAAATGGGTTTGAAAATACATCTGTACAATATAAATCTGGTAAATCCCACTCAAAACCCCAGTGCCTGAAAAGTTTGTCCTTGTCTGGGCAGATTGGAAGAGACTGTTATTAAGGAAAAAGTCATTAATAAGCTTTTATACCATTGTCTGATGCCTTTTCCTTCTTTTATCTCGTCTATGTGTGACACTACAAACAATGTCTTTTGGCTGCTCCCTTCAGGGGCTCGCTCGACAGGCAGGGGTTCTCCCAATACTGGAGAGGTGCCTTACACTAACCAACTTTGAATGTGTTAAAAATCTTTTACTTTTTTTTTTACTCAATTGTAGGTCTTTCAACACAACAACACAATCCTCAAAAGGATTTATTGTCTTTCTGTTGATGCCCTGTGTGAACAAAGTAATAGAATCTAGTGACAATCAGCTGAAATGAAGTGCATCTTTAGAGAGAAGCTGTGTAAATCTGTCAGATTTGACTCAGTATAATAATATAGTTTATACAGACTATGAGTCTTGTGATCTGTGTCTAGTGCACCTCAGAGTCAAAGCCAAACACAACACATGTACGTGGATGTGGCAGAGACAGTATTATGACAGCTTAGCGCTCACTGCAGTGTAGGATCTTCTTTCTCTGCTCCACTGTCTGTTTCTCAAATTTAGTGCAGTCTAAACAACATAATTCTTGTATGCAGACAGATAAACAGTGTGACTGTAATTAACACATGACATCCTTGTTTTTTATTAATGATCTTTGAACCCAGGAAGTCAGTTTATAAGGAAGACATTCTCCCAGCATGCCGTGGGGGAAGCTAAACAGTGCTTTAAGAGAATGCAAGATGGCGGCAAGCCTGTGAAACAGCTGCACACAGCTGGAGCCTGGTCTTTTATTTAGCACAAACCAAAGAACCAAACAGAGAAGACAGAAGAAGAAGAAAAAAATGTATTTATAGAGCACATTTTGTACCAAAGTAACTAAATGTGCTTTACAGAAAAGACACAAAAGTCTTTGCAGAGAATAAACTAAGAAGATAAAAGAATAAAGATAAATAAACAAAATAAACAATAGTATAAAATAATGTACAGAATGAACAGATGTATTACAGTTATTAATAAACAAGTGAGAAAAGGTGTGTTTTGAGTCGACTTTTGAAAGAGGTTAATGTTGGTGCATTTTTTATACCATCTGGAAGTGAGTAGCTTTGGACTGAACAGAAGGTGGACAACAAGGAGACCAGCTGCTGAAGAATGGAGCACTCCTATCGGCTTGTATCGAGTAAGGAGTGTGCTAATTTTTTAAGGATTCCGGATAACAGAGAACTGCAATAGTCCAGTTTACTTTTGATTTAGCCGTGAACCCATATTTCAGCATCGGACAGAGATACAATGGGTCTGATTTTGGAAAAGTTTTTAAGATGAAAAAACACTGACCTGGTTACTTTATGTGACGATGAATACTGAGATCTGAAGCAAAGATGACTCCAAGATTTCCTACATGTTTGTTAAAGGTACGTGAAAAGGAGCTGAGAGTTAATGAAGGAAGAACCATGGCTCTTCTCAAGCACTCAAAGCAAGTGTTATGGTTAATAGAAAGGGCAACTGTAATATAAAAAAAATCAACTCACCTGGTCAAGTGCATACCACATGCTGTAATGAGAGAGACCGGGGCTTTCCTCCAACTCAGGTCAATGTCGTACACGTCATCTCCTCGCTTCCTGTTTAGTTTCTGTCTCTTGGTCAAATATAAGCTAAAAAGCCAAACGCATATAAATGCCCAAAAGGCAAAAAGAAACAATATTAAAAGGAAGTCGTAAAGGCTCCCACACATCACATGGTATATTGCAGATGTGAATCTACATGAACAAGTTATTTGAGAGCTCTTTGTGAAGGTGTACTGTCTGATTGCATATTACCACCTGTTCAAACTCAGTGTGGCTTAGTTTTTCTCATTATCATTACTCTCCAGGTGGAACCATACGTTTTATAAGAAAAAAGCTAAAGGGGGCACATCTGAGTTGCGTGCTGCCAAACAACATGATGAATGGTGCTGGTTAATCTCCACTGCACTGATGCATTATCAGACAGTATTGTTTAAAACCCTCTAATCTGCTTTACAAAACTGACACCGGCAGCACATTTTTTTACGCACCTGCCTTACATCCTCAGTGGCTTTATCTTCTCACAACTCCCATGTTTTTTCTGACCTCCCTTTGTCTTTCCCATAATATCTGTGCTTTCTGCATCAAGTGCAGTTTGAGACAAATGTGTTGGTGGCGCTGTCAAGAAGACTATGCTCATTGTTTCTCAGCTCAGGAAAGGGGAAGTGTCCTGTTTTCCCTGTGTGTGCACATCTGCCTGGGAACATCTGGATAGTGTCAGCCTTTCAACATTGAGCAGAGTGCACATCATTCTCTCCCACGGTGACACATCTCATCTCCACACAGGCAGAGCGAAATCAGGGCTTTCGCATTAAAATCCTGCAACAAATGGACTTTAACCAGACATAATCAGAGCCCAAGTATGTGACTGTAAGTGTTCAAAGCAACAGGAGGGGCAGCAGTGAGATAAGGAGATTACATTGGGAGCTGGTTCACAGATGTGGTCAGGCTAAAGTGTAGGTCTATTACTGTTGGTACTGTATATGGTTTGTTTGCTGTCCCTAGTGATGCTGACATTGGAATGCAGTTGAGGGTGTGTTAAGTTAAGTTTGTTGTAAAGATCGCAGTCTGCTTTACATTCACAATGATAATTTAACAACACAACAGCCTCTAAATTGTTCCTATTGCGTGAATGTGAGAGGGAACTGTTGCCTGTCACTGCCCTTGTCTAAGTGTCAGCCCTAAAACTAACTGGCCATTGTCTAAGGTGTATCCAGCCACAGGCACAAAGCTGCTGGGACAGGGTGCAGTCACACTCAACCCCTAACGGGACTCAGCATAAGTAAGTGGATGAATGAATGAATGTATCACTCTGTTTGCTCTTGGAAAGTTATCAACACAGAAGATTGTACCATCTCGTCCTGTTTTGGTTTTGTTTAGATGTCTTTGTTTTTATGTAGCACAAACCTTTCCTGAAAAGTGCAAGGTTAGCATACACCAAGGTTGCAAAGCATAATTAACACCAATCTAGCTGAACTAAAAGATTGTGTTTTTCTAATAGTCTGAAAAGTATCACTGGATATTAATCGATTATTCTACTTTGTAAAAAGCTGTCACTCCATAATAGCAGTAAAGTAACCAATCTCATGCCAGTAGAGGAATTTAACAAAATTTAATCAAATAAAAAATTAAGTAGACACCCAAAATAATATTGCTTATAAAGTAGAGAACTATATGGTTTTGGGGAGACGTGCAAAATTGTAAATTACATTATATTCAACAAGTGTTTTGTTGAACACAAAGGGATCACTTTGTTGATACAAAACCTCTAAAGGCAGTATCTCTGTTTCCATTTTGCCCTGTGATCAAAAACACCTGTCCTGTGCACTGTATATGTCACTCACATGAGATTGCTGTCTTTTATTCCAAAGATCACAACATGTGCCAAAACCTTGATCTATAGAATCTTAAATGAACAGGACGACATCTGAGTTATGACTTTAGGACCTTGGCCTCAGATCTTTTCAACACATGGAAGCACAAAGCAAAAGTTGTATTTGTTGGTCTAAAGAATCCCTTTGATGTTAAACATTTATGTTCATCTACTGCTTTGGCACACACTCTCAATAAATAATTTGTCCAAAACCAAATATCTGACCATATTACTATTTTTGCTTACTATATCAGAAAAATTTACTTACAACATCTCCTTACAAACCTTAGTCATAGCAATCTGTTTGGTTTAATTCAACTTGCTTGCCGTTATCTTGGCTTTTTTTCACTACTTCTATAAACAACCTGCATTTGGCTTCTGAGCACAGTTTTGAGGCCAGTTTTTGGGGGCAACAAGAAAGGGTTTTCACGGGCTGAAGACCCCTCATTTCTACAGCCTGTGAGTACCTATGGTAGCCCTTGGCTATGAACAAACTTGGTACAAATATAATCAGATGAGATTAGTTCACTTTAAAAAAATAAATAAATTAAAAGATACAAATGCATTTTAGTGGTCACTGTGGTGGCACGGTGGGACAGTGGGTAACACTGTCTCCTCAGAGAAGGTCCAGGGTTCAACTCCCGAGCTGGGGGCCTTTTTGTATGGAGTATACATGTTCTCCCCGTGCTTGGGTAGGTTTTCTCTGGGTATTCTAGCTTCCCCTACCAACATCAAAGCATGCTGGGCGCCCCCTGGTGGTTGCTGCTGACAGTAAATTTCCCAAACTGGGATAATAAAGTGATAAAAAAATATACAAAGAGTGATAGGATCAAAAAATAATGGATCTAATTGTTTCAACTGGGTATAAAATAATAATTTGTCTTAAATAGGGAAATGTAAATAGTGTTTTTTTTAAATTTTCAGTCATGTGCCCTTTTTACATTTTGGAAATAGTTACAGAAATAAAACTTATATTAGAAAAGTAGAGAAAATAAATTAATAAATACAAAGAAACTGTAGGAAAACAAAAAGCTACAGATGTTGCTGGCTTGGATGTGTCCGAATCCCTCTGTGGTTGAACTGCTGTCAGTGCTGTACTCTTCATCCAATCAAATAAAAACACAGGAACAACTTTGTCATCATCCATTTTTTGGAAAATATTTTGCCAATATTTATTATAAAAATATAAATGTATCCACTACAAATCATTTGACATTAGTAGACAAGGCCATCTACATTTGCACACAAACTCTCACACAGACACGCGGGTCAGTTTAGAGACAGAATGAGGGATCTGGATTTTGGACATGGATAACAGTATTGCTCTCTCTGATGTTCATAAAGTAAGTCCAAAAACAAAACACATATAGCACTAACACATAATTTACTGTTTGCTAAAAACATTGTTCTTTATAATGTTAGCAAATAAATAATAATGTAATTATAATTGTCTTTTTACTTGTAGAAAAAAAACAACAACAGACAAATATAATTCCAAATACAGATATAATACAAATGATTTTTCTCTCGATTTTAATTAAAAATGTTGCACAATTTAATTTCTTTCTTTATACATACAAACATTTGTACAAAGAGGGATGGCCATGTACACAGAACGGGCTCGGTAGTGCTAGTTGCTGTTATTAAGATGGTTTACATTATGTACATATTACTCCAGACACGTAGCAGCAACTGCAGCATCCACAGGTAAAACAGAGTACCAACAGACACTCAACAGGCGTGGGTTTCCTAAAAGCACCACTATCACTGCTGCCCGGTCAACTAAAGGCATTATCAGTCCATTCAAAGTGCGAAGTATTTCCAACGAAGTGCTTGGGACACCCTCATAAGTATCTCAAGTGGCTAACTCAGGCCCTATCTGTTGAAGATTTTGAGAAAATATGATTTGTATTTCTCCATATTTTACCTGAACTTTAAAATAGTTTCATCAATATAAAAGACAATCATAAACGTGTAAATGTAAGAATAAGAAAAAACATTACTTAAGAACATTAAAATAATCCAAATATTGGAAAGGTTGTCATCTTATTTTGTTATCTAAAGGGATTGTCCAGTAGTTTGTAAAATAGGGCGCATGAGATACTTTGCAATAAATAAGTTATGTTATTCCATAGAGTAGGTAACTGTAATCACATTCCTAGTTTGGAGAAGCAGAAAGAAGCAACTAAACAGAGACTAAAATGTATACAGTATATATTTTAGTCTCTGTGAGTTTAACACAATTTCTAGTTTAGACAGGGCCTTGTACTGTGAAGTGCAAAATTATGGGGTTGTATAAAGGTGAACCAGAATAAAAAGCAGTCATATGCTGGAAAAGATCTACTGTATATGTAAATACCTTAAATGTAACATGCACGTGCACTGATGTAGTTTTAGAAGACTTGTTTTATGGCCTTATGTTTTACTTCTTTAAACCGAGGGGCCGTTTACACAACAACGCTGGTCAGAAAAACGAAACAGTCATGCCCTCGTCGACTCGCGTTGACACAATGTTACAATCTGTACAAAACGATGTAGTTTATATGCCAAACCCGAAGGGGGTGGGTTTTCTTTTGCTACACACTCTTCTGTATAGTCGTTGGCTGTGCATGCATCTTCAGCGTTTACACAAGAGCGGCACCCGCAACTAAACTAAATGAAAACACCACTCTGACGGATTCAGAATGGTTTCGCTTTCGAGGTGTCAAAACACTGGGGTTGTGTAAACTAGCGGACTATCAAGCGCAATGTCGTCTTTCCTAAAATCTCCAAAGCCCTTTTTTAGTAAATACTGAAATATTCCTTTAACTAACACTAGTTCATCAGTTTCCATTATGTTCTAAATACAGGCATCTGTTCACAGTTGTGTTTGTTTATAAGGTCAATTTCTTTAAAAAAAAAGTGGTATTTCTCAATAACAAACAGGGATTTTCTTGGTACAAAATGTTAGACATGTGAAGGTAGATGAGAATCAGTCAGAAAGGTTGTGACTTGGCCTCTCTAGTACCCATCCAACAGCGCAAAGTACTAAAGAGCCTCCAGGAAACTCTGGATAGATATGTGCCACGCTAAGATATTGGCTGTGTGATATTGAGCAAGACTTTAGCATCTTTAAACATTGCAGAGATGACTTATTGAAGGTGCCTTTAGGAAACCCCATCCTGGACATAAAACACACTAACTCACTAACAAAGTGATATTTGATGAAAGTGTTGCATCTCTTTCAGGGCATTTGCAGTCCTAGTTTAAAAATTGAAATGATGACACAAGCCGACATGTGACAGAAGAAAAGAATAACACTTCAAACTGAACTCAAACTGTATCCGTTTTTGCTGTGATTCCAACATTAATCAACTCAAAAACAGGAGGCACTCAACTTTTTGCAATACACAAGAATTATGAGTTAATATATGGTTAGAATAAATTCCCTTTTTATAGATGACAAAAATGATTACTCTCTCATGGCTTTGTTAATAAGTTATCAAAGTATAACAAAGCAAATGGCCCATTAAGTACCAGTGTAGATCCACTGTAGGCTGTGGATGTTGCACAGAAGTAAAAGATAAGATAATTTGTGTGAGTATTGTGAATATGCTTGCTTCTTCTCTTTAAAATCCAAACAAGCTGGTGTTTTTTGCAGCTCAGTGCCACCTGAAAAACGCTGCCTTGTCAATTGACACTCCTCTTCACCTTTTTTAAGTTCCTCTTACCATTGAGATAATCAAACTAAGAAAATCTACATCCTGAGATTTGACAGAAGGGACATTGGTTTGTGGGAACTGCACGAGGAGTGTTCAACAGCCACTGAAGAGCACAGACAGAAAGCAGATACACCACCATGAAGAAAATAATAGGCGTGAAATGTGTTAGCCTCCACCTTCAAAGCACAGCATCAAATACAAGTGTCGGGAGACCATATGACTGGGCTGATTATCACAGTTATTGCTTTTAGGTGAGCGCTTAATGCAAATGCTATGGGTTAGAGCTACAAAGTAAAATGGCTTGGTTACTGTCCAGATCAGTGCTCTCATGGATAGAGGAAGTTAATGTAGGTAGTAAGAAGTAAGTCTCATGCCTCAGACTTCAATATTCCATCAACGGTCCACAAATGCACAAGATGCGGCTGTCCGGTGCAATCATCCAAATATTTCCACCACATACCAAAGACTGCTTTTTAGGGACTGTTAGCGTGCTTGTCCCCAGTAGCACTATTTGTGTCCAGTCCGGTTTGTATCCCTGACAATGTCCCTCGGACCTCCTTGGTACCCTTTTTCATTATCCATGTTTTTTTTTTTGTCTATAAGGCATTTGTAAGAACCACCCAGTGTACTATTCAACACTGAACTCCATTTCTCAGAACCCTAATGATGTCTTTCAATAACACTATGAACGCCTTCATTTGAATGACCTACTCTTTTTCATCCATTTCCAAGATAGGACGTGCACTCTTGTGTGTCAAGAGTGCGATTAGCAACCGAAGTTACAACATACAGGTTTCTCTTCTTAAACAGGCACTGGGCTGTTCTTGGTGGTAGAATCTAGGGCTTTGAGGCTGCTTATGATCTTCTTCTGTGGTCCGACGATAGTCACGCCAACCTTTTTCAGATCCCTGCAGGATACAAAAGCAGAGGCAGGGAGAAAGAGAAAACTGTGGGTTAGTTTTGGAGATGATGACAGCCGTGTGTCATCTAAAGACACACACCCTGTGCTGCTCCTTTCACTCCTGCAGTTGTCATTCACACAGAACTGCATTTCCCACAGAGCAATGCAGTTCCCACTGGCTCCACATATCTAAAGACACTTTAGGCAGTGTTAGTGCATATACACTACATGACTAGCAAATCGGGAGTATGCCACTAGGGGCCACACTGACAGCTGCTATTATGACTCTGCCATGAGATGTAAAGGACTAAGTGCTATAAAAATGATTTTAGACTTCCTTTTGGAGAGTGAGAAGCAGCATGGGTGCATGTATACGATAAAACCTGACTCAGGTGAATCCTTTTAATACTATATCTGTTTAGTTACATGCATCAAAATATGTAAAGCTTTTTTTTTTTGCTTGTTCCATAATTCCCACATCAAATACACACACCAGTTAGTAAGCTTCATTAAAAGAAAGCCATTTGTCAAACAGCAGTAAAAAACAATGGTAAAATCACAGTAAATACTGCACAGTCAGGGCATTAACAACAACAATTGTATTAGTAAAAGCAGTGGAGCCACAGACAAAGTGGTGCAGTTATGCTGACACATTTAAGCCAATTAAAACATAATTTTTTTAGCCAGTAGTTTTAAATATTTAATTTATGAGTAATTTAAAACAATGGAAAGTGTTTTATTATTTGTGTGCAAGGTGAGTATTTAGTTTGCTGAAGCAGCCAATAACAGCAAGTCTTAAAATGACAAGACAAGTGACAAAAAATACTAACATTGATATTAAAGGGATAGTTAATTCAAAATGAAATTAGCCTATTATTGGGCTACTGAGTCTGAAGTCTGCTTTAGCATATTGAATTTTTTATTGGTCTTAGAAAGTATACTCGGGTTCTGATGGGACTTCAGTTAATTAACTATCCCTTCAGTTGTCACATAATTGAAATCCATCCATGACTATTCATTTAAAATACGGTGATCCTAAGCCTCTGTTCTTCACGCACCATCCAAACACTGCGGGGGCACTGTGGAGCTGTTGTTAAAGAGTGGTGATCCCCATCGAAGGCTCCCATTCTGGACAAGTGGCCGGTGTGACATGGACCTCCGTCAGTACCACTCTACTGAGAAACACCAGGCCCAGCAACATTAATCACAATTCATCTTAGATTTAAACAAAAACATGTCTTCTGTCTTCTATGGTTAGGTAAGTACAACAGTAGATGGAGTAAAAAGAAAGACAAAACTTTGGTTCACCACAAAACTTTAAAGTCAAAATAAACCGTAAACATACAATGATGTTATCTTACTACAGTACAAAATGCTGGTTTGTGGTCACTTTGAAGCTTTAGAGGGATTTGGGTCATTTTTTTAAAACTAAAATGCCAAAAACTGGAACAAAGCATAAACGCTGTACTATATCTTTATTTAAAAAATACATCCACATACATGATATTAAATTAAGAGTAAGCAAAGTACTAAATATATCTAAATCATCAAGTCTAGTCATAAGATTTACTAAATACAATGTACTGTTGTTCTCTGTGATATTTTTTGATGGCAGTTTGTTGTTTGACATAAATGGAGACTTACATTTTTTCAAATAACACAGATTTTTTATTGCTGTTGGACCTTTGGAAGCACAACACTGCAGTAATTCACGTGTATCTATTACGTCTTAATGTCATTCCTCTGAGAAAACAAACCTCTCCAAAGATATTCTATTTGATTTCTCAATAGTTTAGCCCTTTGTGCTCTGCCCAAAGACAAGATTGATCTATTTCCCTTTGTAATAATGCACATTAAAATGAAGTTTTTATTTGTAGGCTCCAAATGTTGTAATTTGACTTATGACTCAATGTTTCCATCCATTGTTCCGACTCTAGAGCACTGTACTGTACTGGGGCTTAATGGTAAGAAAATGCACATAAATATCTTTTGCAGATGAGGATGCACCAAATGCAAACAACAAATACAAAGACAAGTCACTGTTTCTAATTTGCCCGCTGCACTGTTCTCACCTTATTTAAATACTAGAATTTAAAACTCATTCAGAATGATTTCAATAATGCAGTATTTCCTGAGTTGATCTGACTAATTACCCATCTGAAATGACTTCCGTTACTTCAATAGATGAGTTAGCGCTCTACAGCCAAAGTATGATTATTGTTCCTCAGAGGTCAGTGTGTTGCCAGGCCTTGGGCTGAATATCAAAGACTAGATTAGGACTGTACAAATCGATAGAGCAATCTATATTGAGCAATGCTAAGCTTTAGCCAAAACCTCTAGTGCTTCTAGCGGAGGTAGCCTCGGGTGCTTGAACCTACAGCTCAGTGGATTAATACTGCACTCATCCAATTTAGCAACTAGCTACAGAAAAAGAGGATACACCAATAAGATTACTTTAGCATGTAGCCTATCCCCGATGAATTAAATCATACTTAGTAGATTTGGATATTCTGCAGTGTAAGCACTTCTGTTTAGTGCCATGGACACTGAGAAGAACACTTTATTGATTAAACATATGCCCACTAAATGGCATTAGACATAATTACACTGTTACAGAGAGATGACGTTGCACAGCTCCGAAGTGAGCTTGAGAAACATTCAGATTCTAAAATACTAGTCTTTTAGTGAGCATCAATAGTTATTGTTGTGTGAGACCTCACATTTTCCTGTAAGATCCTAATAGGTTTGCTTAAACACTTTTCTAAAATGGTCCTTTCATCACAGCAAATATAAGACCAATTCTTTTTAGTATAAGTTGACATTATTAATGGTGTCAAAATTGTGTGAACTTTTTAACTTTGTTTTATGTTCTTTTGGGATACCCATGGTTACAACAAAAAAAAAGTACACTGAGCCTTTTTAGTAATGTTCAATTGGATATAGAGCCATATAGAGTCACCTTTAGCAACAACCGTAAAAATCCCAGTGAGACAAACACAATCCCACACATAAGGTGCTTTTTAAAGAACCTTGCCCCCAAACCAAAAAAAATCAATGTATATGTGTACTTATATTTTACTTAAAATATCCATAGTCCGGAAAAAGTTAAATTAATAAAAAATGACAGTCATTTGAGACATTGTTTTTTTTTTTACACAGCAATAACTTTAGCATGCCACATAAACATAAAGTGGATCAGATGGCCCACTGTATTAATGACTGCCCAGTTAGTGATTGGCCCAACATTGACCACTGGCCATCTACCCAATTGTTATTAAAACAGTAAATGGCTCCTTTGATCACAGTAATTCAAAATGTCCAATTATTTACTAAATCACATTCCACCTCAATTAGGCAGCAGCCGCCCAGCCGAGCGAGGAAATAGAAGAGGAAGAAAGCACTTCAGCATGGTGTGCATGGATCATAAAATCAAAAGTACAGACAATTGATCAAAAGGTGTTTAACAAAATAAGATACATTACTTCTCAAGAGTTGGCATTGGTAGTCCCTCAGCACTGGACTCAAGGCAAAGTCTGACCTCTGTCACTGAGGCCAGATGAACCAAGCTGAGCCAAATCTGAGGCACCCAAACATGGAGGAGGTTACTCATGCTTCAGAAGCTATGAAGGGATGGAAATGGTTTACCTATATATTTCCTTTTATTGTGTACTTCAAAAGCTGTATAGATTTGATTTACTGTATCTACTTCACAACAAAACTCAACAAAGCTCGGATCAAATAAAACTGAAGTTAAGAGACCCTGCACGGTGCCCTCCTAAGATTTAATCTAGACTTTGCGTTAAGACCCTGGATGTTTTTGCTCTATGATAATGTGCATTGACACAGCATACTTTTAACTTTTAGGCCTTTCTCTCAAAATCCTGTCCATGAAAAGTTTGGAACTTGCTACATGAGTGTAGCCTGTGATTTTAAAGGCAGAGTGTGTATTTCTGTAAATGTTTGAGGATAACAGATATTGCAATTCCACACCTGACACTCCTTCCTTTTTAGAGCATGTGAACATTTATTTTTCCCAACATGGACATGCTGTTGTCTATAAACAAACTCTAGGTAAAAAAAAAGCTCTGACAGTGAGTTTACATTTATAACTTTGGGACATAATCTTTTAAGTTTATGAAAGCCCTGACACATCAGGAAGTTGCAAATGTGTCACTTCTAGGCACCAGTAGGAAAGAGAATATGTTGGCCACTATATACACAATAACTTTTGTTTTGGAAATCTCAACAGTAAGGCTCTAAACCTAATTTAGTATTTGGAGCCTTCCTGTAGTCTGCACACATACTGTAAGTGACATTAAAAGGTGTTTTTGTGTGTATTGGCCTTACTCTGTAGAAGTCTTGGCCAAGGTGTCGCAGGAGCTGTAGCTGACCCCAGAGAAGGCTTCTTTGCATGGTAGTGTTCTCATTCCATCCATCCAGTCAGCCAAAGACCCCACCGAAACCGGAACCTCTGAACTGCTTCTGTCCAGCAACAGGTTGGCAGGCCTGAAGACAAGACAAAATCTATATGAAATATATTTATCATAATAGAAGCAGCACAATTTAAAGCCTGTGTTTACTGTAAAAACCTTTGATTCATCAATGATTTTTGGGGTTCAAATATCACCCCAGGGCTGTTTTAAGACTCACAGACACAGAGTCTTTTACTGCACACAGTCAACCTGCGTGCTTCCTTTGGCTTTGTAATACAAGAGGGAAATCAAGCCGTCACACAAAATATTACCATAATGTATTGAACACATTTAAGTACAAGATCACTAAGCAAAGCGGTATCAGGGTCTGTCTAATGTCATTACTGTTTTCCTGCCGTACACGGAGCATGTGGCACAACACTGCAACATTTGATTGATTAGACTTGATGTTTTCAATTGGATCAAATCAAATTAAATGCACCACATTGGACTTTAGAGCGCTCAGTCAACAATAAAGGGTGAAGGAAAGGCTGCAGGCGCTGTTCTGAACATCTCTGATTGATGACTGCCTGAGAGGGGAGGGACAGAGGTAAAACCCACACAGAAGTACGAGACTTTAACACTAGAAAAGAAGTTAAAAACGACAGAACAAAGGCTGTTTAAACTTTAAGCTGGAGGCTGCATGTCATAGTTTCAATATGTATTTTTTATCCATTTCAATCTAAATTAAATATAATGTAAAACAGAAATGTTGTTTATATTCAGTTTCAGTGTTTAAATTTCAGCACAGCATCTGTAAGTTGACCACAGGATTATTTTCTTGATTATAGTGCACCAGAGCTGAGAATTCTTTAGTGCAATAGACAGTATTCAAAACACTTGTGTTTACGAAAGACATACATGCTTCAGAATTTCAAAAATGTAATGTGACCAGCAGCCTATCCCTAGCTCTAATGTAATAATCTAACACACAATAATTCACATGACCTTGCCATGACCAGCCAACAATGATGTCAAAACACAAGCTCTAGCATTTCTCATGATGATGTGGCACAGTGTAGCATTTGATCAATCCTTCTTGTTGCCAGACATAAATAGTTACATGGCTATCTGTAGCATTTCAGCTGAAGAGGGAAAGATTTTGATTTATTTTTACTTAATCATGTTTTTTTTTCATTTGAATTGATTGTGATGGTAATTTATTACTGGCTCATGAATGCACAGTAGGGACACTTTGTTCCTCTAGAAATACATGGAAGAATGAAGCAGGCAAGATTCCCCCAGACAAGAGGATTTCCTTATGGAAGACTGGTGTTGTACCAGTCTTCCATAAGGAAATCCTATTCATGGCCTTGTACTGTAAATAAACTCATTAGAATACAAGAAGTTCACGCTGTCTAACTGATCCGGAGGGAAAGGCTCCACATCACATTGTGTGTTTATGTCCATGTGTATAAATCCAGGGATACGAGGCAGGTGTAATCCCACAATGCAATAAAACAAAATGGAAGTCACACTAGAAGGTCAAAGAAACATCACTTCTTCTACAATATGGTAAAATCTTAATGATGCCAGGGAAAGTATCAGCAAATTAAAGTAACTTAAATCCATTTCTAATTCTGCTGCAACATGTGAATTTTCACTTTAGAGCATAAGGAACACAGATGAATTCCGTAATAGACCATCATGGCATGTTAAAAACACCCAGCATCCAAAGCCGACATAAAGAAGAAAGCAGCAATGACATTTCAAACGGCGACAAGACGAAACCGGGGGGAAAGGGAATGCATTTGAAGTTGTGGAGTGGGTGTTGTTTTAATGATTGAGTCTTTTCCTGCCAGATAAGAGACCTGTCAAAATGCTGAGGGGCCCCCCCCGGGACCCCCTGGAGAGCCTGGTTTGTAGGAAAAAGGAAGGGAGTCTAGATGGTGAAAAAGGAAGTGTGTAAATCTCCCAAAGAGAACAGAAACATTCTTTGTAAAAAGTAGAGAGCAATTTTAGTGTTGTAATCAAATATGGTTATTATTATGTTTTACAAACTGAAAGAACTTATTAAAGGCCTTATTTTTGTTACTTTTTACTGAGCTTGCTATTGATCCTTTCCTTCTTCTATTCTCCATGTCTCCCCTCTTCTCTTGCCTCCTCTGAGAGGTAAACTACCAATGACCTTGTTTCGCTTCCCTTACCAGTTTCTGTTTCTTTTGTTCTTACGATTTCAGCAACATCTCAATGCAGCACAGGAGACCACATGATTGGAGAGAGATACAGAGCAGACTGGAATGCAGAACAGAATGAAGACAGAATGAATACACTTGAGAGATAATAAAGCCTACCTTCTTTTATGTTACCTTTCCCTGCACCTTTTGCTCTATCTTTCATTTCTTTGACCTCTAAATAACCAGTGCTGGACAATCTCTTGTTTTAGAGCTCTCGAGAGATGAGAGGATGTTGAACAGATACATGTGTGCTGCAGAGTTCTACAAGAATTCAGGCCTCAGTCGAACTAAGGCAGCTGCGAGCCTATGTGCTAACCATCTAAATTGAAATTATGATTAGTTTCGAGTTGGCATCTGTTGGATATGATGGATATAATGTAGCTTTAGTCAATACACTCCTCAGGTGGTCTGATGGAATTTATCGGGCTAAAATGATTAAGTGTGACCTTTTAATTTGACTCCAGTCAAGCGTGTGTCTCTCTCCAAATCCAAGTCAGTGTGGAAGCATGTGTTCACAAGACGATTGAAATGATTCTTTATTTAAACATGAAAATCCCAAAGTATCGTCATTTAGCAGATTGGTTTCAAAATATTTGTCTTCAAGGGAATTTTCCTCTCCTATTTTGGCTTAATTTAATCTGGAAACCTTAGACATTGCTTGTGAATATTGATTGCAGTCTTGACTTGGGAATCACAGAGATTTGTATTTAATAGCTCATAAATGTAATTACAGATGTAACTTTTTTATTACATGTTTAGTTACTATTACAAAGTCTACTGCAGATTGACACACTGATTTTCACCTGTGTTGTTATTTTTGCACATTTACTGTTGTTAATCAATTAGGTAACACTTAATAATAACAACACACTATTACACAGTAGTAAAGCATTAATAGCTATGTAACTTATGATGAATTAATGAATTATGAATAGATGCTTAAGTATCATTTGCATATAAAATGACACATATTGTAGGTTATTATTCAAGACTAAAATATTGGTAACACTTTATTTTACACTACACAAGTACACTTGAGTACACTGTGTAAGAAACTGTAATAACATGTAACTAAATACCCTACCCTACCTACATTTAGATTTACATTTATTCATTTAGCTAACACTTTTATCCAAAGCGTCTTACATTGTTCTACAGTAATTACCAGTGTTACAGCCATTGGAGGCAAGGAGGGTTAAGTGTCTTGCCCAAGGACACAACAACAGTATGAACTGTGGGGAGAGCGGGAATCGAACCAAGTACACATACTTCCATTAAGTATGTACTATGTAGTTACAGTTCTTACAGTTTATTACACACACTGGCCCCAATCCTTTTCTGTCCACAGGCAGTGACAGTGAAGCGTTAGAGGGTCACAGCCCCCAGATGCACAACTCCAGCCCTAGACTTTGGTCTGGGCATGCAGAGGAAGGAGGACGGGGGTGTTCCATTAACCAGCCGGGACAGCCCTAAGACAAACGAGGTGTGTAGAGTCGAGTGCAGCTGCTCCTGCTGTGCCACTGCCACCACGGCACTCACACCCTTACACACATACGCACACACAGAGCAGTAATAAATCACCACCTCGCCTCTGTCGCCAGTCTGTGCTCGCCCTGTGTTAAAAGCCAATCAGGAAAATTACATGCAAACTCCAAGGGACCTATTTCCACTTTCTTAAGAAATCATTAGTCAATGTTATGAGCTCTGACGTCTCCATAATACCACAGCCGTTTGTTGGAAGCCGAGGGCCTGCACGCCCCTCCCTAACCAGAACTGACAATCTTTTATTGGCTCTGGTGGCTATCCCACAGTCCCATGGGAGACTGATGGTCCCAACAAAGGAGAACAGTACAACAGGGGCAAATAAAAAAGAAAAAATGGATCAACGAATGAGTAAAAATTGAGCAGCATGACACTGGGAAACATGAGGCATTCACATATCGTACATAACTTTCTGAAAACACAGGACCTGTGTCGACCTCTTATACTGCCTAGTTCCAAAAATAAACCTCCATGTTCAAAGAGAGAAAGAAAGGACAAGCCAGTGCAAAAGTCCTACATTTCCACTCCTGCTGCAAACCCTTGTTACTGTCATTGCAGTGATTATTGAAGTAACCAACTGCTGTCACTCCTTTCAAGCTTCATTATTACCAAAAGTGTTTAAAATACTGTGTGAATGTAGGAGCAAATGTTGATTCTGACACACCTTTGCACAGGTAAAAAAAAAAAAAAACTACAGCATAAAAAGAGAAAACACACGTGTCATACCTGGATGTGGTATTGGCTGTGATTTTTAGAGAACCAGGGTTGCGGATAAGTTTGTCCAGGATACTGACTATCTGTTCAAACTTAGGCCGGTTGTTCCGCTCCTTTTGCCAGCAGTCCAACATCAGCTGGTAGAGGGTTGCGGGGCAGTCCATGGGCGGGGGCAGGCGGTACCCCTCGTCCACAGCTTTTATTACCTTCATATTTCAAAAGAAAAAACATACACACACACACATAAAAATGCTGGTACATACATGTGGGAATGCTTTATCAGATTTTTGGAATATTCTCTACACTTACATCCTGATTGGACATTTCCCAATATGGCCGTTCTCCATATGACATCACTTCCCAGAGTACAATGCCATAACTCCAAGCATCACTGGCTGATGTAAACTTTCTATAGGCAATAGCTTCTGGAGCTGTCCATCGAATTGGGATTTTTCCTCCCTGAAAAAACATTAACATTTATCTTAGAGCATAGGCAGCCTGGTGCTTCTTTACCATTATTCCAGACAGCAGCAGCACTGACCATAATCTAATACAGGAAATAATCATACGCTTTTATTATTTATTTATTTTTACTAATAAAACTGTTCGGGGCTGAGCTTACTGATATATTCTCAAGTTAACCCACACTGATTGACTGAGAACATTTTTATTATAATGAAAACCCTGATTCACTTTTGAAGATACTTGTTAAGAAAGCTCTGGTTCAAAGGTCACTTGTGTTCAAGCTGCTCCCTGCTGCATCGTAGAGTTGAAACAAACAGTATGTTCTCACTTACAATTTAGCTTTTTATTGTATAATCAGTGGATTTCATGCAACTGAAGTGTGAGGCTACTAAGAAAAAATAAATACAAAGCTAAAGAAAAGTGACAAGTACATTTTTATAGTCCAGTCATTTAACTAAAATGTTGTATGCTGTCATTCAATGTACTGTTCTATGCAGCCTATAGTATTCTGTATGTATGTAGCATGCAAAATGATATGCATAGTTTTAGAAAAGGAAATTCATAATTCACAAATTGAACACATGATGAATGACTACGCTGCTTCGGCTTTTGGATGGATACCCATGCCATCAAAGAGGCCATTTGCATAGTAAGTAGAAGAAGCCAGACAGATAAAAAACAAAGTTTGAGAGCAGACTGGCTGAGAATTAGTGCATGTGTGCAGCGTTGTCAGTCACTGTAATATGGCAGAGTTTATTATTCTGTCCTATTATTTTAGATTATGTATTTCTGGAAGAAAGGCAAATGGAGCGCTCTCTTGCTGTTTATTTGACAGGCAATTCTCAGCCAGAAAATTATACTATGTTTAAAGGGGCTGCACGCACGGCCTAGAACCACAAGATACTATGATGGAAGTGACCACACACACACACACACACACACACACACACACACACACACACACACACACACACACACACACAGACACACAGACACACACACACACACACACACACACACACACACACACACACACACACACACACACACACACACACACACACACACACACACACAGACACACAGACACACACACACACACACACACACACACAGACACACACACACACACACACACACACACACACACACACACACACACACACACACACAAGACTAGTATATGGTGCATGATGAGCTTCACTTTAAGATGTGTTGGTATGATTATATAGCATAGTAAAAAAAATATTTAATACAAATTATATGTTTTCTAAAGCCATGTTTGTATAGACCAACTAGTAATTGAAATTTTTGAGGTGCACTGACATTTTCCTTCAGTCTTGCAATATGTTGGAATATTTTTTGAAGTTAAAATTGTATTTATAGTTAAAATTCAATTTGTGTTTTGGCAAGAGTTTGCCTTTAAAGCTGTTTTTGTAACCAGATATTAATAATAACCAAAATTTGTCAAGAATTGCATAAGCAGTACACTAGACATTTATAAATGACATGTTCACGGAATAAAACATATGTATTTTTTGTTTACAGAGTAGTAAGCTCACCCTGGTGGTGTAGGCTGCCTCGGGGTCGTCCTCCAGGACTCTGGACAGGCCGAAGTCTGACACTTTACACACCAGGTTACTGTTGACCAGGATATTTCGAGCTGCCAAGTCTCTGTGAACGTAGCCCATGTCTGACAAATACTTCATACCTGAGGCAATGCCACGCAGCATGCCCACCAACTGGATGCCTGTAAACTGAGCATCATGCTTCTGAAAAATAAGAACAGAGCGAGAAAAAAAAGAAAAAAATACTAATTAATGGTTTAATGTGGAAGATACTTAATAGAGCAAAAAAAAGACTCTATAAAAGACTCTGACATTTGTGATAATTTGCATAAAATGGCACCTCTTTTCATTAGTATCTTCTGCATTTTCATTACCCTTTATAATGTACCTTTGACATTCTGCTTCTCATTTTATATTTAACTGTGAAATCTCAAAGCCAAGGCCATAGATAGAAATATATATTTACTTTCCAATGTGAAATTGGCTGCATTAATGCATAGTGCAAAATGATTCCTAGTGTAACCAACATTTCTACTGTTTCACATATTGTCCACCAAATTGACCCTAAATTTTGAGACCTTTTGTGCCATTTCTTCTAAATTGTTTAATTTTAAAACCCATTGTTTCTTATTATTCTCTAATTGGTATGTAATTACATATTCATTTTATTACAATACGTAATGGATTCAAAACAAATCACTGTTTCCACTGTTTGTCAGAGTTTGGCAGTGCTTAACCCTTTAATCCGCTCCATATAACAGAAGTTATAAACAACATTGTCCATTTCTCTTCCATTTCACCCTTGGCATTTCCTTTTTATGGCTGTGTGTTGGTCAAAGTGCAAGTCACCGAGACTAAAATGACGGGTGTTGTGCTTTGAAAACCAACCTGGTTCATCGTGCACTCCACTAAGGTTAGAGCAATTAGTGGCTAGACCACCTGGCTTCCTCATTTCAAAGAGACAAAACCTATACTCGAGCTGCATGTTTGTGTGGGTTTCTCGTATGTGACACATTTCCGTCGTGATAAAATGCAGAACTCTGGAAAGACGTCAAGACACACTGCTGCTCGTCATGGATGTGTCTGGATGCTGTGCAGACATGTGGAAAAGGGCTAAAACAGGCACTGGTGCACATGCCTTATGCTAGTGTTGTGGCTTGGCCGCTTGGTTTAGAATAATCTTGCTAAGGCATTGCTCTTCAGGAGTCAGACACATGGCAAGAATCAAATATTCAGAACTACTTAGACAGGCTTTAAGGGATGAATTGCTAGAGATCCTATATGATATAAAATAAATCTCTGTCACTTTTTATATAATGCATTTGCGGATGTAAATAGGGTTTCTAATAAGCAAAGAATGTTTTTTGATTTTTAGTGTTGTCCCACAAACACATATTTGACCAATAACAGACCAATTGATCTACATTGAGGGATAACTTACTCTTAAAAAGCTGTCGAGGGATCCATTCTCCATGTATTCTGTGACAATCATGACTGGTTTACCTGCAACAGAGAAGAGCGTTTCATTGACTGCTGCTTCATATCAGTGGTACATTACAAATGCAGATATAGCTGTGAATAATGCTTTTGGTGCATATCTCCACCAAAAGTCCCATCTGAACATTCTATTGCATTCAGATTTATATTGTGATAATAGTGACGTTGAGAGCAGTGGGCTGTAACTTGACTTTAGACACTTTCCTGATAAAGAACAGGTTGAACTGACTCTATTTGTGCATGTCATACCTTCACACACACTCATGCTGAACACTAGTTTTAAGGTCCCAGCAGGTCAGCTGTCAGAGGGTGACATCTTTATTTCTATGGAAGAGCGGCTAGTAAATCTGTGATGCCTGCTATCATCTGTAGATGATCAGACTAAGGCCAACACAGGGTTTATTACCAGGGAGGGAAAAGGGACCGAGAACCTTTAAATCAGTGGCTGTTAAGGGAACAGCGCTGGTGTCAGGAAATATTTGTGTCCCAGATGACTATGTTCGCCCTGCTTCTCTCTTCACTTGCGTCCAACCGTATGGCTTTTTCTGATTAATGTGCCCTTACCACTCCTCCAACTGCCCTCTTTAAGTCCTGACCTTAACTTTCTCTTAACATATAGCTCTTCTTTACTTTCTGTTTGTCTGTTAAATTCAATGCAGCTTGACTAACCCAAAACATACAGCACTTTGTAACACGGTACTTTGAGGAAATTAATCCAGATGGAAGGAGCGCCTTTGTTTAATGAGGTGTAAAGTTCAAAAACAAACAATATGCTTCAGGAATAAAAATCATGTACAGACCTCTTAACAGTTATATTTCTCCCTGATAGCTTTACACAATCAGCAGGTTGGTTTGAGCAGTGTGATAACTGTCTCTCTAACTGAGCTACTGTCATATGAAACCTTATACCTACTACAAACATATATTAAAAGTCAAACTTTGTTGTAACCCTGTACGGCATAACATGCAAATTCTGGTGTCTGGCAGAACTACATTGCCTGTTCAAAGTAATAACATGTCCCTTTTTTAAACATACATACATCAGATGTCAATATTGTAAAAGCATTTATCATTGCATTTATCTGCATTTGCAGAATTCAGCTTTATATTTCATTGCAGTGTTTATATTTCTTTGAGAAATTCAGTGCTGCATAGGCTCATGACCTCATCTAGTGGTAGCACTTGGTGTGTCTGCATTACAACTTATTGATTTAGTTGGCATACCATGATAACTCATATTCTACATTGCTTTTTAAACACAAACACAAACTTGCATGCAGCCCCATGTCCCTAAAAGGCCATAATGGATCACTCCATTCACTCGCAGACGGCTTTTATAAAGACAGACAAGGACATCCACCCGTTCCTCCCTCCTGTCCTCCTCTCTCTTCCCTTTTTCTCTCTTTACTAACACTGGCAGCCAGTGGCCCCAAAGCCCATTTGTTCATTGAACAGAAGTGAGTGTGTGAAAATCTGCTTGGAAAGAGGCAATCACACACACACACACACACACACACACACACACACACACACACACACACACACACACACACACACACACACACACACACACACACACACACACACACACACTACATGCATCTGTATCAGTGTGTGCGTAATATGCAATGTGTGGATCAGCCAAAAGCAGCAGCAAGGTAAATGGGCTGTGAAAGTCCCGGTATTATTAAGAATTAACAGGAGCAGCTTAATAAATCACCCTACAGCATTGTGAGTGTGTGTGTGTCTGTGTGAGAAAGCGTGTCAAATCGACATCCTGAAACTATGGCCTGCATTTATCAGTCTTTACACAGCAGTCTGTTTGTGCACTCAGTTCCACTCTGGGTGTTTACACAGTCTAAACAGTGCTCTATGATATATTAGAGAAACAGTTCCAAGGAGTATGCCAATTATACATGACAGTTTTTACATAGAAAAAGTACTACTTTTCATGGTTGTTTGTGTTAAAATCTGAAATAGCCCATGAAATGGCTATAAATTGAGTTAATTGGCTATTTTGTCACTTAAAAAAGATAATTTTTAAGTTATCTGATATGCATACTATATTGCTGCAATGTCTTCAGGACCTAAACATTTTACCTATATCAGTCCTAATAGTTTACAATTTTAGGGAAATGTTAGTCTTCATGAACCTATAAAGGTTATCAAGTTTTGCCTTGTCATTCTGTGATATGTATTTGCAGAAAAACACGATCCCAAATACATAAGATAACATCCACTTAGTGCTGTATTCCCTTTTACCCTAGGGCATGCTCAAGCTACCTAGTGGCATCTCAAACAGATCATAGTTGGATGTAAACAGTGAAATACAGGCAGAGGAATGAAAGGGGTGTCCACATGAGAGCATTCATTTTATTCTTTATGCTGCACCATCTTTTTTATACATTCACACTCACATTCACTCTTTAAACTTCAGCTGGAGAAAAGAAGAACAAAAGCAACTCAAAATGTATTAAAAAACGTGGAAGTTCCTCAGGTATTGTCTTGCCTTCTTTAAAATAACTGCAGTGGCAGAAGTACTTAACGAGCACCAAGCCGCAGGGAGATATCCAAGCCTCCACCACAAAGTTCACACTCATTATTTGCCTTTTTCTGCATTCGTTCCTTTTTAAGGAGGCCTTATGTGTGCTAATGATCTTATAAAGAGGCCCAGAGGGGAGCGAGTCAGAGATATGGATTTATGGATTTATGCCTGCTTTGGACACAGGCTTTGATCAGCGCTCATTGATCTGCAGAGATTTACACCGGTGCAACTCAATAAAACTCCTGTTTCTTTCACACAAATGCCGGCCACTTTAGGGCCATTTGTCAAAGACGATTAAAAATCAAGAATCTGTAAAACAATTGTCAGTAGATGCCGAATATGTTGGCAGTTAATGTGAATCATTTGACGTTATTTTTCATTGAACTTCATTAATTGCGGTTTTGAAGTTTCTCAATCCATCGGACGTGGAAACTTCATTAGTCCTGGCTTGTACTTACTGCGGGTCACCACTCCCTCCAGTCTGATGATGTTAGGGTGGTCAAACTGTCCCATGATGGATGCCTCAGCGAGAAAGTCCCGCCTTTGTTTGTCGGTGTATCCACCTTTCAGAGTCTTGATGGCCACACAGATTTCTTTTTTACTGGGCAGCTTTAGACGTCCGCTGCACACTTCACCAAACTCACCTATAAGACACAAAAATCATGAACAGGAGATAAAATAAGGTGCTTGTGGTTACATTTTGGCCATGGCCAGACAGTTCCATTGTTAACAGCATAAGTAAATATTTAGCATGTAAACATAATAATCCAAAATTAGAACTTTAAGTAGTCAGTGCAGCTAAAAATCATCCCGTGTTTTGAGGTGAATACTAGATGACTTCTTTCTTCTGACTGACTATGTGTTGCATATTACTTCTTTATATAACTGTATAACACCCAAAATAGCAGCAACCTGTATTTAATTCTGCTCAAAGCATTTACATGAACAATTTAGAGTCACCTAACATTACTTGTCTTTGGACTGCAGGAGGAAACATGACCACCAAGAACCCCTGGGGATCTTGTTGCTGTAAGATAAACCTCTCCATGCCACTGGTTACTGGTTATAAATTAATCAGTTTATGCAAACTTAGCTTATTTTTTAGCATCATTTGAAAAGTCTCACTTTACTGTCTTTGCAATAAACCACTGCCATGTTTAAAGCACTAACACTGAGGATCTTGTGTAGAAGAAACCAAATCTTTCTTTGTCTGAGAGGATACAGTAGAGTGAGCTTGGGATGTATGAGTGTGTCTGTGTGTTTCAAAAGGTACTGTAAGGCTTTGTAGGACGCATCAAAGGCATCCAGCCATGTAACAGCATGTGACAAGGATTTGGCTAGACTGTAGAAGAAGAGCAGTGGGTGTATGCTAGTTGTGTTTGTGTGGCACCTATTATTATATATGAATACTGAGAGTGATGTCAGAGCTGAGACATTTTTCCTATAACACAGAGAGCAGGGGTCAGTCAGTCCAGTACTTCAAGCACTGGGGTCTGGAAGAACTTATGCCATTGTAATTGCAACCTTTGTAAATACCAGAAGCATGCCTGTTCTGTTCCATTCTTCTGGCCTTCACAGTGGACACTCAAGCCAGGCCAAGCCACCTCTTATGTGGTCGGTGAGAGAAAGAAGATCCAGGTCTTGATTAGGGGCACCCATCCCTTTCCTGTCCTGAGCAGAACTAGGTATTTGACTTTGATGTCATAGTTTGACCCATGTAAGCAAGTGTGTGTTTTCTGTCTTTTAACACGCAATCAACATTGGCAAAAAGATCAAAGTCTTCAACTTTGAATGTTTAATGAAGACAGATGCAGACTAAGTTTGGAACGGAGAAAGAAAAGGTATTTTGTGTATTGTTTATACAGCTTGTACACACTCATAAAGCTAATATGCACATGGACCTAACCAGGAATTATAATTAAACTCCACATTTAAACTGGACCTTAAAAACCAAGTGGCATATACTTTGATAAATCAAACTTTATATGTCAGTATGGGACTACTTTTAAAAAGTCATACCTTGAATGCAATAATACTTGTTTTTGATCAGTTAAAATACTTAAAAATTATTATGTGAGGCTAAGACTAATTGGAAATTTGAAGGGAAAGCCTCAGAACTTGAAATCAAATAGACTTCAATATGACACGAGCAGCATGTCTCCCCTGTGTCACAATGGGCTGTTATGTCAGTCTGCTCCTGCTTCAGACAAAAAGCGTGCTTTTGTTTACGATGCCAGAAAAGACAAAACACCAGTGCACTGACATGGTTCAGTAATATTACTGTACTTTGCTTCTACTAGTTCCTTTTAGTCCATTTTTTGCAAATGTTGTAGTATCTGCAGAAGAAAACCTTTGACCAAATTTGAGTCAACATACTTTAAGGTTAACAGTTACATAGTGTTGCTTTAATAACTATAAGAAATAAGGATTTACATTCATAATTTTCACAGATACAAAAAGGTGTACACAATGTCAGAGTGGTTAGCACTCCTCACAAAAGACTCAAACATCCTCGGCCAACTCCCTCCTTTCTGTGAGGCGTCTGCCTGTCCTCCCCGTGTTACTGTGGGTTCTCTCCGGGCACTCCGGCTTCCTCGCACCGCCCAAACACAACTCTAAAGTGTCCCTATAGTCAATGAATTTGAATGGTTGTCTGTCCCTAAGTGTTAGCCCTGCAACTAACTGGTCAATGTTCAGGGTGTACCCCGCTGCAGGCCCAAAAGTGGTGGGATAGGCTCCAGTCATCGTGACCCCTCACGGGACCAAGCAGAGAAAAAAATGAAACAAATAGATTTAACAGACACCGATACTATGAAGACATACTAAAAGAAATATACCTTACCTCAGCTATCTCCGCACATTAAAAATGAATAGAGTTCTATTCTGTTTCTTTCTATAGTGTGTACTCAGCTGTGTGTGGGGGTATAAGAGTTCAGCTAAGAATGACACTGATATTATTCTGCTGAACAGCCATTATCACATGTAGTATTATAAATGCTAGATCAATTCTAAAGCTTTAATAGTACAAGACAAGATATTCCCTCAGTGAGACAAGTTATTGATAAATCTCGCAATATAAAACTCATCCGTATCTACTTTCTAAATATAACCAATCTGTAACTGTAAGCACCGTTAGATAAATGTGCTTTGTCTCTGCTTTGCACAATGAAAAATGCATGGTGGGAGTAGTGTGTGGAGTCAGGTACTAGACTCACACGCCACTCTGACAGCTTTACAGTGTGAAGGGTCTGCTAGGACTCAGGAGAGCATCCTGCAGTTATCTGCCTCGGTCTCCATCTATCCTGTCTGCACTCTCCATGAATCACAATGCATCACCCTCCCGTCTGCACCTCTGCTCAGGTTGTCAGGGTCGATATGAAGAGAAGGATGCAGGTGCTCTCTAACTTTGCCTTTCATATTTGCTGCACAATTGATTATTTACCGTACAATAATATTAGATACAGAAGTCAGGTCTGTTCAGTTTTTGTGCAGTCCTAATATACTATGCAATATTGTACATGTGAAGGGGGTTCATCAAAAGTATGTAAGGCTAACACATTTCTAAATGAGGAACACATGCACAAGTGTGTTACTGGAAAGTACCACAGCCACTTAAGACAGTTAGGAATTTTGAGAAGCTGGGATGGGAAATAAAGAGTGAAGATGGCAATGAAGCAGCAAAAAGAGACACAGACAAAGATGGCATTCATTTTCCTACAAGGGCCCTCATCACTGAGACGCAGGGGCTTCGAGCTGGGGCATTAAATGTTTTCTCACTCCCAGCTGTGAGTTATATGGCACACTGCTGCTATGAAAATTCCAATATAGGGCACTACTGCTTTACATTTGCTGGACGGTGTATGTTTTCTTCAAATAGAGCATGAAAGAGTTGAATTGTAAATGGGAGGTGTTAATGTGAGAATGGGAAACACCAAAAAAAAAAGTCTATATTTTTCATGTATACATTCTTACCTGCTCCTACAACTTTGTCAATGGAAATGCTCGATGCATCCAACTCCTTGGCAAACTCATGCACAGCCTGACTGGGGTCTTCGTACGTGTGTGGGTCCACATATGTCCTGATCCCAGGAAGACGCACTGCGACATCAGAGAGAATGTTTTAACACTTAATCACGTTCTACAAACATTTAGTGATACATAGCAGTGTCAAAGTACATTGTTTAAGATAATCCAGACTGTAGACTTGATTTGTGATTCTGTACGCCACACACACTACAAGCAATAACAAAAACCTATGTGTGATACTAAATCTTAATAAACAAGTAGTAAAGTTTTATTTTATTGGTCCCGGTTGGGAAATGAATGCTTTGAGTGTGACCCATTCTAACTTTACAGAGCAATGTTCATCCACATGGGAGTTCTGGGATCAATGCAAAGGGCAAGGCTAAAGGTGGCAGCATTCTCAATAAATAACATTGTGTGTTGATAAAAACACTGCAAGGTCAGTAAGCTAGATGTAAATTTAAAATTCTTTATTGACCCTAGTACTTTTTTAAAGCAGCAGATACAACTTTTTTATCTAATATAAAAAGACTAATTTAAAGAGAAATAAAATGGATCAATTTTAATGTTCCTCTATAAAAGCTATCATTAATAGCTAAAAGTCAACCTTCAATGAAAAGAACACTGTAACTGGCTTCTAGTTTTAGTTAAAGCCTCTTGGATTTGTTTGCAAATGGGCCGAGAAACCACTTCATGATCTTTTCCTGATTACTGTCTTCTCATATGACCAGATGAACCATGGGAAAACCACTTTGGAGTGTTTGGGGTGACTTCTCCAACATGACAGGCCTCAATGAAGACACATTTCATCTACTTAACTACCAAAAATTCAGCTGCTTAGCTGCATTTCTATACGGTAAAATTAGATAGTTACATCCAACCAAGCCTGTGGAAACGGTACTTACAGTGACCATTGCCAAAGTGCAGTCTTTTCTCATCAGGATGTTTGGATTTACTGCGGCAACAAAACCTGCCAATCCAAACAGAACAGGGTCACAAGTAGTGCCACATCGTCCAATAAGACTTCACCCAGAGGCAGAGGATGGAAGCATGAGCTATGTGTGTAATCCAGGCTCTTATAAGCCAAGAGAGGATCAGCAAGTCTTATAATGAGCCGTGGATATATACTCTTGCCGAATGCTCCGGACTGCCAACTTCAGCCACACACAGGAATGTACACACCCACACAGACATATTTCTTACAAAAATAACACCAGACATTAGGAAATATTCTGGCCGTAATGCAGGTAAATGATTACACTGGAAAGTCAGTTACCACATGATACTTAAGGCTTGAATACAGAAACAGTGGTGTGTTCAAAAGAGACACTGAAGGTGAAGTGACTGGTGGACAGACCTGCCAATCAGCACGTAGAGCAGCACCGTGAGCAGGATGATGGCCACAGCAGAGGAAATAGCGATTAGGACCACTTGGCTGTTCTCGCTGGAAATAGAGAAGGCTGCTGGAAGACACAACAAGAAGTGAGCAACATTAATATTTATGCACAAGAACACACTGCCACACAGCAGTCAAACACTGCTTGTATATTCTATTGGCACTCCTTTCTGAAAATGACTCACTGTTCCCTAGAAAGTCTAGTGTTAAGGGACATTGGCACTTTGTAATTGTTGGGATATGTGGGACATAGCAGCACTTAATATGAAAGTAGTCAACAATTGGGAAATGTATACCAACATGCTAATCACTGAAGAATGAAATGATATACAAGAGAGATTTCCATTAAAATAACATTTTTAATAAAGGTAGCGCACGTTTATTTCTGTAGGGCATTACAACATGGCAATTTATAGTGCTCAAAGATAAACACAAGGAATACTAAACATAAAGAGAACAAGTTCACACAGAAAATAAAATTCAGACAATTTTACTAAAAAAGGGCATTGGCAAATGTGTAAATATATATTTATATATGAATATGGAAACATATGCTCCACTGTGTTTATCACAAAAGCAGCCATCAAAGTGGCATGTTTTTATTGTCATACTGTAATCAAAGTTGATGAGAAAATGACTAATGTCCAAAAAAAAGTTGTGTTCTGAAATGAAAGAGTGAGTGATGGATGTTTTCGCAGTCTGCCCTTACAAATATTGATTCTTACAATAATATAAAAAAGACACATGCATATTTAATGTACACATTCTGTAAATAACCCGTTCTATTTGAGTGCAGTGCTTACAGTCAGGGCTGGTCTCAAACTGAAAGCTGGGACTGCTGGCTCCATATCCGGCAGCTGTGCGAGCTCTGATCTGGAGCAGGTAAGCTGTGTTGGGCTTCAGACCACTCAGCGTTACATTACAACCTCGAGCGCGAAGTATAGTGTAACTAGTCTCCTGCTCCTCCTGTCAGACACAAGCACACAGAAAAGGATAATGTACAGTTTAGTCAAGGACGTTTTATACAGCGTCATGTAAAAGGAAATATGTATGAGCAAACACATATGTACACTTTCTGACACAAATATTCCCAACACTTCGGCATTTTTACTAATGTGGAGAGTTATGTTCTTTCAGTTTTACAACTTCTCTCCTACTGATGTGCCTCGATAAAACAACAGGAGGATCTGCAGACGGCACATTGTTTCCAGATGTGGAGGGAAGAAAAACGATGGCCCAAAGACAAGAGGGCCAGGGTGAAGAAGAGAGAGTTGGATCGAGAGTATGGGGTCTTTGAAGCACTTTGAAGAATAAAAGGTACAACGTAATAAGTTATAATTTATGAATAATCAGAATAATCACAGATTTCAATGACCACATAAGAAGTTTTAAAACTAAAGTTGACCACAATGTGCCATAATTCAATGCAAAACAAAATTGTGTTTTATGTCTACACTGACTTTTTTTTTTTCTTAAAACAACAATTTAATTACAATTCATGTTGTCTCCTCCAGAGATATACTCAAGTCCTGGACTCGGACTCGAGTGGAGTCATCAGCTCATTTTTGTGATTTGTGACAAGGGGAAGCCTCAATAACGCGACTCTGACTTGCTTTTTATGGTTCAGACTCTAACCTGGACTTGTTTATTCTCAGACACAAGGATTTGTGACTTGACTTGGATTTGAAAACTGATGACTTGGACTTAGACTTGGGCTTGAGCACAATGGACTCACAAGTCACGCTCAGAGACAACACCACACAACCTCCATGACACAATCTCTCGACTGCGTTCCTCCTGACCACACGCAACATGCCTGTTGCAGGTGGTCACAGCGATCTCATTTGCTGAAGAATGTTTGGAGGTTGGAGAGTCTGTAGGCGCAAAATGGCTGCCACGTCTCCACCACCAGTGTGTGACTGTGAAGTGAATTAATAATGGACTCTGTAAAGCACTTTGAGAGCCTTGCTCTATATAAAACCAATCCATTATTATTATTATTATAAAATCCCAATCAATATGACAGTTTGTCTCCCACAGTTTTCAGATTTGTAACTCACTTTGGTGACTTGGACTCGACTGGGACCTTTCTTTAGTGACGCCAACTTGCATCTTGACTAAAGATGACTCGACTCGGACTTGACTTGAAATTGTTTTGATGACTCGGACTTGGACTCGGACCTGTACTTTAAGTGATGATGACTCGACACATACTCAACTCAGACAAGTCTATTGTGACTTGGATTAAAAAATTAAAAAAAACTAATGGCTCTTTTTTTCACTGGGTTCAATGGAGGTTAAATCATCTATTATATGTATAATCTACATAGTATTTCCACAAAAAAGTTTATTTCATTTAACACAATGTACTTTTAAGAGAAGCCACTAATAAAGTGGTATCTGAGAACTTGTGATGTGGAAATGTTTCTGTAGTTTGGAACTGATCTACAGTTCTTCCAGCATAGCCAAGCTTGTAAAATTATCCATGGCTTGTTCACATACAGCGTCCAATTCTAATTTTATAGACCAAGTTATTAACAGGAACTCATTGGTACAGACAGCATTGCACATACACAAATTCTATCCAAGAGAAACCTCACACCCATTAATGACATGGATCAGTTTTATGGAGCACTAAGCTTTTGTAACTGGTGTGTGTGTTTGAGTGCGATGTGCGGAGGTAACTGATACAACAGAACCGTGCTGGGACGGCTCCACATCACAACGATAAATCCGCTCGTAGCTTGTCACTGTTCAGGGCTCAGGACAGCGGCGAGCCCTCCAAATCACATGCAGGTGTTGCTTGACTGTATACGTAGAATACAGTTATAGACTGTGTACGCTTTGCACAGTTGCAGCTTAATTTGTTCCACGTCTTGCTTTGACAATCTAAACAAAGCTGCAGCAAATTATAGCAATGTTATGTACAGCAGAATCATGCCATGTCCATTCCTTCCATCTTCAAAGTCTAAACATGGCAGTGTGTTTGAAGCTCGGGAGATTCCAGAGATAGAACAGGCAAAAATAATCCCAAAAGTGTATTTCCACAAATTCTATTTGCTCAAAGTGCACTTAGAAGTGATTTATCGCGGTGAAGTGTTGTGGAAGACTTCTGGTTGGGAATTTCCAAGAATATTCCAGATTTTCCAAAGAAAGTTTAGTCTCAGTTTTAATTGTGTTGAAGCCAAGTGGTAGATTATTTCTTGTAGATGCAAGGGTAAAGTTATGAGTAAAATACATGAGAACAGCATATGGGGATATTTTCAGAAGTTTGACTGGGCACAGATAAAGGCTAAATTTCAAACCCTAGCCTTTAAAAACTGCTGCTTGTATGCTGTATGCCGTACTTCTTTTCTTTGTTGATTTTACCTCTTAATACTTTTCAAGCACTGTTTAGTGTAAGATAAGCCATGGTTAAGTTGCTTTTTGATTACATAATGTTCACTGTGTGTGTCTGGTGTAAATACAGTCAGAAAGTGGACAACAGCAGAAAAATGTCTGTGCCAAGTCTTTACATCTTTCTAAAAAGTTCTCTTTTACCATTTTGTTTATGCATTGATGTAATAATGTCAGTATCTGTTTCTAAAAGCTCTTTTTACCCTATAAGTGCTATAGTTCAGCTTCGGGACAGCCATGAGGAGTCCTCTTACTCTGTTGTAATGGGGTTTCTTCTTGTCCTAGTTCACCCTTGTGCATTGTGGGTTCTTTTGTGTGGGGGCTTAGATCTCTGGGTCTACAGCTACTGTGGAGAATCCTCTGGGAACTCAGTTTGTGTGTCTCTATCCCTATGTGTCTCGGGTAATTCCTGAAAGACCAAGTGATTAACCGGATCAGCGTTTTTTTGTCAGTCTTTTTCTGTATAATTGAATATGCATTTGCGAATAAACTTGGGAATCAGTAAGCGTTGACCCCCACACCATTAACTTTCCCCCTTTCCATTTTCCGGCCTTGGTTTAACATCTTAGGCAAGGCCGGCTGAGCAGGGAGCAGAGTTTAGAGAGGAAACAGCTTTTGTCAGCCTTCTAATCAAGAGATTAGGGGCCACTGTAGGCAACGGAGAGGCTACGATCTGGGACAGCCACACACAGACTGACACAAGCACACATCCAGGGCTGATTTTACCATCTAATGTCACCCATGAAACAGCATTAAAGTCAGTTCTGTTATGTGTCTGGGACGAACTGGGACCACGCAGAGTTGAGTTGTTCACTGTCCACTATAAGACTTGTCACCATTTTAAGGAAGGGAGGAAAAAGGAGCGCAGTATAAATTTTACAGGCAACAAATAAAATAGAAGTACGAGAAAGAAAAACACTACTTTAAAGGGTGTAAAAAAAAAAGTCATAAAGAAATATGACAAGCATGAGAAACAACGCTCTAAACAAACCGAGTCCACAACTGGAAATGCACATCATCTATGAAAGAAATTATGTTGTTAACCAAACGTGAACTTACGTCCTTCTTGCTTTAGGTGACACTGCTAATCACCTTGGCAACGCAAGTTCAAAATAGAAGATTAAAATGAATCAGTTTGCATCATGTAATTATTGTGTTTTGCTGATGTAATTTGAGATTGTGGTAATCCTTAAACAGAATCCAATACAAACTTATAAGATCAGAAAATTCTTACCAGCTAATAAAACCAAGTATACATGTGTGGAAATTGCAAGTTCTTTTAAAAAAAACACTGATTTTATATACAGTAGTGATTTACTGGGGGATTGCTTAATGTTTTTTAAAGAAGGAAAAGTGACTGTGAGCTATTGTTTTGACCAACCTTCTCATAATACTTGATCTCATAGTCGAGGATGATGCCGTTGGGCCTCTCGGGCTCCTGCCAGGACAGGAACACACTGTTTCTAGACGTCTTCTCTTTTCTGATCATTGTCACAGGAGAGGGAGCTGCAGATGAGGAAAAAACAGAGAGACAGAAGGTTCAGTGGAAGTTCAGTCCCCAGTGTTACATCCTGGCAATTGTCTATGGTTCCTGTTAGGATAATTCACTTTGGTGCCCAGCGGGGCCGCATTATAAGCTGTGGCCCAGGGTCGTGCGTAGAATGAGACAGTATGGCCCCATACAAAGAGTGGGTCATGCATCTACAGCCACTGAAAAGTGCACTCACAGCTTTATGTATTTAACCTGTGAAATAGGCGTTACAACCAATTCAATCAGAAACAAGGCTGTCTCCTCATTGACTGCCCTTATCTCTAATCAAAACACCAGTTATTGGTGCTAATTTCCATGCTAATAAAGATAAATCACCACTAAAGTATCAGTTGTAGTTTCAAGTCAATAGAGTCAAGATTAGAGCATAACAAAAGGTGTATCGACCGTGTTTGATCTTGAATGAAGGGATTTCTATCTTTTTGTCTTGTTTATTTTAGTGCCATTGAGATAGTTGAAAAGTTACATTTTCACTGAGTAGTAAGCACAATTTGGATACCTCATACAAAATAAAGTTTAGTTTATCCCCAGCTTTCTAAACCCTAAATTATATGACCTGCACAAATTTCCTAATTTTAGAGATTTCTCTGTCATTTAAGACTGCATTGTTCAGCTCTACCATTGAATAACCATAAAACATTGTTTGGAATAAATCCAAGGGGCTGTGGGACGCTGTGTACCCCTTATGCCGATGAAAAAGCATCTAAAAGTGCACTGAACTAACTGTAACCATACCATATCTCTGCACTGAAAACACGCCTCAAACTCAACAGTGTGTGTACAGTATTATAATCATTAACAAGCTTCTTTATCGCCATGATTATATTATGCCGCTCTCTCTTAGCCAGTCCCACTCACCACTAATGCATCATGTCGCCGTGGGGATTTCACATGGTCCCCATCACCACATCCCTCTGCCGTCCCGCTCCCTCTCTGCAACTCTCCTCCCTCGCTCCCTTTCTCATTTGCCTTTTTACTGCTCTATAATTGCCAGGCAGCTCCGGGGCCAGGCCAGCATCTGAGGCATTGACTTTTAATTTTATTAGACCACAGGAAAAAACATGTTTGTCTTTGAAATGTTCGAGCCTTTCTCTCAATTGTGATTATATGGCTGCCCAATGCGTCTGTGTGTGTTTCAGTGCATATACTTGTGTGTGTTTGGGCGGGAAGTTATTTTTTCTCCTGTAATGGATCCAGATGGGGAGAATGTGTATCTGCACCCCCTGCTCCTCCTCGACTGCGTTCCTCCTGGTTCTGAGAGCGGGGTGAGGCTGTGCTTTTTATTGGCTCTGTGGTTTATGGTGGTAATGATTTACTGTGTCTGGGTCGCTCACAGGCAGATTCAAGTTCCTTCCCCCCCACTTTTCTTCTAATGCTGCCCTCACTGGGGTGTTGCTAAACACTTCATCTTCTGTCACTCTTTGTTTCTGTCTCTAAGCTGTACCAGGCCATAATTGTATTAAAATATGGCTTTCCATTGATCCATTCATGCAGTTTTAGTTACAGCACAGTTGCTACAACACTGTAAGAGAGGAAGTGGAAATACTTTATAGGTTCAGTTTGGAGTGTGTATCACTTATTCATAAACATAATATTACATGTTTTAGAGGTAGTCGGACAATCCAGTGTGCTGTAGTTGATACTGATTACAACTGTTATATACATATCAGTAGAAGCTGAATTATGACAAGACTGGAGTATGGCCTATAAGTGTAAAGACTTTTCCCAGTGAGCCTTTAAACTGTACATCTAGAAGACAGTAAAAAAACAAAAAAAAAAACAATTGCTGATGAGACTGAAAGCCATAGTGTTGTTAGACTAATGGTTATATAAACAATCCTATTCAAAGCAAACAGGAATGTTAAATCTCTTCAAACTGCACGTAGCAATAGGTTTATTTGCTAAAGCAGCCAGACTCTGTATTAAGTATAAAGTCATCCTTTCACCTCTGGCACTAATGTCATTATTACAGCAAAGTGCAAGAAAGAACTCTGCTGCACAATGCAGGTGCCTTTTCCTCATTTTATGCTGTGCCAATTTTAACTACATCCAACCTGTAGCTCTTCTGTGTACACAGTCAGTCTGCTTTAGCATAGACACAACAATGGATCAGTTTGACAGAGCCTTGACAGAAAACCCAGGACACGCCGCTAGCTCCTAATTTAACAGCTCTGCCATCTCTATGTGTGTAAGAGACTATACAGACAAGTGGGGCTTGTGCGCTGAAATGCATAATCCTTGTAAAGTCTGGGCTGATGGAGAGTGTGCAGCTGCAGTCTGTGTGGCTGAATACAAATTATTTATATATATATATATATATAATTGGATATATAAAAATTTTATATATATATATATATATATATAAATCATTTTTCCCCTTTCAAATTTTTACTTTACCTTTGCTTATTGCTTAAAAGGTCAAGGCAAGGTAAAAGTTCTGTTGTTAGTTGGAACAAAAAACAAAAAACAAAAAAAAACAAGCTTTTAGCATTTATTTGAATAAAACTTGAAAAAAACTGTGTTAATGTTTCATAAAGGTTAAGTTTTTAATAAAATTGGATGTGTGGCAATGAACAAGAATCCAAATGAGCCCTGGCAAAACAATGCATATTTTTTATTAATTATAAGTTTACATGTTGAGTTATTTGGCTCTAAACAACACAATAGGATGTTTTATAACATAAATGTGGAAAGAACCAGTTAAATGGCTTAAGAGATTAAATAAACAGTGGTTTATGCACACACGTGTAACGTTCATGGTAATAATGATTGGTATTGTTTAACTAATTATGTGCGTAGTAAGTACTAGGTAAATGTCAATAGTGGAGTCAGAGAGAGGTTTATCCTTTCATTTTAAATTTTTTTCAATTATTTTGTTATTATGAGTCTTACATGAAATAATATAGACAAAGATCACTTCCTTTCCTGTATTAAAAAGTTATATCATACAGATCTCCTTATTAGCACGCAAGAACATTTACTTTGTGTATTTAATGTGCCTTCTTAAGCCAGCTAACTGTTCACATTATTATTTTATATGTTCCTGAGTGACTATATAATAGTGTGTCTACTTTTAATAAATGAACTTTAAAAGCCTTTGCTACTCTTCACACAGTTTATGTCCAGTGCCCTTCCTTAACACCACAAAAGGTGATTGAATCCTTATTTCTCTCTCACACATGTTTAAATAACATCACCCACTGCTCATGGCTGTCGTGTCACTTTACAGAGGTCATGCTTAGCCCTTGACAGCCGCACACCCTCGAGCAGTGTTTGCGTGTGTATGGGCTCACCTTCATGTGGCCTTTTACTATTTGCATACTTATTACACTTGTTTGTAGTTTAGTGAATGTCTACATGCATGATTTATGTATCCTTCCTGTGTTTGCCCTTCACTTTCACTCATACTGTAGATGTATAGTGATACCGAATCAGACCCACATATTATACAGACAGGATATAGATGCCTATACTACACACAATCAAAGTGCATGGTGTTTTGTCGGTTGGTTACGAAATTCACACGAAAGCTTTTATATATCTATAATCCTCAGAGTCACTGATGCATTACTGTAATTTATTTTAACATAATATTTTTACATATATTATATGTTGACATTGTTGCCCCTTGCTATCTCTTTGTGGTAAGATAGTAATTTCATATTATATTAAGGGCCACACAATATCCAGAAAACACAAACTTTAGTATGTAAGTAAGTAATTTATTTATATAGCACCTTTCACAGATAATTATCACAAAGTGCTTTACAACAGTGTTTTACATGGAGCTTCCACTCACCCCATTTACACACGTTCACTCCTGGGGCAGACAGAGGAGGGCAGCCACACAACCGGCGCTCACAACCTTCTCCTACCACCACCAAACACACCTCTACAGTCACACACATTCATACACCAGTGCTATGGACACTGGAGGTATAGAGAATCTCAAGGCCCTTCACTTACTGTCACTAACCCACTGTTATTTGGTCGAATAACCGTTCGACTTATGATTTAAGTTTTAGACGCTGATAGACCAATTGTTTGGCAAAGGGTCACTGTCTACCACACGTAATGCATCGATTGATCACTTTTATAATAAAATGAGGAAGCATGTCTACTCATCTCACATTGTCTTTGCCTCCTTTGTTCTCAAAGCTTTTTTTATTAATTGTTTTTCTATCGTATTCAATTTTGGTTATTTTGCCTCTCTTTTCATGTTTGGTTTGTGACCTCGCTAGATCTTCATCTGCACTTAAAGTCTGTCTTTTCGTTGAAATTCCTGTGACCGTGGAGTGAGTAAAAGATAAAGACCTTCCTCAAATGCTAAGTTTTGTCTTAAGACTTATAATTTCTACTAAAGCACAGAGAAACCCTTAAACGTTACTCAACTCTAGAGTTCATCCACAAATCTATATATTTAAAAAAACTTATTCAGAGGCACAAGTTTAAATATCTCTATAGGCATGGGCATTGAGTTGACATTACTGTGTTGCCCATTTCAAGTTCATTTTTTGTCCCCTCATCTTGTTGTTCTTAGATGAAAAACAACTCCTTTAATCCCACGCAAGTGTTCCCCTGAATATCCAGCTTTAAAAAAAAATCCCATTTAGGACAGCTCTCTATCATCACGTGGCAAACTACAAAACCAATGAAAATGAAATCTGATCAGTTCATCACAATCTGAGGTCTATAAATAAAAACATGCAGTGTAGAAATACAGCATAAAAAGAAAATATGTGTTTGGTGAAATGAGTAATAGTTTAAATGAAAAACAGAAAGATAACAAACCAATCATTTGGAAATTATGGGTGGAAGAGAAATAATACTGACACAAAAACACAAACAAAGAGGAAAGTGTTTGTGAACAGACAGAAAACATAATAAATGAATATCCTGTGGCAAGACCTTTGTGCATTCCTAGCTAGAGTCAGGGATTTCTGAGGTTTGGCACTTACTGCAACTAGATTTATTTTACTCCTGGAGTTTCACAGCACCACTGTCTTTAGCCCTCATATTCTTCTAAGTGCTGAGAGATATTTGTCCAAAAAAAAAAAGATTGATGGGAGTTTTAGGAGCCCATCCTTGTGTTAAGAGGATTCTTGTGAAGGAGGAAGACACTTGATCCTTGTCGTTAAACAAGAGAATAGCGGCCTTGAATCGTCTTGTAAATGTCCAAAACTGATGGCTGAGCTGCAAATGTTTGGAGCTTATAAACTGCAATATAACGCAGTATTCAGACAGAGAAAGTTAAGAAGGTAAGAGTCAACAGCTTGCCTTTATGACTGGTTATGGAGATAGTTTAAAAATGTCTGTTGTCATGTTTTGTCACTTTAGTGTGCTTTCTGTTTACTTAGCTTACTTGTTTAGGCTTCTGGGACATCAACGTGACATCAATTACCCACAAAGCACAATGCATTTTTTACCACATGCCACACAAAACAATAGTTTTGCCAAAAAGTGCCCAAAGATAAATCTAATCTGGTTTTGGTGTGTACTACATTGTGTTTTTGTACCTTTGTATCTTCTGTGTACACTTTACTGCCCCACTTTTTTGTATTCTAGCATGAACGGATTTCAGTACTCACATATATCTCCTGCTTTGTGTTATTTTTCAGCAGAATAGTCCCTGTCCATCTTCTAAATTGTTAAATTACATGTCTTCTTTACAACAGCTTCCGTTATATGGAGAATAATTTGTGGTGCGTAATGATATACATTTAGGATTACTGTGAGTGCAAAATGGGTTTGCATATATCTGTGACTGAAATTGTGTGGCAGTATAAAGCCAGAAGTTGTTATTGTAGTATCTCATTCTATTTACTTTAGAAATAGTTAAACAAAGTCAGTCTAATCTTCTGCTTCAATCTCGATATCAACACACAACATAATTTCAAAACTATGAACTTTTGGCAATGACTAAACTTCTTTTTACTGGGTAGCCTGTAATTTAGTAATTTTCTTTTCAATCAATTGCTTTGTGTTATTGTACGCTTTTAGAACACTTATCTGTGCCTCACATTTATGTTGGCTCCAAATCATTTAAACCAAGGAAATGTTAAAGTAGATATGAAAAGCTTTTGTAGTTTGATGTTAAGTGAATACACATTATTTGTAGGATTACCACACAAACTCTGACAGCCTACCTGCTTGGTTAGTGGTGATGGTGACTGCGGCGTACTGTCTCATCTTTGGAGCCATCGGCGACACACCATTCTGTGCCTCAATCTCAAAGGTGTAGTTAGTGTGGGCCAGCAGGTCTCCCACTGTGACCGTAGTGTTCTGGAGGCCTGTGGCTCTGGGGAAGAAGCGCACGTTACTCCTGCACGGCTCACATCTAGTGGCGCCGCCATTGCTGCCATTTCCACTGACGCCACGGCAACGCTTGCACAGGACAGTGAAGGTAATGTCCCGCCGACCGCCTGAGTCCTCTGGCCAGCTCCAGTCCAGAATAACGGAGGTCTCGTTGATGGACGAGATGACATTTCGAGGAGCTGAAGGAGGACCTGGACGAGGGAAGACAAATAACATTAATGGTACATATTGGCTGCTTTTTGAAAAAATCTAATGCTAATATGACATTTATTAAAGTTTAATAAAACAGTTTAATTATCTACGTCAATTATAGTTGGTGTAGTGAGGCTGCTAAAACCTTGCATTTCAAAATGGATCCTTAATCTAGACACATGACGGCTACGCCACTTTGTTGTGTCCACATCTGGCACTTGAGTTCTCTTGATGCAATAAATTGGTTTTCACTTTTCCATGTCATATGTAAAACTATGCTGGTTATTTAACTAAAACAGTGTTTTTCTAACATTTACTTTTACTACCATTATCTTATTAAGAGAGTTAATTTCAGTCACCAATAGTATTAAAATGCACAGACTTTTCTCTACTGTCTTCTTTCCAATGGCACTTTGTAATGTAAAAGAAACTTTATTATTAATGAGTAACAATAAATATTGTCATGTCTGTCTCTAAATGTCAGCCCTGCGACTAACTGGCCACTGTCCAGGGTGTACCCCGTCTCAGGCCCAAAGCTGCTGGGATAGGCTCCAGTCACCTGCGACCCCTAACGGGACAAAGCGGTAGAAAATGAATGAATGAATGAATAAATATATATATATAGAAGATCCACACACCGCTGCCTATTAATATGCACTAAATACAATTGATAAAGAAACACAATGTTGCTGATGTAAGAGCTCTCTCAGGATGCTTGTAACAAAAGTACTAAAGACTTAATACAGTTTGTCCTTTGCTCTACGTGAGCAGTCGTGCTGTGTTTTGTCACTGTAGTTGGACGACTGTAATATTGAGGGAATATTGCACTTAAAATGTAAATGTTCTATTTGTTTCCACTCTTCTGCTGAATAAGTAAATGGAATGCAGGGCCACAGCATCAGCTCTTCAAACGAATAAAAGCAGACTGGAGTTGACATATAAAAGTGAGTGATCTTATTACAAACAGAACTCTCTGAATGGTTCCAGATTTTCATATCAAAGCTGTAGTCCATAATTACATGGTGAACAAAACAACTTTGCCAAATCATTCAGATGAGCAGGAGGAGGAAAGAAGAAATGTTTGAGTCTGGAGATAAAATGCTTTTTTTTGCTGTGTTTTTATTTGACAAGAACTGACTTCACTTCAAAGTTATGCATACACCCTGTGTCTGCAATATGCCTTCTATATTGGCTGGAAAAAGGCAAAACCACCAAAAGTGTGAAGCTGAAATTCTAATGATGTCTTTCTAGACTCTTTAAGAACAATATGTTAAGACAATGATGCCTATAAATCTACTTTGTGCACAGAACAAATTAAATGAAGCTCTTCTTCTTTTGTTAAGAAAGTCCATCACATTGGGCCGACACTATTGCAAAGATGCAAACTGTTATGTACACTCAAAAAAACAGACTTTCAACTTTTCTCATTGTCATACTGTTAAGTTATAGCAACCTTTAAGTAATAAAAGGTGGAAGTGGAAAATTTCCCACACAAGTCCTTTTGACTTTACTCAGCAAAACCGTGCAGTATGTGCTTCATTAAGGTGTCATCTTAGAAATTTCCCAAACACAATTTAAAGAAAATTGCATCCTGTTGCTGAATTGCATCCATATTGAAATAAAACATCTGACACTTTTCTGAATGCTCTTGGAATCCGTTACTTCCTCTTTGAGCAGGATGTGTGACCCCCATTATGATCACTCATTATCGATAAAAGCAGCAGATACCGCATGCTGTGTCCATGCAGACAACACACTGGGAAGGTCAAGAGAGGGAACTGTCCCAATAGAAAGTGTATAGGATGAAAAAGTATGTGCCAGGCCGTATTATCTGAGTAATATTATTTGAAAATCCCAACCTCCTGAAGGACCTGCAGACTTTATAAGAGCCTTTTTTAATGTCATGTTACATTGTTTATTGCAAATGTTTAAGAATAACTTGTTAGAATTTCACACACACCAGTTATTATCACGCGATATGTGCATCTGTGACTTCTGTTTTGCCTCCTCCAATATCCAATCCAACAGGACAGTGACCAACGGCTGAATGTGGCATCGGCTATAGTAAAACTATGCTGTGAAAAGTAATCCCCATTCATCACTGGTGGCTGTGTCAGACAGCCCCTGTCCACTCCTTCTGTAGGTTTCACAAAAGTCAACTCTAAATAACCTCTAACAGTACTATCTGTCTCCTCAGCTAATCACCATCATTATCTCTACAGGCCTCGTGTCGCTCAATCTGTCCTGATGACGAGAATTTGTGCAGTTGACAAGATGTTGAACAGATAATCACAACAGAGACAGAGGCCAGCCGTGACTGTCTTTCTAATTAGGATTCAGTCCATGGCTGGCTGCAACCATTATGCAGTTTTCCTCTTTTTTCTTATGCTTTCCCTCGATCCCTACTGTAACAGACACATCCATGATGTGACATGAGGGAATGCAGTGATTTATAGTTGTATAGGTGATGTATTGTGAAAGGGATAGATCAGGCATCTGCATCTGTTACTCATTTAAATGATGTTAGGGAAAAGGTGATAAATACTTTTTAGGTAGTCAGGAATTTTGTCAGTTTTAATAGCTCCCGAAACAGGATAATGGACACTATTTGAACAATGTTCTACACTTTTACATTTGTGCGTATAATATCAGCATGAAATGACTTGTGAATCTTAGGAACATTGTTGGTATTCAATCTTGAATTTAGGAAGATTTTACATTAGATATTTAACAATGTCTATTGTAATGTAATGTTTAATATTTTTTTAAGTAAATTACATAAAAGTACTATCCAAGATTTGTCTGTTACTTGGAAACACAAATACATACATACATCTCAAACAATCACAATTAACATGCAAGGCTAAAATGATGCATGACAAGGCCTTTATTGGTAATATTAATAAAGTAAATTTAAATAATTGAAACTTTGGTTGGTCAAATTGACGTGTTACACTCTAAAACCAGCTCTGCCAGATCCAGCTGTGAGTTTAAATCATCTGATCATGGTACTAAAGATAACATAGCATTTGTAATCAGTCAGGATGTTGCTTGATATTTTCCCTATTGCTTTATAATCATATCTCTTTTTATTATAAAGTTCACAGCTCAATACTGCACACAAAAATCTTCCACATCCCGAAACCCTAAACTGGACTAATCACAGTGGACTAAAGATTTTGGTCTTTCTTGGTGTGCCTCAGCTAACTGGACCCATCACCCCAACAATACTTACGGGTACAGGCCATGGAGGCGGGGTCTCCTTCAGCCCTGAAGTAATTCTTTTCGCAGCCACAGTGCAGTGAGCCCTCGTGGTGAGAAAAACTGTGAGGTGGACACTTTGAACACTCCGTGTTTCCCACTGTAGATTTGTAGAAGCCGGCTCTGCACACTGGAGACAAAAGATAGAGACATACTGTAAGTCAGGCAGTATGGAAAAATAACAACAACTGTCTAAGACAAGCATTCTTGTAAACAAGTAAGACGTAAAAAATGTGGACGATTTAATGCATAGTCACACACACATAAATATAGTGTTGGAGGGGAATGTAAAACGGCTGCTTATGGAACAAGAAAGCACTGACTGCTGACAAGAAACAATAACTCTCTGAAATTTCTTGCTGGTATTTTTTTTTCTTTGCCTCTTTGTCTCACAGAAGGCACAACATGAATAATTCAAACTGTCCCCTCAGATAAAAGGGCTTTTCTCTTTAAATATCTGTACTATTATATCTGCACTCAGCAGCTCTTTGAACGCCTTCTCACCAAACGTGCTGCAATCTACGCAAACTAGGTGACATAGCAGTACAGGTTTGATGTAAATTGCAGGGATATTGGTGTGTAGGAAGATCAAGTTTAAAAGAATCTGTGTTCATTCAAACTAAAGGAATACAATTGAAGGCAGGTAAGTTATGTATTTTAATGATGGTGTAAAAGGCCGCAGGGAGAAAAATAAATAAATAAAGGGTTTCCTGAGACAAAATTTTAATAATGAGTATGCAAGTTAAAATGCTTGTGTTTTCTGTAGAAGACAAAACATTTCATCAGTACGGACTTTTAAGAGGTGACTTTTAGAGGTGCAAGAAAAGTATTTTGAACCAGAGCAGTTTGGTTACCCCTTGGCTTCAGTTCCAACAGTGTGGGACAGTTGCTAACAAAGTAAAGCTAAACACATTTTTTGGCAATGCTTTTACTTTTTAAAAGATTGCTTCAAATATGATTTATTTCAGGTACCAGATGACTCTCTTCTGCACATGGGGCAGTGAAAACACAAGCCTTTTCAGAGGTTCACTATACCAGCCTTTGCTTTGATCCGAACTCTACTCTCGGTGGAAGCATGTCTCTTGTGACTTCTCTGATGGAGGCATTTTGTATTGGAATCTCTACGTCTCATGTAAATACAGAACCAATACACTGTATGTACACCTGTAACAATTTATGCTAATATAGCTGCTCGGGTAAATGTAAATGGAATGCATTTATATTGTGCTTTTCTGTACCCTTCTCGGGCACCCAAAGTGCTTTATCAGTCTTCCTTTCACCTCATTCCCAGACATTCACACTGAGGCAGACTGACAAAGAGACACTTAATTCTCACAGTTTACTGATAAAGGTTATTATCACTGTGTAAATACCACTGTCTGTCCAGTCATTTTTGTTTCTCAGCTGTTGCCCAACCTACGTTTTTGTCAGATGGCTTTCCTCCTTAAGTCTGGGTATACTCTGTTTCTAGACTAGTTCAGGTGTTGATTTATATATTTATCTGGAAAGCACTTGTAAAACGCTATTGTAGTTTGTATTGTAGAAAATGTAGAAACGCAATGCATGCCCCAGGTTAGACTAAAATTTTGCCGACAAAGAGGGATACATTTTTTAAACAATTGCCTAAAGCCATTGTTCTCTTTACAAAGATGGCTTTGTGCGATGACTCTCTTTATGACTGAGTGCCAAATAAACCACTACCATCATTAAGCCTTAATAAGTACACATTAGACCGCACCGTATTTTTTGTCAAATTGCAATTCTTTTTCACTTGTGCACACACTTAAAAAAAAAAAAATGTCTAGAAGCAATAGCAGTGAAGCTGCAGAAAGTGTGAGTTCAGCAAAACTGGTCGGCAACTCCCAGCGGTGGACGACGCACCACTGCAAAAGCCAACAATGCTGATACTAGTGCCATATCCATCACTGACACTGGCACGGCGAGGTCCCCACCCTGCACTAAACACTCTGCTACCTGCCCTCCGCAGTGTGCATGTCTTTGACAGACTAATAGTTTGTGAAGGGGGTTTAAACAGCCCAATATGATGCTACACCAGTAGAGCCTGCTGACACACACAAACCAGACCACCTTCATTGGACAACGCAACGGTTTATAGAAGCTGACAGTTACCATATTTAGCCAATCAGATAACAGAATCAGCACAGAATCTGCACTGTCAGCTGAAACACACACATGTGAACTGAAACAAGACTAGCACACCAGTCCAAAGGTAAAGTGGATTGATCTCATAAAATTAGCAGAGTGAGCATTAATGTGGTGCCTCAGAGCACTGTATGGCATTTACAGTTATTTTAAACATAACACCAAACAGAACTGTTCATTAAACTCTGGGCTCTGGTCCAATAGGGTCTGGTTTCATTTGAGCTTCTGCTTATATTAGCTCCAGACATCTTTATCATAGTCAACAGGAAATTATATCTAGGCCTAATTGCATATGTTTTCCTGTGTTTTTGATTCTAAATGTGCAACTTTATGAAGAAAAATATACTCTTTTATTTTATTTTATTTTTTTTTTATGCTTGAATGGATTATAGTGTTTCACACATGGGAACCTGAAGCACAGTAGCTTTGAATGTATACAACTTAAATTTCATAAAAATTTGCAGACTGAACTCTAGCCTTTACTGTCATTTTCAGCATAACGCAAAAAAGTTGTGAATTTAACACTAGGCTACAGTCCAAAATGTGATTGTAGCCACTAGTTTAAATTACTCCAGACATCTTCACCATTAGCGATAGCTCAGTTTTATTTCCTCCAGGCCATCATTCTTCTCTTTCTGTATTCCTTTTATTAACCGGCTTTATATCAAAAGCCAATTTTCTATTGTTTCTATTCTAGCCTTATCAATTAAAAGTCTTCTCTGTTGAAATCTGCCCTGTTCTGACTCATACATCTGCACAACTCCAGTTATTCACCAGTTACTACATATATCCTTCTAGTGCAGCTGCTTTAACTGTTTCTAAAAGGGTTTGCACTAAAAGTCAGACTAATGGATTTATGGACTAAGTTTTCCCATGGCGTCTATTGACCTTGGGGGAAAGTACACATTGACACCAGACTTATCTTTCGAGGACAATCCTTTTAAAATGATGGATATACAGTATATTGGGGGAGAGGACTTGAAAGTTAAAAATATACTGGGACTTTACAGTGCATAACACAGCCGTGAAACTTATTAGGCACACAGCGGATCTCATAAAGGTTTAGTATAAAAACTAATAACCAAAGCTGCAGTAAGTAAAGTATGAGCTTTTCTTATGTCAGTCTTGATATGTTGTATTTTCTTAACCGCAAAACCCTCAAAATATTTTTATAAGCACTGCAGAATGATGGGAACGTGATGTGTGCCAGGATAACGGGCCCTCTGTCAGAGCTGATGGTAAAATCAGACTTCTCCATTCTAAGTAAGATCGGTGAGGCTGACGTTCACCAGAAGCGTTTGTGCGTGCGTGCTCACAAGTAGATCGGATGATGAAATGTGTCAGAGCATATGTGTTTGCACCCGAGGAGATGAAACGCAGCACATGTTGGGATGACAAACTATGTGTGATTAATTAAAAGCTGTGGGTTTGCGTGTGAGAATAATAAGTCAAAATAGTCCGTGCTTTCGAGAGACCATCAGTGCTTTGACAAATGGGGAGAGAATTTAATATTTAGAAAATGAAAAATACAAATGCATCCCAGTGGATAGCTTTTTAATCAAAACGAGCAGCGGAAACAAGATGTTGGAAATCTATTACTGTCAGGGCAAAGTTGACATTCTGCTTTCTGCATCAACAAATGAAAATGAAACACAGGCTAAGTGTCGCTCTGCATGCGACACATAGGCTGCGTATGTGAAGTGTAACAGCCACATGATGCTGGTTGTAAAATAACTAGGGGTGCAATTTGCTCGATCAATAGCGGAGGACATCGGAGACCTTCATCAATAATGTACATGCCTGTTGGACTGGCTCATGTAGTGGGCCTTTATGAACGTTAGCTGAAAACCTGAGTTGACCTTGCGACTGTCTTTGGTTACTAGGAATCATTTAAGGAGCCAGCAGGAAGAAAAAAGACCAATATGTGTTGGTTCTAAAAATCAATGCGGTATAACGTAAAGATATGATGTCACAATAGCAGGTTTGGATATGAACAGTCAGGATCTTGACGGGAAACCTAAATTCTTTGTTTAAAAAACCTGTGAAAGGCCCTACTTTTCCTGTTTGTTTTAGATTCCCTTAGATCTAACCTCATTGTTTTGTGCTTTACAAATTTGCCCATTCTTTGTCTGGTGCAACACTTGAAAGTAATTAACCATCCAACAGACAGAAGTCATGTGAGAGTTTTCTGTCTTTTAGAAATTTCTAAACTGTTGTATTAAAATGTATGTACTTTAGTACTTTTACAGTTTTTTTCTGGGATGATTTTTTCACTGAAGCACACAGATGTAGAAGAAAGATGCTTAAACTTAGCAAACAGGTAGGACACAGAAACTTGTTAAACCAAGAGTCTAGATTTCTGAATATAAGTGTTTCTGGTTTTCTACATCACGGTTTTAACTTTTATTAGTTTCGTAGTTTGAATTTTAAATGACTGAACTGAATGATGGGTTATGCTAGACAAGCAATATTAATGTACTAAAAATATGGCAAAAGTATAGTCTGATTTGAGTAGTGTTATAATTTAGTTCTATTGGCTTGCTTTCGTCTTTGTGCCTATAGTTCTGTTCAGTTTTTCAAAGTGCACTCAACATGTGGAAAATAGGAAAACTGCTCATGCAACAATCGTTTCTTTATCACTTTATGATTTACCAATAACAGTATGTCTAACACACATACAAAAATGTATCTTTATGTCTGTTGTCATCATGGGCCATTTTGTCCTTTTGTTGTTGTCCATCCCACCCATAATTACACACACACACACACACACACACACACACACACCTAGTTTAACGTAAACACAGCAGCTTCAAACAGAAGTGACCCCACAATCGATTTCCTGTTCCATGCCAGGTCCGCCTCCTGCCGCTGTTAATCCGACACAAATGCGATGACTTTCACTCCCACTCTCCTCCTCTTCCATCTCCGCCTGCCATCCTGTCAACCCTCTACCCACTGCCTTTCTGTGTCTTTCCCGTCTCTTTCTCGCTCTCCATCCTTCCTGCTTTAATTGGAATAGCTCCCTTTGAAATGGAAAGGTTATTTACTTTGACAGTTTAGGCATTTGGCTGGCAGTTCTATCTGGAGCCACTTGTAATGTTACTGGAAACATAGCAACAGTAAACATCTTGCCCCCCTGCCACGAAAATCCCTTTGGGCCAAACAGTAACAAGTTAAAGAAAGGTCAATGTCTTTATAACACATTCATATAAGGCTTGTTTTGCTATTTTTATTGCCATAAAATAGGGAACATTTGTTGGTTTCTGAATGTGCTAAGCTTCAGTCATAAAGTAACAGATCCTGACTATTGTAGTAAATTTAGCTCTACAAATACGTATGGTTTATATGTAATGCCAAAACGATGCATGATTTAAAGGCACATAAATGTGTTCATTTCAGAAAATGACATGACAAAAAAAATGACAAAAAAAAATCTGATCAAACCTAGCCTAGTACAGCAACAAAGTGACACACAAATACTCAAACAACAAAGTGACACACAAATCACAAAGAGAAATTGTTAAAAAGGGGGTTAATTTTATTATGAAATATAAGGAGTAGCTTGTTATACCAGACCGTTTTCCTTTTTTTAGTCAGTCTAGTCTAGTCTCTTTCTCACACCAAATCCCTTCCTCGGCGATTTTGCAGACGGACCAATCACAAGCAGTTTGTCTGCAGCAGGGTGTGGTTTACTGGCCACGTCATACACAAGTAATAACTCGGCTCACACCGCTAGTCCAAAACATTCAACATGGCGGAAGCTGCTACTAATAGGCCGTTTATTTTTGCTTTTAACTGGGTTTTGAATAACCAGTAAAAGTATAAACACGATGAAACCACTCTGGTGTCTGCTCTTCTGCTGGCTACATGGCTGCAGCTTTATATGAGCAGCTCTTAAAAGTACTAGTTAAAGCTTAAAATAATCTAAATATCATTGAAAGTGGGTTTAAATAATGTAGGTATATGTGTAGATATTTTACTAATTCCTGAAAGAAGGTTGGCATAGAGTTTCTACAAAGCACCCATGGCCAGTCTAGCAGCCTGACATTAATGTGACCTCACAGGAGGCATTTAAGCAGTTAAAGCATTGGCTCAGTCAATTGAGAAGTGGATGAGTGCAGGTTGTGATGCTACCAGTGGGTTGATGTCCTGAAGAGAACCCAAGCATTTATCTACACACTTAAAGAGTCTCTTCTGCCGCCCAGATGCACAGTGTGTGTGAGCCTCAGCGTCCAGAATACTAATGACACCAAAGAACCACCAGCAGTGTCTGTTTGTGCGAGGAATAAAGTGCTAATGTGTGCTATTGTCTGTGTGCTTGTGCAAACTGGCACAGTGAGGCTAATTAAGTGATCTGATCCAACAGTGATTTCCATAATAAAGCTGATGAGGAGGATGAGAAAGGGGAAGTAGAGGAAGGAGAGAGGAGATGGAAGCGAGAAGGTGAAAGACAAGAGGAGGAGGAGGTGTAATGGGATGGAGAACAATGTAGCCACTATTGTAACAGGCAGAACGGCCAAGAGAAAGCAGAACTCACTTGTCGGAGCTCAACTTTTATGTTTAGGTTGTTGCTGCAAACATATAGCAGCATCATTCATCAATGATGTATTATCCTAGACAGTTTTCAACAGCAACATTCAATGCTGCAAACATATTTAGAAAGGGGAAACAACCTTTGTCTCATGCAAAGAACACCTTTCAGAATTGTATTTTTTGTGTACAATGTTTGTGATAGGCTGTAATGATAATCCACATCCATTATACTTTGAGACCTTGGATCCTCAGAATCTATATTAAATACAAACACCATTTTAAATCTGTAAATTCCTTCTCAAAAGCACAAAGTGCTTGTTTGCAATACACATCTTAATGATACATTTTTTCTCTGTAAAACTGGCTAAAAGTGAAAAATATCTAAAAACCTAAAATGAATTGTGTGTTGCAAAAATAATGGAAGGTTTTGTGTTTTGTTCAGATATTCATTGATTTAATAATCACTGAAATACTTGTGCATGGAATGGCAGAAATACTGAAATACTAAAGATGTTTTTGTGTATTACAAAAAAATCAGTACTTAACAATCTAAAAACATAACAAGAGGTTGTTCTTGTAACTTAGATGGCATACTCTAACTCATTTTACATTTTCACACAGAAATTTATTGAAAAGATGAATCGAATTGGAGACCAAGGGGCTCCATGAGAAATGGTCCAAAATGTGGAAAAAAAATGTTTGATCTGACCTAACACATTTCTTTTGACGTATTACACACATGGTTTTATAAACAGTTTGGTAAGGATAATAAAACACTGTATGTATTGTATCACTGGTTTTCCCAAGGTTTTCTCGATGTGTCCATGTCATCTTGTGTGGCCTTTGCACTGTATAACTCCAAGATATTCTTGCTCTGGCATGCCATTGTTAAAGTATAATCTTTAACTTGTTGGCACTAAACAGCTGTACATTTAGGGGAGTGGTAGTACAGTAGTTGCTCACACACCATGGGAGACACAAAAGCAGCTTGCTACAAGGACAATAAACTGGGACAAAGCAGGGTAAGTGTACAGACCCCACACATGCAAAGATATGCATCAACTCCCCTCTGTATCCATCAAAGGCACAATAACTACTCGCTGCACTTTACACACTCCAGAGATTAGCCAGGTCACTGAGAAAATCCAGGACGAGCAGCAAAGCCTAGAAATCAGAGTCTAGAATATCACCAACAAGTGCATTATGGGAAGAGACACAATTGTATTCATCTCATACACAATAATTATAATGTTATTTTATTATTATTAAAGATTATTATTATTATAGGATATTGTTTCAGTTGTAAAAAAGAAAGATGGAAATTGTGTTTGGAAATGGGTGCAGTTTTCATTCTGATATTATTTTTTGGTTTAATTACTATTTATTATTATTTGAAGTAAGAAATGTTATGCCATGCTACTACGTCAACAGTGGTACAGCAACACCAGAAGGACAACATTATAAAGTTTATTATTTAGTAAATGTTACATTTTTTATGTTTACATATTTACTCCAATACAATTTCTTTTCTCCAATAATGTTGACTTAAATGGTAATGCAGCACACACTTCTTCAAACCAAATGCCTCTAGACATTTTGCTCACTGTACAGTACAATCGCGGCTGTTTTCATCAATCTTTCCCACGTGTCCATGTGCAGTTATCTGTGACAGTGTTTGCATGTCTCCGTGCTGTAGGAGATAACGTTGACCTTTCAATGCCCTCTCGCTCAGCCAAACACACACATAAGCGACATTCCTCTCTTAAACTCCCTGGGAACATACTTTCGCACAACCTTTAAACCTATTTGCATCTGCTCATCCCTTTACACCACCATTGTGCTGCTCTGAATGTGACAGATAAAAACCCACTATGTACACCAAACACACACTCACACAAAACACACCGCTTGTCCTCATCGTGGTGATTTAGCGAGCCTTTGTGCCGCAATCCGATGTGTGACAACAGTAACTAGTAGCGACAGCCGAACCATTCGCCCAGTGATATGGGAAAATTAAAAACATTGGATCCCAAACTGTCTTTTTAACACCCACATTTCTACTACCTAATCCCATATCATCTTTTCATTGGAGTCTTTTTTGGGACCCAAATTATTGACCAGTGTCAGTGAGGACACACTTGTACTTTAAGAGAAAATAGGTCATCTACAACACGGCTGGACACACACACACTTACACACACAAACAATGACGCTGACCCACTTCACTCAATTTGCTCCATCGGCAAGACTTAAGCAAAGGGATGTTGGGCACTTGCACATACAGATGAAGAACCCTCGGTCCAATATTGTTCAATATCATTTTACAGGACATCAAATTTCTGCTCTGCTCCACTTTATCAGCCCTCACAATGATTGTAATATCAATGAATAGACGTCCATATGGTTCGAGGCAGTGCACCCCATGAGAGAGGGGCTGCCTGCTGTGTCTGGGTGTGGAAGTGTTGTACAGCCCACCAGGGAGGACCACTTTGACTGCTAGAGCACCTGAGGACAGCTGAAGGACGCATAAACACATGCACACACGCACACACGCACACACACACACACACAAGCACAAGTCTATGCATACGTTGACAGGCACCATCTTCTCCCACATCTCAGTATGCAGCCTCTCACTGCCATATGCTAAAGAGCCCCCAGGCTCAGCTCGCTTGACAACATGACGTGCTGGCTTTAATATTGGCCAAAGAGACTCAGAACCCATGGTTTCTATGTTTACTGGTGGGTAGATGCTGTGAGAAAGAAAACTGAGGGACAACACTTAATGTAGACAAATGTATTATTCAATGGTAATGCATCACAAAGCTAGATGAAGAAAAATTTTCATATATAAAATAGGGATATATAAGGATATATATTTAAATAAATCACAAATAAATTGTGCCTTATTTACATCCCAGGTAGAAGTATGTTTAACTTTGTTTTCTATATTTTTAAACTTATGACAAAACTTCAATGTTTACATATGACAAAAGCAAGTTTGGAGTTTACTGTTAGTCAGGTGTATTGCCAGGTAAAGAGAATACATTTCCACAGTACTATTTGTCTCAACAATTAACTTAATTCTCAAGGAAAATTTGTGGGGTTGTATATTTTATACTGCGTTTACATTCTGTGACTTTTAGTTGAAGTGTTTATTTAAATGTCTAAAAAAGTCCTTTAAGCAATTTATTTTCACACTTCAATTTAAAACTATACTATGTCCTTTTCTAAAATAGTACTCTTAATCACACCTCCTTAAATCACACCAAACCAAATACTCCACTTGAATCTCATTAGCTTTCACCTTGAAGTGAACATCACACTATGAATCTCTGACGGATGCCAAAAGGTCACAATCTATTTGTTAAGGTCTAGGGATTCCTCTGTGGAGTCTGTGACTAATACGATTCTTCTGCATGCTTTAGGGAATAAAACTAGAGGCAATTTGATCAGGGGTTTGTTTCACAAAATAATAATCACATTTACAACTCTCTGCTAATGTGTTAGGTCTTGTCATTTATTCTGAGGTGCATTCAAATGAGCTCCATCTCCTTGGATATGCTTTGTTCTCTTGTGACTCTATATGACCATGTTTTAAAAAAGATATTTATATTCACTAGTGCACAGACCAAACTCTAGTTTGCTGTAAACAATATTGACGTATTTAAAGCACTGTTCCTGTTTAAAGTATAGAGCATGCTTTTGAATAGTGTAAATGACAAACTGGCCTTTAACGGCTCATAATAGCAGCTTTTAAGTATTGTTTAGATTCCACAGAGGATGTGCAGTAAACTATGTGTTTTTCCTTCGTCCACTGAGAAAATCCAGGAATTCATAACTGAAAATTATGATCCACCACCAGCTGGTTTGGTGTACAAATGTGTATTCATGTGCACATAGATGTGTGCATGTGAGCGATGGGATTCCTGGGGCAGGTGCCTCAGCAGTCGCTGGGGCAGGGCAGCCCTAAATCACTCCTCAACTGACACTCCTCACGGCAGGGCGTCCCGCCATGTGTTTCTGCTGTGGGAGGTAGCCACACTCTCACAAGGGTAGTGGGTCACAAAGAAAGATCCACCTCACTATAAATCAGCCCCCTGGAAGAAGATTAAACAAGTATACGTCAACCATTCAATGCCCTTGGAGCGTACGTGTGTGGCTTTATGCATGTATAAGCCATGCGTGTGTGTGACAGACCAGCGCAGGTGAACCCCAGACAGAGCCAGACATCCTGGCATCCAAGTCCGCATCAAGCCTCTCACCTTTCTTTTTCTGACCTCTTGTGCTCCTCTCTAACTGTCCTTCTTTATTCTGTTTCAGCTGCTGCGCTCTGACTTACCATTCTGTTTATACAGGTATACTTTTTAACATGAGCTAATGTTGTATATTCAGCACATGTTCATAAAATGTACACCTGACACAATGAAATCTAAGGACTGGCTGTGTGTGTGTGTGTGTCTGCCATCTCATGCACATCTTAAATTGTCCATGGCTCTTGACCTACCCATGGACAATGTAAGATGTGGTGACAGTAACAAGAATTACTTCTTACTACTTGTGTGTGAGTCAAAATGCACTGACAAAAATGTATTTTTCTCACAAATTGTTACTCGGCTTTTTAGGATTTGAAAGAGCACCTTAATGGGCCTAGAATATGATTGAACCAGTGAGCGTTCCTAATACATGTCATTTGTAGCAGAAGAATGTCTGAAGAGTTGTGACCAATTAAAAAAAAAATCAACAAACAAAAAAATTATTTCCCAAAAAACAGCAATTTGAATAGTGACACTATTATATACGTTAAGGTCTCATTTTTCTACAAAGTGACTTTCTAAACTTTTTCAACATTGTGCCCATGGGGTTCTTTGTAGAAGTGTTTGTTTTGTTTTTTTATGTTGAGGAAAAGATAATAGTGGAAGTGCAGCTTCAGCAGAAAGAAGCCTATTCCAGAGCAGCAGCATTAGTGGGATTCAGTGAGAGGCAAAAGTTTGATCACAAGATTCCAGTCTTTGTCACACAGGTTTGTGGACGAAATGTTTATTACTGAAAAAAATTTAACTTGTTTCCTGGTATTTGGTCAACAAATAAGCTATAGCTACAGTATACATAGATTATTTTCTAGACTACACCCTTTTTCATCTCAAACACAATGATACACTCTTCATAAAAGCTGGAAAAGTCCATGCACATTCCCACAAAGTTTATAGTGGACTTTAAGAAAAAAGTGATCCCGGCCATCATGTGTCCCCCCTTGCCTTTTCTGTGACCAGCTTGTGAAACCTAACTCAGCAGTGTGTAAAACCTGCAATGAAACTCGCCTCACTCAGTCTTTACCAACTGGACTTCTCACTCATTCACTTCAGGCAGTGCAGCTAAATATGTGCTTCTCTAAGATTTAACATATTTTCACAGAGTTGATTGTAATAAACTAAACCAAGCTGGAAGCCAAAGTGCTTATTAGTCTCATTTCCCTAAAAATAGGGCACTGGCAAAATCAATCACTCCCATCTTAGCATCATTACTGCAGGGTTAATACAATGAGCAATGACTAGTGCATGAAAGGTTCTCATTGCCACCATTCGTCAAAGGCGAAAGTGGACATTCATCATTGAGTTTCTAAAAGATCTTGAAAAGAATGGAGTGTCATGGGCCATTTACGTTCAAACCACTATTCACTTGCCAATGTGTATTGTTTTAGTGTTATGCGTCATTATTAGCAATCCTACTTTGTTGTTTCTTCTCTTCGGGAGAAATTATTTGCAATTAGTGTAATGGTGAAAATTAGAAAAGAAACATAGAAAGATACATAGCCCCGTTCTCTCCCACATATAAACATCCAACTGTGTGGATGTACTATATGTCGGTTTGCCTCTTAATTCCAGGGCCAATGACAGGCTGAAAGGCGAGAGTGATGGATGGGCAGGGCTTAATCACCTTTAATCAGTTCCGTCCTTGAATAATGATGAACAGCTCTTTTTAACAAACACAGAATGGGAGAAAGAGCGAAACAAGAAAGACGCTTTGCGAAAAGTGGTGTGTTAGCAGATGCCGTTCCTCCTTCTTTTTGCTATTCTCCTATACATTCGTTTTGTCAATTACCCAGCATAAAGCAGCGGCTACTGTGTTGGCCCGCTTGGCTCAAACGGCTTCCTATATGTTTCCTTTTCACTGAAGAATGGCCTTGTGAAGCTTAGTAAATGGAAGCAGGACAAGGGGGGCAGCTCTTTACTATAGACATTCCTCATAACACAAAATACTAATACTTTTCAAATGTTTGAGCCAGGTGTGAGGATTTTGAAAACGTGTTTCTGCTCTCCAGATGTGAAAAGCATGCTGGCAGTCATAAGCAAACCATAAACTGTTCTAAGGATGAATGCATCTGAGTACAGCGTTTTACGATTGACTATAACTAGACAATGCTAATATTTACACTGAACTGTGTACTTAAAAAACTTCAACCATAAAAGTTATACCAAAATGTTTTTGCTAACGCTGTCATTTTCCTGTGACATAAATGCAGTGTAAGCGCTAACTCTCATCTTTTTGACCCTCCTGCCGTCCCATCCCGCTGCGGAGGCCCAGTGCGCTTGATGGGCAGCTGAAGCGGGCGCTGTGAGGGAGGCCAAAAGCTTGAAGCGTGGGGGGCCTGGCAGGATGGCTGAAACCCTGGACAATACCATTACAGTGGGGCTAGAGTGCTGCATGAATGACCTGAGGAAATCATGGGGCTAGCAGGAATGTTCTCCTGCTGGGTGCACACATGGTATTTTACTCTGGAGCTGGCTGATAACCCCCACCCTCTCTGCAAAAAAACACCACCCACAACAGTTCATCATTTCAAAAAAATCTGGTGGAGTGGACTCATTGCTGGCAAAGGAGGAATATGACTCGGAAACATAGACTCAAACAAAAGGAAGCTACTTGGCCATATTTCCCTTTATACAGTAAATAGTTGACCAGTCATTCATTTCTCATTGTCTTCTCTGTAACATATTTTTTTCATCATGGTGCCACTTTTCAGAGAATTGGCACCAGTTAAGTGTTTATGGCCTTGCGTTACAGGGTCCACAGACTTCACGCAGCTTCATGTGGCTCGGTGTTTTAGGCCTCAAAGGAGCCAGCAGGAGCGTGATAGCACCCCATACAGAGCAGCCTATAGTGTGTGTTACATACTTTTCCCTGACACAAGCCACAGGTTGCTATAGTTCACTGGCTGACACCGGCTGACAGGACTCTTGTGGTTGAAAGTCTTTGAACCGCAAACATGAACTACAGAAGTAGGAACCATCCATTTGGGAAAGGGCTGAGAGAAGTAGTTCTCATCACTCACAGAAATGTTATGGGTAGCACGCCATTTATGTGCTGTTGGCACATACAGCTATCAGTCTGAGAACACAGAAGTATCCAGACTCTGGATGTGCTGGTGGATTTATTGTTTGCTAAAGCTTATTCTGTGTTCTCAGGAAATGCTGAACATTATCCACTAGGTCTAAACCACATCTGCACAATACAGCTGCTTCTGGAATTACTGTAGGTAAAAAAACAATTTACAGAAAGTTTTTTTTCTACAGGTTTTGAAAAACATAATATATAAACATTTTTGTGGCAATTATTGCAATTAATGAACAGAGAAATTAAAAGGTCTGAGCAAATAGTAAATTACAGCAAAACATATTAGGCAACTGAGGTGAACACCTGAGTTCTTGACAGACTAAACATTAGGTGTGTAGTTACATTAGTCTCATAACTTACATTCACATTTATTCATTTAACAGACGCTTTTATCCAATGCAAATTACATTAAGCTTCCATTCACCAGTGTTACAGCTGGACCAGCACTGGAGCATTGGGGCTCTACACAATCCTCAGGATTGTGTAACACCTTACATCTAACGCATCAGAACTTGTGGGTTCTGATGGGAACCTCTTGGAGTCTTTTTTGATACATAAATTTCTGTGACAAACAAACATTCACAATCATTTCTAAAGCAGCAATTTCACTATTCACTGGATTCAATCTGAAATTAAAACCAGAGTTTGGAACAAATGAAAACTTCCAAATATAGCTAATGCATCTGATGAAATTTCCATATTTGTAAGATTGTCATGTTACACCACATCATACAAAGATAAAGCATGTGTAACTCGACTTAATTTTCAATGATTCTCTGAAATATTAAACACAGAACATGTAATGTTTCCAAAAACACACTGCACTATATGAAAACATCACCCAATGTTAACCAGATGTTAAAAATCCAGTGCAATTAAATGAATGAGATGTGGTAGGCTCCTTCTAACCCAACAACCCTCATCTTTCCCATGCAACATCAGTGTCAACTGTGCCAGCAAATCCCCTCTTCTCTTCCCTTATTGTTTTTACAGGCCCATAAATAGTCCGGCCTAAATTAATGAGGCCACAGAGACGATGATGGAAGAGTGAGGGAATAAAAGCATGGAAAGATGAAGGCAGTGATAGATGGCATCATTATAGCACAGCATATCTCACTTAACAGAACTGTTGGCTTTGGAAGTTGCATGTTTTAGCATGTGCCAATTCTTGTCTTGCCTCGCTGGGATGTAGAAACACACACATGCATGTCAACAAAAAGCCAAAGTCTCGGGTGTAGGGAAACTCTTTTGAATCAGCACGACAATATTTATGAAATAGTTTTGCCCAAATAAGTGTGTAGACCTATTAGTGCTTATACCAATGTAAACAGTCCTAGGAGGCTGTCATGGGGGATAAATTTATGAAAATAATCAACAAAACCAACACTCACATGTGCACACACCATCATAATTAGCTCAATGACAGCTTTGAGAAACAAAGATAAGAGTCTTTTCTTCTCCCACCTGGGGACAATCTACTGAGTATCTCACTTGAGCTGAGCACACTGGCAATTAACACTGAACCCCAGTTAGTTATCTGGCTGATGGCAGCGGGGCTCTTGGTTTTAGGTGAACGCCTGCCAAAATGCTCTATCCTTCACAATAGATAGGGGTTTGATGAAGGACCTTCCAATTCTCTTTTCAGACACGAAGACATAGTTTGGAAAATCAATTCAACAGCTGTGGATTCCTATTTATGGATCACTTTGACCAAAAAGCAAATACTTGTAAAGTAACAATTTTATATGTAAATGATTTAACTATTGTGACAGTTGCAGCTATACCTTGTACGCTCTGTCTCATTTTACAGTTTCTCAGTTTAAACGGTTATTAACTTAAGCATCTTAGTTACACTGAATATTACACAAACTTAAAAAAAACAAAACAAGAAAAACAGCAGTTCTGACAAAGTACAGATGTAAGTAAAGACTGACAGACAAGATCATGTTTTCTTGATAATTAAAAGGTGCGTACACCCATCTTAACCATGACATAGTAATTAACACCTTATTTGGCTGATAATAGGATTCAGTGTAATCCATCAGTGATCGAGCTGTGATGTCTCTCAACCTCTAAAATTTTGTGCGAGTGTCTGTCACGTGCGTGTCACTCAGTGAGACATTAGCATGGTAAATACATGCAGATGGCATTCACACTCACTAACCTTTCAGGAGCCATTTGCATGTAAATCAATGGATTAATTGGCTGAAGCTTGTTAAAGAAAATGCATCATCAATAGCGCACACTTCAATTACCCTTAGCACTCAGCTGTCATCTGTAACCCACCTATCCATATATGGGCATGCACCACAGATTGGGTTCATGAATGAGAACCCTCTACAAAACAATTAGTTAAATAGTGAGCTGGTATTTAGTTTAATAGGACACCTTATTTTTGCCTCTAAAATTATTAATGACAAATGGAAGCCTTGTTAGAATGTCTCTCCAGAGAAGAAAAAAAAGAGATAAATTGTCTTTAAATAAAAGGAATAAGCTCACTGTATTTTCCTGCTCAATAAAAATTCTGTCAGCCTGTGTAATAATTGTAACATCACCAAACAATCCCCTTCTAAATACATTTGTAATTTCATTATATTCATGTTATTATATTACCTCACAGTTGGAGACACAAATAGTATAAAGGTGTCCACATATTGTTGTTGGTTGTGCTACAGGGACAAGCACAAAGGCAGCTGAGAAAGCAGGCCGACTGACAGGAGTCAGTGCGCAGGCCCTGCATTAATCAGTCTGATTTCTCTAACACCCCTTGAGGCTTTGCACTTTGGCATCACCTCCAGGTGCTGAAATTGAAAACTTAATAGCAAAAGACTAGCAGAGCAGAAGAAATGGAAAAATTGGTGGGATGTTTCACAAAGCGTGGGCTGTGCTACCTTCACCTTGACAAATGCCTGGTGCCAACCATCTGAACAGGGCAAGATGAAGGGAAATGAATCGGAGGGGGTGGGGAATCTATGGGTGATGAGTACAGTAATGTTCTTGGACACCACCATCTGACACTTTTTCTCAGCTCATTGTCACATGGCTTAAAACCTTCTATGCATATTTGTGTCTTTGTGAGCATGAGGAGAGGGGCAGAAAATGAGTAAGTGTGTGTAATTTATAAAAAAGGTCAGTGCTCATCTCCACAGCATCTTCAACCTTTAAAGGTTGAACCTTTTGTCCGGGAACAAGTGACACTTATCCAAACCTCTACAGCTCAGACAACTGGAAAAGCTCAAATGTCTTAGGCTTGTTCCACAGAACCCTTTTAAAAGTAAAAACGTGTTTAGCCCCACTTTGTTAAGACATTAGTTTTTTGTTTGTTTCTCGGTGAAACAAGTAAATAAAAGTTTAATAAAGTCATACATTTTACACTACACTATAGTTATTACAAGTGACTTGGGTTTGTTTACAATCAACACATTTTTGTGCATTTTCAATATGCATTTTCATAATGTGTGCATTTAACAGTAGAAGTTAGTAAACCCCTATATACTTTATAAACAATATTTTTTAATTTAAAATGCTTTACTTTACAGACCTTTAGGTGGTCAGGTAAGGTCTAGTGTGACTGTCTCCATGCTTGGCTGCTCCGGGCATGCTCTGTTGTGTTTGGCATTCAGACTGCTTGAACAGCTAAATGCCTGATCACTGAGGCCTGACCATCTTTAATCAGAGCACACTCAGTCTCACATGCTCATGTGCATGTATAACTGTAGTATGGATCCCAAGCAAATGACCCCCTGCTCTCATATGCACACTGATACCCACACACCACAGAGCATGTCATTCGGAATGACACTATTACTAAATCAAGTGTCATGGCTGAAGGTAAAATGTCACCAGCCCACTCATGGGGGGTGTAAAATAAACGAGTTAAGGGACCTTTCCTTTTGTTTCTAAAAGTGTAGGAGAAGGAAGAGTCAGGGATGCGTGGAGGCAGACTCTATGGATCACTTCAGATCTGTCAGAGAAGTCTTCTTGAGAAAGGCCACTTCATTTTGGGAGTTTGCAAACCCAAAATGCTGTTTGAGTTGTGAATGTAATTGCATTCTGTTTTGAGGAGATATATCATTTCAGTTGTACTATCTGCAGGAGGTGCATTTTAATAAGCTTATGTGTGAGCACTTCTAGCAGTGGTCAGCATTTCTTCTCTTCACGTTTGCTAATGATCTGCATCTATTGACAGACTGTCTCCTACTGCATCCACTTCCTCTTTCTCAAAACCGCAGAAAAGAAATGTAACTGAGATATTTTCTATAACTTGTAAAAACGAATAGAAAAGCTGATTTTTTTTTACATTGTATTCAAGTGAAGAGTCAAGTCAGACATTCAAACATTCAGAAAAGTCAATTTAGCTGACTCTTTACTTTTAATTAATTTAATAAATAAACATGATTATTTACTGTAGGATTGTAACATATCAACTGGCTGTTCCCGTCATCTAAATGATCTTTAAAAAAGACTGGATATCAACTCAGTGTTATATACTAAGTCACCCTCCATGCCATTTTTAACTCAATCAGATGACAGTTATTGCAGCCCTAATGTGACTAACTCACTACAAATGCAAAAAACTGTATAAATTTGACAAAATAGAACAAATAATTAATGAGTGCTTTATTATTTTGGTAGTTTTGATCATACACATGCAAATGGAATTAAGACATTGAATTGAATGAAATTGCATTGGCCAAGATGGGATGGATTTAAAATACACCACTAAAGCAGAAATTTCAACAGAAAAACATCATTCTCAGACAATAAATTTCACTGATAAAAAACAAAAAAGGCCATGCATTTTGGGAGATCTAAATGGGGAACCTAAATGTTCATGCTGTACCATCACTCACAAAGAGTGTGCTTCCTGTCTGCCGCTGTCATTAAACACTACAGTGGAACCGACCCCTCTTTATTTTTTGATGGCATTATGGCATCTGATGCAGAAGCAGGGCTAGATCAGACAGTGGCAGGAAGATAGACATTTATATTGTTACGCTTGGGTTTTTCAAACTGAAATGACACTGGGGGAGGGGTGTCTCTCTTCAGTGAACTTATCGCTGGGATACAATAAGATGATTCCTCTGACAACCACTCACAATGTCTTTATACATGCCAACAAGAGCGCTCTAGATAAGTGAGGCACTTGGCAGCCGCAGCTCTGTGTGTCTGAGGTTACATCAAGGGCAGCAAGGACAAGAGATAACAGCATGATAGGGTCTCTTACAATGCAGTAATATGATTCTGATTCTAATAATTGAATTGGCTGTAGGTGATTGAGCTCTTACACTACTGGACATTGAAGATTGATAGTTTCATACAATAGATAGCTGGCAGTGGGTGACATTCTGACTAAAGTTGCATTGTAATTTGTTTGGCCACCTACAGAATTACAGTCTGGTCATTGCAATACTGTTGCATGCTTATCAATGCAAAAGGCTAAATTGTATTTAGCCAAGAAAGTAGGGCATGTTTAAATTTGACAAAATAGAACAAATTATGGAATGATAGTATCTTTGGTGAGCAGATCGGTGGTTTTGATGGTACACAAACACACTGCATTGTAAGCAAATACAACCTTACTTTTATTTTGTTACAGAAGTGTCGTATAAGCATGAACAATTTGAACTGATATACACAGTTTTCGTAAAAGACAAAATGATAAACCAATCACAAAAACGGCTGAACCAAGCTGTTTTGAATAAGGGTCTATATTATACCCTGGGGGCAGCATGTTCTCTTTCATTCTCTCTATCTGTGGCAGTTATTGTGAGTGTTTGTTAAGTTGAATTCCAGGGCCTGTGGTTACCAGAGGCTTTGAAGTCCCTAAAGCACCAGTGGCGTAGTGCGACAGGCCCCCAGCTTGCACTGAAAGGCCCATAAAAAGAGAAAAGTAAACAGACAATGATAGACCAGAATGCCAAACTCTACTGCATCTATTGGCTGCAGCTGAATCCACGGACAGCATGCAAACTGCAGGGAAGTTTAGTGAGGAGAACAAATGAATGAGCTTCTTTGACTACAGCTATTGTAGCACTTTTCATGCACATACTCTAAGCACAAATTCATTGCTGACTTAGTAAGTGCCTGCCTTTGAACTACAGCTGCAGCATCTCTTTCTCTTCAATCTGCAATTTCCTCTTTCCCTCCATTCTCTTTTCCTCTTAGCTGCTGTTGTGATGTGAGATTGCTGCAGGCGTTCCAACATGTGTTAATTAGCTATGTAGCCTTCTTTTTCCATTTATATCAAGGTTGAAGATCACTGTAAGTCAACTTTGTAGAACAGTTTGACATTAAGATTAGAAAAAACTGACTGACCTTGAATTTTGACAAACTAAGCAATACAAGAAAACATATTACGAGTTTTTAGAGTTATTTTGGTAATTTGTTATAATTAACATCTCACAGTTTAGTAGAAACTGAGACACTCAAAATATGAAATAAAAATTTTCACAATGTGCTGTTTTGATTCATCATGATACAAGACCTGTCTCACTGGAGCTCTCAAGCCAGACCTGACCACTTATAATCTGAGCCATTGCTCTCTTTTTATGCCCAAAAAGGCTAAAGGCCAGGGAGCCCACAGCCAAAAACATTGCAACAGAGAGAGCCTTCTCTAAGCTAAAATGACAGGAGAGAAAAGCACTGATGCAATGCAACATGGGTGCTAAAACTGAGCCATATACAGTTTAACTCTTTATTTGACCCAAACAAAAAGAGGGCATTGGCAGTGAAACAACAATTCTTGTCAATAGTACTGTTTGCTGCACAAAGCCATAGTGTTATTGCTTGGCACACTGAACTACAGCTTCTCTTGTGAGTGTGTGAAATTGATAGGTAGAATAATGCTACATCAGAGTCTCTGTGGAGTTAGAATAAACATGCAGTCACAATGTCCAATACAGTAAACAGATATTTAGCACGAAAGGAAATGATGTTTAATAGTCTTTTTAAGAAAGATTGTTATTGTCATTTAGGAAATGTGGTGCACTGGAAGTACATTCTTTGAATTCAGTGTGTGAGATAGACAGGCTCTTGTGGTGGCCAGTTATATAATGGCCGGGACAAACAAATAGAGCACTTCCAAAAGCAGGCCAATACTATCAGGAATTCAAAGCGTCCAGCCTCAAACTTTGACAGAGCATATTGTAACAGGAATACGTGCAATGTTAGTGGATCTTAGGTTGAAATTGTCATCAGAAATAGTCATTAAATCCACATCATCCTTTTACTGTTAAGTCAACATTGAATAACTTTATAAAAATAACAAGTGATAAAACAAGACAAAAATGTGCATCTTTTTGTTTATATGTCTATGTATTCTGCATAGATTTTCTGTCAATGTAATAAGCATTATGGCCTTGGCAACTCTGAGGATTGAATATCTTGATAAATCCTGCAAGAATGTAAACCTGGGTCTCTCCTCAATGAAACAAAAGAACAGCTGCCGGCAATGGCAATGCAAACATCGAAACCCAATAGACATCAGTTTGCTTTTGTAGGATCAAATTAGTGTTGCAGGAATTTCACACTGATCGTAGATGGGAGCTGCTTCACCTGCTGCAGTCCATTCTAATGACAGATGAAAGACTGACTTAGTCAGATGAGATCTGCCATCTCGATCTTTGTGGAAAGGCCGAGGCTGCTCACAACACATACAATAATCCGCATGATGAGTGACACGTCCATTCAGTCGGCAAAACTGCACATCCACTCAAACTGTTTTGTCGCTGACAAAGATCTGATGACATCTCCTGCTCTGATAAGGATGATGAAATATCAAAATATGTCTCCTGCAATGTACACTAAGGCCTATGCAACACTATGTAATGTTACTGTAGACCTGAGCCACATGACTGCAGATGCCATTGGTGTCCCATTGCTTGGGCCAGACACATTTCATGTGTTCAATTTGTGGCGCCACTGAAAAAACATCCTTGCTTTCACAAACATTTCTGGCTACAAGCCTACACACACATACTCACAGGCCAGCAAGATAATGACAGTCTAATACAAGAGCGTACTCTTTTCAAGCCCTTAAACTCACTCCATACTCTGTATAAACAAAGACAGCTATGCTTCCTCTCTTCCTCTCACTCACAGACACATACTCAAAGTGAAGACCCTTGAACAGACCAAGGCATTGTGGCAAAAAACAGAAAGTGATCCAATATTATCTACTGAATGCTAGTAGACAAACTTGTAACATATTTGATTACAGTTACCCTGAAGAAGTTTCAAACAAAACTAGCAGTAACTAATATACGTATATTGTAGATCCTACAACGTAAATGCAATGGCTAGTTCCCCTTCCCAGTCTTTACTTGCTAATGTTGCAGATGACTCTTTTTATCGACTATAGCCAGGTTGTCTGTTATGGGACAGCCCAAAATAACGATTTAAAGGAGTTTATAGGACACAGAAGAGCTCTTCAAGAGGTCAGTCTAATTAATTGTACCAAAAATAAACCATGTCTAGACTGCACACTTTTCATCCCCATTAACATTGACAGCAGCCAAACTAAACTACTCATGGGGTTATGTGTGGGATGTTGTTAGAGCAGGATGTACCACTGTAAATATGTTTTCAGCTTCTTGCCTTCTTCAAGCCATGAGGTGACCTAAGCCTATGCACCATCTATCTGTTAACACAGCAGGCCTGGATGGCGGGCGACCTGCTGGTGGGGGCCCCTGATGACTGCACACTGGGGCCTGTTGGTGCAGCTGTCCCACTACAGGGTAACATAAGACCTTATTAGAGTCCATTAGACCTCTCGGAAACTAATAAGAGATTGTCAAATACATCCAAATATTCACACAAGTCACAAAGAGAAAGGAAGTGATAGGAGGGTGGGTCATTGGGGGCAAGAGCAGACTCTAATGTTTGTTTGTGAGCGCTTACTGGTCTTTGAAAAATGGTGCTGTTAATAAAATATTCTTAATCTGGTTATTTAGAAACAGTTGTGGAGGTATGCCTTGTCATATTTACACTTCATGTCCACTTCTTATCTACTTGTCCAACAGCAAACCAACAAAAAAAAAAGAAATTTCCACACAGCTGAGACACACTTTTATATAGAGCCCACAGTCCCACAAAAAGAGCTTTCCTTGGCCCTGACAGCAGGGGTATGACCTGGAACACTGCCTTTGATCTTTAATTAACACTAGACATGACTCAGGAGAGAAGAGAGCTGATGAACATGGGAGCATTTGGACTAAGCACAATAACTAGGGCTAACAGAACTAAAGGCAGACTTTTTCTTTTTAACTGAAAAGTCATTGGCTCTTGCTATAGAGGGGATGCTTTGATTTATGTCAAGAGGCCACCAGAAAATGAAAGTGAGTCCCTGTGGCACTTGCAAGTGGTACTTCCTAACAAAGCATTTTTTTATTATACTGAAATATCAAACACTAATAGAAACATATGGACTACTGTCACAATGTTGTTCACCATTTGACTTTGCAAACTTGATGTGACCTAATTTTACTTCTAACTTTTGATAGGTTGACACACAGTTAAGAAACAATGTAGTCATTAATGCGGATTGGTGTGTTAGCCACAGTGGTAACCTTTTTTATTTAAGTTTGTTGAGTCGTTCCACTGAGACTCTTGAACAAAGTGGTTCTTATGTTCTAAGATGAAAGGCCTACTGTGGCATTTAACCTCTGAACCCATAGGCTGCTTTAGTCCAATGGGGATATTAACACAACCAGAGGGACATCATTTACTTAATGTTCTGAAATGAAGCAAAGAGGATCAAGGACAATCAAAGGACTGTTAAAATCATTAGAGAACAACTCCTATCACCTCCGCTAACCTCTAAGAAAAGGAAACTCCATACTTCTTGAAAACTTATGAAACACCCGGAGTAATTTGTGTGACTGTGATTGTTGCTACTTTCTGCTTATAACTCTATACGGAATGATATCAAGTTTCAGGGTGGTATAATACTATAAAGCAAGCCACACAATATGACTTCTGCAAAACATCTCTGAGACAGTACCATTAGACTCTGCCTACTCCTGGCTCCACCAGCACCCACAACCGTGACCACAACTATTGCACCAGTCACCATTCACTCTAACACTTGTCTTTCTTCTTTTCTATCAGTCCTATCTTAGCTCCTTTGATTCAGATGTTTCCATCGTTAATGATGTGATGCAGAATGGCTCTGGTGAGCAATGCTTTCTTTAGCTCAAAAACCTGGAAAAGACATAAAAAAGAACACATGGGACACATATATATTCATATCCGCATGCATGCCCTCATGCACACACACACACACACCTATATGTAATGATTGGGTGGTTTTAGAATGACATATATGAAGTAGCATAGTGTCTTCATCAAAGGGTGCATGGTTATTAAATCAGGAACTTTCAACGGTGGGACAGCAGAAGAGATACTATAAGACACAGATGTAATGAAGTGGTAAAGATCGGAAACTCTGACTTACTTTGGCAGGTGTTGCTTCTTTCTTCATAGCCTGGATTACATAGACACTTCCCAATTGGTACAAGCCACTCCCCTTCCGTGCTGCAGTACATTCGGGGAGGTTCTTCCTCTTTCGAGTGATTGACACATGACCCTTTGACTTCCACCAATGACTGGGAGTCCATTGGCACTGTATCAGGAAAGAGGGCCAGATTCCTCACAGTGTTTGGACACTTCTTAAAGTAGACCCTAACCGAAACTAGGGCAACACAAGCACCCACATCTTGGAAGGCCAGATAGAAGCCCTTCTTAGTCATGGGGCCCACTTCCCGTACCTCTGTGTTGAGCTTCAGAATACGATCACCCAGGTCCATTTGGGTAAAGCTCTCATCTGCAGCAATGGTGTCAATCTTTGAGAACATGTGCTCTCTAAAATGACTGCCCTGATCGTCATCTGCCTCCAAGTACAGGAGGTTGAAGGTTTCCTTGCAAGTGCCCAGGACCAATGGAATGGAGTTGCAGTCCCTCAGTGTAAACTTGAGCTCTACGTAGATCTTTTGGGCCGACTGGCGAGGAATCCAGTTGGTGCGGAGCCAGTTGTTCTGGCTGTACTCCATAACGTTGCAAACCTGGAAGGTCCTTATTGGGGTGTAGTGCTCATCCACACCACTGATCTCTTCCCACTGGAAAAGATAGAGATGGACAGAAGGAAAGGAACAGAGGCACGGAAAAAGAGGAACCAAATTGGATCAAGGATGCAAAGCAAAGGGAGGCACAAGAAGCAGATAGGGCAAAGGAAAGTTTACAGTGATAGAAAAAGTATAGAAATGGTAGAGAATTTGAAATATTTGGTTTAGCAAGAATGTGGAAGGAAAAGATAAGGGAGAAGGGGGAGGGTATGAGGAAAAATAAAGTTATTTCCACCCTGTAAGCATTTACAAATGAATTATTTAGACTCTTTTACACTTGCTGAATACTAAACATCTAATAAACACTTAAGGGTGAAAAATCACACTACCAGATCTCTTTGCAATGTACCCAAATTAATTAAAAGCAAACTTGCTGCCTTAGCCAAATTTTCTACTTTGCCCAACTGTGAAAATACTCATGAAGTGTGATTTACCACCTCATTTCCTTTAGATTTGTATGCAGCATGCCTAATTGTGAATAAATATTAGCAAAATCTCCTAGTGTTTTTTCCACCCTTTTTACTAACAAGTTTTTTTTACTCTACAAGTGAGGAACGTTCAAGCTGCAGAGTTGGTTATTTGCATCACAAGTCTACTTCTACTGAAACGTGCTGAATTCACTAAAAAACGAAACAGAAAAAAGAAGCATCTACGGATAGTATAGACAGATATAAGAGTATACGAGGAACGTTTGTGTCTATCTTACATTTTCCCTCCACTGGGAGAAAGCAATGAGAGAGGAGAAGAGAGAAGAAAGCGTGGTCAATTCTTTTTTTGAATTCAACACACAGCGGGAAGACTCATTGATCATGTGCTTTGGCTTCGGCTGTCCAGGCAAATAAACACTGAATGAGAACAATGATAAATGGACAAAACAGCTAAAAACATTGGCTTCATTGTGGTTAAAATGACAGTCATTAAAACGAATGGGCCAGAATGTGTAAATGAATGTTTTGCAGAGCATTTTTTTTCCCCTTTCTAGTGAATTTCAGAATGAATGTGTGCCTGAATGAGCAAGTGCAAGAGAGAGAAACAATGTAAGTGGAAACTGAATTATCGCTGCTTTCACACAAGCATTAATGGAAACATAAACCCACACATACATTCACATACAGCTCATGTGGAGTGTTTAAAGTTTCGTAGCTGGCAGGCACAGCAGGTGCTCTCAGCCAGAACACAGAAAATAATGACGAGCTAAGACGTTTAGGCTCTCTGTTACACTTTTTGAGTGTATCTGGGGGTGTGTAAAGCATAGGGGTGTCTGCCATTTGGAGGAGCTCTCGGGCTGCAGCACACCCACTTAGTTTTCATCTGAAAAATGTTTCAAAAACGCTTCTAAGATTGACACGCTTGCTTAATAGAGCAGTAATATTGTCAAACACCTAAGCTGAAGATGGCTTATAGCCTCCTGTGTTGTAGGTTTTTTAGATGCATGAATGTTTCATTGATCAGGGGTTTAAACTTTAGATATGTTGAAGAATGTTATAAAATAAAAAGTTCTAACAATCAAAAATGAATAAAGGCACATTTACAGGATAATAAAAGAGGCCAGATCACTTTGTCAGACTTGTAGAAGACACTGTCAAAAGGGGTACAAAGTGTCATAAATGAGCATAAACAATACAGAAACACTGCAGTCAATTGCTAGTAAAAAAAAAAAAAAAAACAGTGCTTCCTATCAGTGACACCTGCTGAATTGACAATTTGTTGATATAACATACTCTGGAAGGAGAACGGCGTAACTCAGATAGAGCTACAAGACAACAACCAAAATAAAAATCCCGCCACAAAGTTTGTGTTTAGTCTCCTCTGTCACGCTTTGCTCGGCATCACCTCATTCATCAGCGGAGCTCCCAGTTGGACTTAACCATAACAAAAAAAGTAGAAACCAATCAAGCGAGAGACTAAAATAGCAAGAGGTGAACCAAGACTTTTCACATCTTTCACCTCTTTTTTAACCAAGAGTTTAATTACACTTTTCAGATTAGTGGGGGAAGGAATGACGTGATGACGTGCAAAAAAGGTTTGATGACATTGGCCTGACACAACACAAAGCAGTCGAAAGATGGGATCTGACATCATGAGTAGTGTGGCTGCTGACACAGTGTTTGATAAGACATGGTGGCTGCATAAAACGTGATGAAATCCATACATCCTGCAAGCAGCAAGTTGCAGTAAAATTATTTACATTCTATAATAAGAAATGGCTAGCAGTTAAATATTAGAAATTACAATAAACCATGCAGTGCATTAACTTTGCATTTACATAGGACATATTGGGAACAAAGCATTAACACATGCGATGAATGTTGTCCCTCTAAAAGTATTTTTATTTTATTTTTTTCATTGATATTTGTTTTTATTAACTGCATATAAGCCAACAATAGCGGAATACTCTCAAAGCACAAACTATCCCTGTTGATATGTCTATAGTTTAAAGATAAGGTCAACAATATTTCATCTGTTAATGCCACTTTCCTTCCAAAACAAGCAATGATTAAGATTAAATAACAATAAAAACACTAAATAGACACCAGCAAAATTGTATTTAATTTCCACAAAATATAAGCGTTGTCAGTGTTTGGTATCACAAAAGATAAACAAGATAAGTTGGAATAGATTTTCTTTGCTCTTGCAGTGTTTTCACTTTCTTTGAATTCCCACATGAACACCCGTCCCCATTCATATCTCTCCTTTTGGATGACTCTGTGGACCATTTGTGGTTATGAGCCAAGTAGCTGATGTCTGTGTTGAAAATGTTTCCAACACTATCTAACACTATTTAGACTGGACTAAATCTAAAACAAAAGACTGTGCTGCGTCTCTTCTGGTATCAAACACATGGGGTTTCAAATCAAACCCAGGTGTGTGTGTGTGTGTGTATCTGTGTGTGTCTTATCCTTATCCAGAGAATACAGTTTAACTTGGCCAAAATCAATGTTAGCTTCTTCTGTGATGTGAGGATCCTACTCTGCAGCATAACATTTACTACACACAGCTTCCACCCCCTTCTTTTCAAACATTACCTTGAATTAACTTAGTGCTGCATGGAGGCAGCAAAAAAGTTGTAGATGTGAACTATGTGCATGCCAGAAACAGCCTTTCTGTGTCTGCATATCCGCCCTGTGCAACTATGGGTTCTCTCTGGGCACTCTGGCTGGCTGCTGCTCAATTCAAATAGGGGAATTGGCTGATCTAAGTTGCCCTAGGGAATAAATTTAAATGAAAATGGTTGTCCGTCTAGTATGTCTCTGAGTGTTACCTTTGGTGATTGCCCAGAGTACATCCAACCTTATTCCCATACCAGCTGGGATAAGCTCCAGGACATGCAGCTCAAGTAGAGATAGAAAATAAATGAAAAATTATGATGCTATCAATTTTGTCTATGAACTATTTGTATATGAATATAATTTAAATCGAACTGGTGGTGGATGATGACAGAACAATGTCAGCTTTGCACTACATTTGATTCCCAGTTTACCCTAATTCCCTAAAAGTGCTGCCAGAGACAGCTTGCTGCTTGAATGCACAGGAGTGCCAACAAGGATAAATGAAGGTCTAAGGTGACTAGCCAGGCCTTGTTGCTCTCCAGGGGGCAGTTACTCCACTCCCTGTGCCCTTTAATTGATATATAACAACACCAAGACCCTGCACCAGCCTGAGTGACCTGTGACCCTGACCCCTATGGTCACAGCTAGGGAGAACTTTGGTGTGATCGTGCCCCTGGGCTCTCTGATCTGTGCTGTAGGTGAAGTAGTTGAAGGGACAGTAAAATTAACTGTGGTAATCTGATCTTCGAACTACGGCAACAGGCACAGCTCGGAGTAACCGAGTCAGCACACAAGAGCATTTACTTCAAAGTTGGAAAGGTCTAGGAGTCCAACAAGTGTAGGGTAACAATGCATTAGGGCAAATACCAGCTGGGATTCAGGAAATATGGACCCACAGCACTCAATGTTTTTTTCTTTCTTCTTTGTTTTTAGTTTGTAATTATGTAATTTTCTTATAAAAGCTAAAGAAATACAATGTCTATTTTTACATATTCATGGTGTGAGCCACAATGGAACCATGCTTTTTAATAAGACGATGATTGTCCCCAAAATACCTTTTGCAAACATATGGATAAATAAGACTTGCATTAAAAATTTACACATTATCATTATCATTGATCAGTATGTAGTACCTATGGTTTATGCTAAATATAAGCATTGTAATAAATAAAGTTTAAAGTAAGACATATTTGTCTGCACCTTTTGAATCACAGCATCATAGTTTTGATTTTCTTAAAATATAAAAGATGCACAAACAACAACTTCATTCTGTCGTTTGTAAAACATGTTTTCTATCGTCAGTGTGTACAATGGCATTGTTAAAATAAAATGTTTGATGTCTGATCGTGCTCCAAGTTGCTGAAAGACACACAACAGCAGCTGCATTTATATGTATTCATGAGTCATATTCTCATTAATAGCAAAAGCAAAAAAATCCTTTATAAATATTTCATCTTTTTAGTGCAGAACAAAGAAAAGAGCTCCTACAAAACCATTGAATATTGCATCTTTCCATATTTTCCATTTTACTATAGACTCATATTGTTTGGTTTATATGTAATTTGTATTTGTGAATTGTATGTTTTAAACCAAATTACAGGCTCATGAATCATATACACTAGCTAAACCTTTCCGTTACCTCACTGGCTACAGGGTTTGATCTAAAGACCAGGTTGTAGTGCTACAAATGAGCAGGCAGTTTGTTTTGAGCTCTGCGCAGAGGTCACACTGGTCAAAGACACGACAACTGCAGAGTATCCCGAGCAGAACAAGGACAATCTCGGCAAAGGCACATCCCGAAATACACTTGGATCCTTCCCGGGTCCTTTCCTCCTCTCTTTGAAGAGCCTTTCGCTCCTAATCTGGTGTTTATGTTCTGCCCAAGGACACATAAACAACAACTGCTGCGAACAATGAAGCCCCAGTGCATATCATTGCATTATGTTTTTATTTACTTTTGTGGCTGTCCTTGAACATATCTACAGGGATTTACAATGAATGTGCTTTCCAAAGACAAGGTAACTCCCTACATCAGACTTTATATGTCCTTCACTTCCTTCCTAGTTCCTTGCCTTGCCCTTCTAATCCTCGTTTATGGATGGGCTTTTCTCCGCTCTCCAGCTCTCTTTCTGGTGTTTGGGCTGCGGTTCATGCTGGTCAAGCTGAATTTGCAGAGAGGGCGGCTGCAGTGCAAGGGTTTCTCTAAGAGCCCTTGGGCAAGTAAAGAAGTTGAAACAGCCGCCTGTGTTTAGAGAAAAAAAAAAATATGCGAAGAAAGCTGGCTGACTGACCGGGTGGCCCTAGTCCAAATTTTTATTTTTTATTTTTTATTTAACTTTTTGTATGGCAAGCCCCCACCTCTGCTTTCATTTGAACGTGTAAGTGGGATAAGACTCTAAAACACTGTATAGAAAACAGGAGAGGAAAGGCCAGTGACCTTGTGAGGAAAGTTATAACAGCTTCATTGAGAGGTTAAACATCTCCTTCTGAGCACATCTTAACAGTATTTTAACATAAAAGAATCCCAGTACATTAGAACTTGCTGTCAAAATCTCATTGCAATATCATCATGTCACCAAAGATTGAAAGTTGTAAACTGCTTAAAGACTGTTTCAAAAATTGACTGTTATTTGTGTAAAAAAATGTAAAGCCAAAGCTCAATAAACTATTTAGTCTTCAAAAAAAAAGCTTTTACTTTGTGGCCATTAATTGTGATTTGCATGCACATGTAGCATCTGGGGCAATGGTTTGTTGCTTAAGAATGCTTTCTAAGCATGCAAGAATGTAATCTCGGACACTCGTTTAGCCTTAGTGAAGGCCTAAGCCCCCTGGACACTGCTCTGCAATCAGTCTGCCTCCCAGACAGATAACACTATATCTGGATCACACACTTTGTCCGGCTGCTGACTGTGGACCCATCGTCCTGGGGAGGCTAAGCTCTTAATTTGTTTAGACTCAAGCATGTTGTGTCTCGGTAGGCCAATTGCTGCAGAGTTTGTGCGGTTGGAAACACAGTCTCTAAGAATATATGTTACAGTTTTTAGAAAAAAAATCACTATTTGGATGCACAAAAACTTTGAAACTTCCCATTGCAAGTTCTGTCTTTACTTGAAACTCCTACTGTCTTTCCCTCACCAAGTGTAAACAAATTTCATATTGTTACAACTTCATTTGACGCAAGTTTTCATGATAATATGCTACAAAAGAGCCTTAAAGATAGAACATGTTCACATAGTCTGGTCAGTGTCAGTGGACCTGCTGTCTGGGGGAGGCTAAGAGCTTACTCTGTTCAAACAGGAGCATGTTGTGTCTCGGTAGGCCAATAGTGGCCTCTCCATCAGCATGAAAGACTGCGTGTGTGTGTGCTGTGTGTTTGGGCCCAGTGCCACTACCACATTATGAGAAATCATTTGTGAGCAACAGCCTCCCAGGGCAGACTGCTTATCGGAGCGCAGTCGGTGGATGACGTGAGTAATTACAGATGATTCACCTTGAGGACTTGATCATCAGCTTTCTCGCTCATCTTTTTTCCATCCTTCATTATATTCCCTTTCTCTCCCTGGTTTTTTGCCTCTCCTGTGCTTTGCTCTTGTCCTGAGATATTCTTGTTTAAGTCACTCTAGCTCCTATAAAAAATAAATTTATACTTTATTTATAAAAACATATATTAAAATATACTGCATATCAATTTAACCCAGCCCAGGGAGTTGACAATATCCACTTTGTCTTGGGACACAAACTCAGGTCTCTAATATTCTAGGTTTTAGAAAATGCTCGTACATTTTTACATTAGAGGAAAAAACTTTAATATTTTTATAGATTATTTATTGTGTCTCCATGGAAATACTATAAGCCAAAGAAAACAAAAATTTACAGAGACTGTGTTGCCAGTCTTCTGTTCTTCTCCTGAGTCATTCTCATTTAAGAGTGACACTGTCTCTTTATTATGAAGTGTAAAACCTAATCTGGTCCTGGCTTTTTCTTATTGTTCAAAGTCAGTCATTTGAAATAAAGCAGAGCTCTCCATTCGCGCTGCGTATCCTCCGACGCACATTCCACTGTCCAGCGGTGGATCAAGTCTCTTGTATTGGTATGCTCTTTTCTGCTCGCTCACATGTGAAAAACCTCATTCGAGCACAATATCAATCTCCTCCACAGACCGGTCACGCTGTTGTCCCATAACCTGCAATTGTGCTTTGACCCAGTGCTTTTATACCAGTCCGTTCCTCTGTGTTATGACGGTGCCAGGGCTGAGTGAAACAAGGTTTGGCAGCTCAATGGAACAAATGACTGGATTACCTTAAGCCACTGCCAAGGAGTAATTCTAACACTTAATAAAGGAGGAAAAAAAAAAACGAGGAAGTGAATTGTGCGTATGTGTGCATGTGTGTGTCGGCGGGCTAGCCCTGAGGCACAGTAGTCTAACTAGTAAGACAAATAAACACTAAGCTAAAGCTCACTAGAGGGACTTTGGTTGCAGAGAGGTTGATGGATGAAGCAGCAAAGCTTTTTTTTTTCTCCTCTTTTCTCAAAGTGGCAATGGTACTGCAGTTGTAAGGCTTAGTTTTTGGTTTAAGGTGCTCATATGTTTTCCCCTGAATAGTTTGCAATGACTGAGAAGTCAACCTAATCTTCAAGTCAAATATTTTTTATGTAACATGCAGACAAAGAATATAAAAGTATTCCCTTTGCGTGGTACGGTACTGGTCAGGTCAGTGTGACATGGTAAGAGTGCCCCATGAAGAGCCTTCTGTTTTCAACACGGTATGTACAGGAGAGCAACTTCAGCTTATGCAAACGTAATTCAAAAGCTACACAAGTTTTTACATGAGGAATGCTCTTCAATCTAATCAAGAGTAAAATAAGCTCAAATAAAAAAAGCGAATCCTCCTGTGTAGCTGAAACCTGGAAGCATTGCCATAAACTGCAACAGTGCCATTTTGTGTTTCCTTTTTTTTTTTTACATTTCATACCCATTATGACATTACCAAGAGCGTCTAAAAATGTCAACCAGACTGTATCACAAGTCAAATTATGTAAAATATTGTATTTGCATTGTAGATGTGTACATGTTGACATTTATTTTTTAGTCAGGAGTAGTGTTAAAATGCTGTTTATGTTTGGGAAAAAACTGCTGATTGTGGTTGGAGAAAGACAGTATGGCACCATGGAACATAGCTGATATTAATATTGACTAAATGTATTTACGTAAATATTTGATGTCTTAAGAATACCTCGAACAATTATTTGTAGTAAGTACTCAGTTGGTGCTTGTTAGTGATTATTTTACAACTTCAATCATTTGGACTGACTGAGAATTACTCAAATCCAAAGCATAAACCCCTGGTTAAGCTTGAAATGCCCTTTAAATGACAGCGCAATGTGCATTAAACTTTACTAATTGTGCAGAATTTACAGAATGGGGTGGTGCAGTTCCACAAAGCGAGGATTAAAAAGTGAAATCTGCACAATAACATTACGATGCTGACATAGCTCAATTACTATCGGTGTATGTACACTGATATTATGTGTGCGTGTTTTTTTTTTTTTTTTTTTTTTTAAGAGGATAAGCCTTTGGACCTTCTTTTGTGGATGCTGGCTGTGTTGTGCCTACATCCTAAAATCCACTAATGCTGTAATCTTTCTTAAAACACATCACAAACACTCACGCATACACACTGTATATTTTCCCCTTTGAGCATCCTGACCATATGGCAAGCTTTGAATGCTTAACCTTTAACCTGTAAGACAGAGAACGAACAAAACGCCTAAAGAAAAGTGGGTTAATCTGCACTTGGCTCATTGGGTTAACATAGCACAGTGAGAACGGCAGGAGTTCTGGAAATCTTTCTTTTACACACAGGGTACAAACCTACATCATGCATCTTATTTATATTCAAAGATTGCTTTAGTTAAATTAAAGATAAAAATACTCACCCCATGCGTTGGGTAGGAAATCCATCCTAACTCCCCTTGACTTGCTTTTGAGTCTAACAGGTTTACTGTGGACAAAAAACACAGAGGAACGTATGAGTGCCCAGCCCTTGTTAGCCTCTATTAGCCTTTTTCAAATCCCTCAGGAGGGATCCCCACCTCCAGCACTGATCATCGCTCTGTTTTCCCAGCTGCCACAAACACACACACACTACATAATATTTTGATCCTGTCCAAACAATAAAAGCATGTTCTGTGGTTTTAGAAAAAAAACTAAATGGACCAGCAAACAGATCTGTGAAGCCACAGCTGGACAATGTGATCGTTATCAGCACTGAGAAAGAGAGTGTGTTATTTGAGTGAAAAAGAAACCCATTTCTGGCACACTGGTCAGTTTGTTAAGGACCTTACACAATATGATAGATAACTGACATTTTCCCTGCAAATCAGTTAAAAGACATCTTTAGGTTGGAAACTACAAATATCAAAATATCATCATATTAAGCAATAAAACGTTTGAAAAGGGGTCAATGAGGTTTTTCAATCAATATAATTCACTTTTGTAGTTTCCATATTTGCTACATGAGCTCTTTATCTTTTAAAGCCACAGACATTTATGAGTATGATTGTATGGTAAATTTTGATAAACTGAACTGAAAACCTTATAAACTTAAAAAAATAAAATAAAACTGGCTTCACTAAACCCTGGAGTGTTGCCAATGATTGACAAATATATATTTTTATTGTATGTCTGTGAAGGTTGTCAGTCATCCAGGACATTTTGAAAGAAAGGTTAAAGTAAAAGCATCTGGACTCAGTTTTCAAGGTTGAAAACTGAGTCCAGATGCTTTTACTTCAACCTTTCTTTCATTTTTATTATGTTTAAAGTTCCCATAAACTGTGGTAGGTGAATAAACTACAAAATTTCGACTATGTTTCGGTGCCATACGTTGTTCAAGCTGTCAGACAAAAAATACGAAAGACTGGTGCTTTAACAGCTTTTGCTTTAGATGAAACCCAGCCAAATTATCAATGAAACATGGCATCTTCCTCAAGCACAGAAAAATTAGCTACAACTGGTCTATACTTGTGTATGCAGATGGCGGAGTGTGAGTGATTGTCATCAAATACGAGAGTGTGTAAGGTCCGTGACATATGGAGCGGGGAATGTGCAGGCAGCCTTATGTTATGTGCATGGCCCACTTCGGGAGCCAAACTGTCACTGCAGTTTAGCGCCACGTTCTGTTTGGAAACACATGAAACAATACACAGACTGTGAGCGCTACGTGTTCCTTTTCCAGAGAATGAGAAATATTATGATTACAATTGCACAGTAAATGTACGTAAGACGCTATTTGTAAAAAGAAAATCATAAACTTTGTTTAAATTACAATTTAAAACAAATTTAGAATCTCTAAATGTGTAAAGAATTAATAATTACAAAACATTAAATTTTACAAAAAAATCTAACAATGTGTTTACAAAAATACAAAACAAAATACTATGTAGTATGTAGTAAAAAAAAGTCCTGAAATCATTAAATGAAGGTAGACACTTAAAGCCAAACAAACCAGCTGTAAGTCTATTTACATTAAATACATGTTTTTTTTTTTTATTATATTGATCAAGTTAGACCTTTAAAATTGCAAACACTGGGCCTTACCATTTGCAAGTCATGAAGGACTGCTGGTGCTAAACTAAAATCACCTAAACCAAATTCAGTGAAAGAAGCACCTTTCCATTTTATAAACTAATTCTTGTTTCACATTAAAATAAAGATTGAGATGGAAATCATCATTTTCTCCCAGCAGGCCTGATAACCATCAGCCAGTATAGCCCTCAGTAAGAGAATCCACATTCACACAATGGGAGACTTATTACCACATCCCAGGCGCCAAAAGCTGCTAAATTGTGGCTCACCTGAGCTGTACCCAGGCCAGGCCCACTCAGCCAGTTGAGTGGCAGTAGACACATTCCTATTAGGGTCTAATGAAGCTATCTGTTCATGTCAGATAATAGCAGCTCGGCATCCAGGGCCATTGCTTCCAATTTACATTTCTCAACGAGCCGAGCCTACTACTCAAATTGAGCCGAGCGGAGGAATTTGAGAGCAGAAAATTAGACGGCACTCATATCGCATGGGGGGAAAAAAAGTCCCCTCCAGCTGCACTTGGCTGGAGAAATCAGCACCCACATACTCACATTTATATACGTACGTATATAAGTGCATAAACAATGTGAGCACTGACAAAACTGTCATACAACATACACCCTTCAGTTTTGATGCAAGAGTAAATTTTTTATTTTTTTTTTATCAGAAATGTTAAGCCCTTACCCTTATGGTAATTGCATATCTATATTATTAAAGTATGCTTTTACAAAAACGAAATAATTTGTTACAAGAAAATATATTAATAAGTTACCCCAGAGTAATCCTGTCCTTTATAAATCAATAATTTGAAAAATATTTGTTTCATTGACCTAAAAATAGGGCTTCATTCACTGATTGGTACCATACGGCAACCAATACAATTTACACAAAGTAACCAAAAATAATACATGTTGCCTTTAGTTTTGTTAATAGAAAAAAACTAAACTAAACATGTTGGTATTTATTTCTCTTTAAGTTTGAAAACCCTGGAAGCCCTCTGACCGTCTGGTGTCCCATTTACCAAAAACGATTGCAACCTGCATGACAAACATATACCTCAACATGGTCAGTATTTTGACCAAAAGCAAGCATTTACAGGCGGGCACAAACATTTGCAGTCTTTCGTACTCTTGCCCCACACACACTCTCAGTTAGCAAGCTAGCGTCAGCCAAGCATATAGCCCCAGCCCCATCAGGGAGTGCCTCTAAACGGGAACTCGGAGTATTAATAGCAAGCTGAGCCAGGCTGTCTGTGAGCAGGAGCAAAAACATCATCGAGGTAGAAACAGGTGAATCGATACTTAACACATATCTGGGCAAGCATCAGCAAACATAGCATAACTGGTGGAGGAAAGAATAGATTAGATCAAATGTCTTGTGGGTTGTTTTTGACTCTTTGTTCAAGGCATCCAATGGTTGTAAGTTTGCTTTAGCTGTTGTACAAGGAAATTAAACAAGATGTTTTTTTTAGCTGTGAAGGAATTCAATACAGGACCCTGACACATAAACTATTATTTATTTATTTGTGGTTCCATGTTGGAGTCCCTAAGTTAAAACTGTGCCATTTCCATTATTCTTTTGCTCAGTGGGCCATAAAATGCCAAAAATTCAATAAGTATAGTCAGCTATGAGTCAGAGATGCCAGTCCAGTTTAACACATGGCAAAGTGAAGAGAACAGGGAGGCACATCCTGCCCTGATGTGGGGCGTCTGAGACGGAGAGAAGTGAAAGTGGAGGTTGGCAGGCCGCAGTGCAGCCAAAGCCAGGCGACTTGTGTCTGTGTTAAAGGGTGAAGTGTTCACCTCCCATTATGAATTATTCAAGTGCACAGTCGCTCTGTCTGATGTTACTGCTGCTGCTTTCCCAACCCTCTCTGCTCTCGTTCCTATTTCCTTCTATTCTTCCTCATTTTCTTCTCTTTCCTTCCTTTTATTTCCTTCACCTGCCTCCACACTGTAACCCCGGTCATACAAACTCACACAGACCTGCATCCTGCTTCTTCCTGCTCTCAACATAAAGCTTTAGTCTGCTACACTAAACCTGCATGCACATACTTTTTCATTTACTCTGAAGCTCAAAACATGTGGCAGTATAGAACCATGCTTCCTCTTAAAGGTACAGTAAGCCATATTTTTATACTGTCCTATAAAAAAGATGGCTTAAATTATTTGTGGAAACTGTTTTAATTCTGGAATAGACTGTGTGCAATAATAGTCACTGAGAGTGGCTTTATGAGACTTTGCAGCTTCCATGATACTTCTTTGATTTTAGACACATACTGTTCACAAAGATCTGCCTTTGCAGCTGTCAGTCACTGTAAAAAATGACCTGCCATCATCTTCTGTCATCTCTCTGACTTTACTAAAGTAAGGAGCTGCACGTTTGTCCTGCAAGGTGTAAGGTGCCTACAACAATAAGAAACGTCTATCTCTAAGCTAAAGGTTATGTACGCATGACTGCAGGTCTAGACTCCACGTAGGTGAGAGGGTTATTACGAGAGGCGTTTGTAGCACTTCTTATAGGTGCCATAGCTCACAGTCTCCGTGCGTTAACAGCGGGGTCCAGTGCGCCTGGCTCCGCTGGCCAAGCCTCGCCATTGGGGGCTAAAAATACTCACGGCCTCGGGACACCCTCAGTGCATCCACATCACGCTACGACAGCACAACTAATTAAACCTACATAGATTTATTTTTTGACTGTTTAAGAGAAACGGTTCCAGAAGAGCTCGTTTTATGGAAGATAGATTTTTAAAACAGGGAATTTTCTCTCCGAGTTCAAAGTTTCTCTAAGTGCTTCTGAGTTTTATGAAGGATCATTAGGGGAAGCCACACAGTAAATACTATTCTTAAAAAATGTTGGTTAAAGCAAAGTGGAACAAACGATTGAAGGAAAATGAAATAAACTCGGTCTCTTTTTAAAAGGGACTTAATATGAGTTATGTTTCGCTGCGTTGAAAGTGGTTATGACTATTTTTTTCTTTTATCATCAATCAATTTGTGCTTTTATTTGTTATTTTAAGGGTTATATCAGCGCTACCCAAAGGCCACAAAATACAAAAGTTAAAATTAACCCGTTAATAGCCTACACGGACTACTTCTTTTTTCATAATATGTTTGTTAACGCCTCAGAGAATGAGTGCAGCATGAATTTCGAGTTGAACGAGGTCTCACGCAGTGATCTCTTTCACTTTCAGCAAAGTTTTTAATCCAGCGTAAACTATCCAACGGATAATTGCCAAATAAATAAATTAATTAATTAAACACGCCAAACCAATCTAGGCTACACCTGCGTATTTTGTATAAAAGCAAAACCAGCAATTAGTAATTTTCCTTTTATAGCCTTTTCCCTGAAGATCTCTTTGGAAAATATGAAGTCAGTATGTGACAACTAAAACGCACACTCCACAATATTCATAACGTGTCAAATCAAAATAATATTTTATATATGTTTTTTCTAAACATTTGAGCCATAACGGCTGCTCGTGTGCGTAAAGGTCCATACCCTCCATACTAACCTTTTGTGGCATACAAAGCAACTGCATTTTAAACCATTCAATAACTGCACAGAAGTACGACACAGAAAGCTGTGAACACCTCCACAGTGGTCACGGTCACTGGTTCATAAGTCACATGTGTATGACTTCGCCTGATCGTATAGAAGGCGGCAGCTCGATACTGACACTCTCTGGCAGATTGAGGCTCCCGGATGGTCAGTTTAATCATTATATTTAGCCTGTATTAACACTGATGCTCAGTCAAAATGTCCTGGCTCTTGGTTTGAATATCAGTATATGTCGGACAGCGCACAGTCCGTCCACTTTCAATACCTACATTTTCAACTTTTCCTATCTGCTATAGTTCTCCCTTTATCTCACTTTCACTCTCTTGTTTCGCTTGTAAGGCAAACATCCAAACGTAAAGACTTCACCTCTTCCCCTCGTCACGCACACACACTTGTCAGCTTCTCTGGGCACAAAGCTGAGCCACGGATTTAAACTCTTTTTTGTAGTCCCGTTCAATAACAACGTGAGTAAACTAGCAACTGCTTCATTTGTTAATTCTAATTCTATTTTTTTCCAAAATGAAATTGCCCAGTTACGTCTCTAAATATCCCAGCAAAAGTTGTCCTGACACATTTGATCTACAGCCCATTTAACGCTATTTTGTCCAAATATAAGTGATCTCAGCCTCTCGTCTGTACATGACACTTATGTCTCAAACAAACTAAAACGTTTTCACTCTAAGAACCCCTTTTTAGAGTTCTTGTTGTATAAAAATGTTTATGCTTTGTCGTTTTTGTGGTTCCGACTCCATGTTGGGCCACCTCTGATCAGACTGACCCCTCACTGTGGCCTCGGCCTAAAAGTTTCAAAACTTTTCTAACGATTGTTTTTCATGGTTTCCTCACTGTGCAAACGTTTATCGTCTTAATATTTCCTTTAATAAATGTCACCGGTCTCAGTACAATGTAGCTACAGTGTATAAAAAGATGTGTAGATGTGAATGTGAGTTAAAAAACAGGAAAAAAAATGTCGTGTTAGTAATTGTCTATTTCAGACGGGAGATTTTAAATAAAGTTCGACAAAGTTAAAATATATTTCTTTATAAAGTTTCACTGCGCACTCGGATTTTTATCCTGTTTCTCTTGTGCGTAACTTTTCTCAATCTGTGATTATTTAACTTCTAGCAGTCTACATGCAAGCAAATAAATAATAAAAAAAACAGAACAAAAAAAATCTCATTCTCTTATTCATTGCACTGGACATCAATAAGAGAATGAATCAATATTGAAGCAATGAGAAAAGCGACTCCGTGAACAGACAGCTCTGATCCGGTCTGCCGTCCGTAGTGTTTCTAAAGAGAGACCACAAACTAAAAACATGGAAAGCACCCGGACTTTGTTTCGTCTTCTCATGTAGAGACTCTGTATATTGAATAAAACAAACTGATCTGACTTTAACCTGGGCTGTTCACAAAATAAGTCACATCAGCTCCCAACATCGTCGCTAAAGCCAAATGTTCGTCTTTTTACGCGTTTGCGTCTGTGCTCTGTTTACACTCTTTAAATGCGCGTGAGTGTCTGACCGCCTGCAAAGACGTCTGTAACCTATATTTCTCATTAAAGAGCTGAACATGGAAATCCAGACAGTTTCTTTCACACGCCGCGGAGCACAACTCCTGTCTTTCTGTTGAACTGTCACGCCATCACCGCGCGTGGTGTTCACCCCATTTCATTTTCTGCTTATCCCAAACCAGGCTTTGTCCTTTGTCTCTTTGAAGTTTACTCCATTTGTGTTTCTGTGTCTCCACAGTGTCACCTTCACGCTCCACGTTGCTATTCCTCTCACTCAAATTTGGGACAGCGAGTCTGTACAGTGTCCCCATGTCTCTTAAACATACGCACACAAGCGCACACACAAACAAGCGGAGTCCCTTACCTTCATTGGGGGGGTAGATGATGGTGAACGCGGGGGGGACGCAGCGCAGTAAAAGACATAAAACGGAAAGAAGAAGTGATCGCGCAGTGCAATCCATGGCGGCGGATCAGAGCTACACAACTCCATGAAGCCACTCACTGATCTGTGAGCGTCTTCTTCTTCTCCTCCACTGCTCGCGCTTCTCGCTCTCTCCCGGCTCCGCGTGCGTTCACTGGCTGCGCGCAGGTTTCCGCTGGGTCCTACAGAGTCGCGGCGCAAGCAGCGATACAGTCAGAGGCAGCATGGGTTCAACACAGGTCACTGTGAGAGACCAAAGGGAAGCGAGCAGGTCAGGGAGTTAATGGCAGTTTCCCTCAGAACTCACCCCAGTCAATAAATGAACTCTTCTCTTAGTCAAGGCCTTTTGGATAAAGGGCTTGATCCGTTGATTTAAACAAATAATAGGCCAATGTTACAACATATTTCATAATGGACATACCTAGGCATATTCTTTTAAAAAAATGTAAAAAAAAAGCAACTTAATAATGTTCTTTTTTTTTTTTTTTTTTTTTTTGCAAACCCGGCACAAAACTCCTCCATGTGAGAGTTAACTTTAAAAGTGTAACAGTTGCAATTTTTATTATCATACCAGTGTCCTTGAATAAATATATAACATATTTGTCTAAGCATGTAAAAAAAAAAAACACCATAATATTATAATAAAGACATTATGTCCAGGTTTCTTGGGTCATCATGTCAGTATTTGCAATGCTTGGTTGCAATTCTTATATGTGATATGTATGTGTGATATGTATATATGAAAGTATGTCTTGAGCCTCTGCCTAATACTTACATTCATTTCCTACAGTGGTTAAAGTTAGGTCTTAAGTTTTTTCCTCTATGTGTAGTATTATAAAATATAATGAGGAATAAACGAGATGCTTACTGTATTTAAGTCCTATTTATTATACTGTGGATGGATGTATGTTGTTTTTGCATTCAGCTCCACTGTGACGACCATGAGGGGCCTCTGACAAACAAAGTACTTGATCCGTAGTGAAAGGCTGGACTGTAGCAGAAGTGAGGGTCCACGCTGAGACACCAGCTGTTGTGGTGGGGGTTGCACACAGGAGTCCAGCAGGGCAAGAGATCTATGAGAAAACCAAGTTAAAAGACGCAAAAACACGGGCCAACGACACTGGACGAATTTAAATTGATCAAAAATCTCAAGTGATGTGATATAATTTTGTCATGTGTCCACACACAAAACTTGCTCTTCATAAACAGTTATAATGTGGAACAACTTAAAACAATGTACGTTATAATAATTGAAATTCACTGTTAATAATCACATTTAAATTAAACATTATACTTCAAAACAAATTAACTCTTTTATTTTCTTATTTAATAACAGCCGTACGGTTTACAGTGCAGTGCCTTTATATCATGTTTTCCTCATTCGATACAGCTGAGAAGTTTTAAATGACATAGACAGATTTATCATCAATTTAATGAAGCTGGTTGTGATTCATTGACTTGTGGGTAAAGTCGTGGAGCTGTGACGCTCAGGTTTCAGGCCTGTCAGTGGATACAGCGGGAGGCGATGCCAGGAGGTCTTGTGCCGCATTAAGTGGCCGTGGCATGTGGATTTACAGTGGGCTTTAGAGGTGCCAGCCCGCGTTATACATCATCCTCTACGGTGCACCAATTCACTTATTACACCTCGGAGAAAGATTGATACAAGGGGCTTTAGGGCTCACAGTAAATTCTAGGTGGAGGCTAGACTTTGAAAGGGGGCCTTCCTTTGTCTTACAGATTCAGTTTATAATAGGCCATTAAAAGGGACATCATCCGCAGTAAGAAGAGGAATCAATGTTTATAATAAAATCCTATGCTAAACACAATAATCAATTAAGACAGTATGTAAAGTATACTTCCACAGCTGAAGAAATTTTTGCCAAAGAAGTGACAATTTACATTCTGATTTTTAAAAGCAATTTACCAATGCTGTTGTGTATAAAGTAAACAGACTACATTTTTTCCCCCAGACATTGTAAATAAATATGACTAAATACATATTTTACTGGATGAATGAAGCAGCGTGGTTAGCACTCCTGCCTCACAGCAAGAAGATCGTGAGTTAAAAACCCGGCCAGCTTCCTCTCATCATCCAAAGACATGCATGTACAGGTTAATTGGCAACTCTAAAGTGTCCCTAGTGAATGACTGTGAGAGTGAATGGTTATCTGTCGCTAAATGTTAGCCCTGCGACTAACCCACCTCAGGCCAGAAGCTGCTGGGATAGGCTCCAGTCACCCGCAACCCCTAATGGGAATAGGCTGCACAAAATGAATGAACATATTTTAGGCAGAATTTACCTATATTGTAAAATCGGTCCATAATTGGAGTGCATCAACCAATCGAGTCACAATCTCAGCAGTTGGGCCAACTAAACGACAAAAAATATTTTTAAAAAAGGTTCTTCTACGCTGTTAGAGTGGAAAATTATGAGTTTGTTTGAGATAAAGTTGTGTCATGTAGCTACAGACAAACTTTTCATCTAGATATTGTTGTATGTCACTTATATTTGATCTTAACCTTTAGGACGGAATCGGGGCATTAAGTGGACTGTAGATAAAACGTGTGTCAAGACAAAAGATGATTGAATTCTTAAGAAAGTAACTGGACTTAATTTTGGAAGAATCTAAAATAAAACATTGCTGCAAACGTGGTCAAACATTTCTTGCTTGATAGTTTGTGACGTGATAGGACACATGAATAAACTGAAACTGTGACTGTGAACTAATGAGTTCAGCCACAATACTATGGATTTTATCTAATTCTATAATCTCAAAAGCTGTTTTTCTTCTTTAGAAAGATGGAGACTGTGATAGTTTTTTGTTTTGTTTTATGTATTTTACTTTGAAAGGTGCTGTCTGTATTTTAAACCTAAATGTTAGTTCAAACTAATTACTAAAAATCTGCTTTTGATTGTGGTAAATTGGAAAAATGCATGCCGTCCTTCCCGTCTCCATCTAACATTTTCTTCTCTCTTCTCAATGACTACTTGTCCATTCTTGAAGTCTTGCCAGTGGAACAATCTGCTATGAGATGGAGGGTAATATTGATTTAAAGCCGCAATTGTAAGTCATCCTGTGTCCTGACATGGCTGTGCGGCGCTCCACGCTCTCAGAACAGATGTTGTTTAGTACCAGCTTTGAAGCAACCGAGGTCAGGCGTTTTTCCTCATCGCACACTAACACTCAAACAAACAAACAGATAAACTAACGGTGACAAGGGCTGGCTGCGTTCGCTGCTTTGCTGTCAGTGCGCTCTTCCTTTCCTGTGGTTCTCAGGCTGCACATTCCTCCACACTCACAGAGCAGAGACGCAGGGTGAGGCGGCGGGCTGCTGGCATGTAACACTATCCCCCCCCACACACCAAACTTCATACTGGGGACGACTGCTCCCCACTGCCAGCACCACAGCCTGCATTACTGAGACTATGAACAAATACCACTGTGGTCAGACGCAAGTGCAATTATTATCACTTGTCATTATTTTATTAAAAAATATGTTGTGTCATCATAATTACAGTTTATATACTTAAGCTACACAGTGGTATAATGTATAAAGTAAATGGAGAAATGGATATCTTCTAATATAAATTTTCCATATATGTTACATGTTGTTATACATTTGATCCACTCAGCGTTAATTGCACCAGGGCGGTGTTTATTGAGCACTGAGTGTCTTGTGTAATGTGTGTAGTTGAGGGTGTCCCACTATCACACACAAAAATGAAGTGCCTCTCCATTTCCTGTCTATGCATCACTGAATAATTGGGTTATGGATTTCTATGGCAAATTCTCCTCCTCAGCCACAGACGGCAAGTGAAATGTGCTTCTGATTGGACGGGGCCAAGGACACAGTGGTGGGACAAAAATGGGCCTCTTTTCATTTCCAACAACTCTCTGTGTTTCTCTTCCACTCAGTTGTTCAGAATGTTCCAGTATTTGGGATCTTCTGTGGATGCACTATTTCTCATTTTGTGTGTTGAGTTTCTATGTGAGTGACATCAGGACAAGGAGACAACTGTGTTATTCCGTCAGAAAAGCCAAAAAGTGGATGATCAAATTTTGAATGTAAAATGATTTACAACATAATTATAGACTTTTACAAAAGGAGTCTAATTTTTTTGTCTCCAGAAAAAAATGTTTATACTGCATACTACTTAAATGTTCCAACAATTATGTTTTTAGCTTATTATACATTTATTTTGTTGTGTTCACGTACTGTATGTGGTTAAATGTCATGTATTGAGCTGATAACATACTGCATTTATTTTTGGATAAAGATGCTGAGATTTTTTTGTCCAATTATATTATACAAGTATAATGCACATATTTGAAGTTATTTTTTATGTATTAACTCAAGACCACAAGCCTGTCTTAATGTAAACCAGGTGCTTCGAAAACATCAACACAACATCATTATAGTTGTTTCAAGAAAAGATAAAGACGAAAGAAAACAGATTCCCCCTTTATGTTCTTTTGGGCCATTATTAAAATGAGTTCATTATTGTGAAAAAGAAAGAGGCCTTGTTGTTTATATAAAGAAATAATACTTTTGGTGCCAGATTAGCGCCACAATGCAATGGCAATGGGCCGTTTATTTCATCATTTTTCATTGAAGTGCATTTTTTGGTTGCAATTACAAATCACTTACATTAACTTTCTCTTGGTATTACCAGCATTGACTTTACGCTTTCACACTTCCTTGAACCAGCTCATTTAACAGTTGATTTGTTCATTATTTCATGTCTGAGACACACACCAACAAGCACCTTGGAGACTTACCAAGCCGTTTCTGATTATCTCTTTGAGACAAAACTCTCCTACCTGGGAACGCATGAAGCTATAAGAGATGTTCTGAAAGAAAACAGTTGGCCATGAAGGTTTATTTACTGGAGCACAACTAAACAAGGCCAAACCATGAGAGTTGGTAATTAGAGAGGCAGAAAACAACATTTGGGCTCCTTGATGGCACTGAGGTTTTGTCACAAGGAGACAAGAATGCAAACACGCAGACAGACGCTCACTTTTTCCATTTTGGTACAGAACTAGTGCATGCCTCATTATAACCCACCTAATGACCCAGTCCCTTGAAGTTTAAATCCAGGAACATTCAACTTTGTGCCCATTAAATGTTTGGGGTACACCATAAATCAGCAGTATCACAACACGAAACACTGTTGTTTTTCTGGAAAGAAGGAGAATGTTTGATCAAAAATGTGGATTAGCTGTAAGAGAGCCATTGCATTATGTAATAATTAGCTCAAATTAATTTAACAATGTCTTTTGTGATGAGATATTATTCTTAATACAATATCTGCTATTGAATCAGCTCTTATCAGTCTTTACACAACGGTGCCATAACCCCCATCTCTGTCCCTCTGGTGGTCCTTCTTCCAGCATTCTGTTGGATACTGTTCCTCCTCCATCTGTATATAGGATTAGCTCTATACATACACACTCATAATAACACGCACAAACGTATGTCCAGGTTTACTGTGGCTGTGAGTTTGCCAACTATTTGACAGTAATACAGACCACTTCCAAGAACAACACAAATGTATAGAACTATTAAAACACCTTTGTATTCCCTTAGAATATATACATTTGGTTTACTCTACAGTGTTCAAAACTGATCCTATCATGTTTTTGAAAAAATGAATAAGGTTGTAGTGGGTGTTGTTAATACTCCTGCCTCACTGCAAAAAGGTTGTGGGTTTGACATCCCCGGGGGTAACAGCCTTGTGATGGTCTGTTCTCATCCCAATTGGTTGATTTAAATGTCCACAGTGAGTGAATATGAGCATGGATGGTTTTCTGTCAGTGTTTGATTCTCTCTTTGTTGTTGACCCTGTGATTGACCTGAGACAGGGTCAGGCCCCCTGTGACCCCCAACACAATAAGGGGTAGAAAGGGAATGAATGAAAGTTTCTAGCTGTTGGAGTCTGTTTGACCAATGATTGTCTAGAACTGTCTCTAGATTGATTATCTGCAGTAATGTTGCCCTTTAGCATAAAGTCAGTGGCGACATCTTACCTGCAACATGTAGGCCCAAAGCATTTTCCAGTATATTGCTTTATTCAGTATCTCTTTTGACTACATAAACTTGAACATGGTTCCTCAAGTGTCTGTTCGGGATTTAATGCTTCATGAAACAACCAGTGACATTCATCCCTTGCCTTGCCTCATTTTCTCTTGATCTAATCTGTCTAAGGAAGGAAAGATTAACATCACTGCGACGAAGAACCAAGCTTAATAATGAAAATTTACTGTCAATTAATTTTGTTTATCTTTTAAAAAAAAAAGTTTTTAGATATTTGCCAATTACCACCAGCACTTGTGTATCACGAAAATGACAAAGCTATTATTAGGAGATCTCTTATTTTCTGTCTTGTGTGTTACTGTGTATATGAAAATTTCCTCAATAAAAAAGTGTGTTTGTTGAGTCGTCTTTAGTGAGTCGACAGTGGAGCTATTATAGTCCTGTTGAAGAGACAATACACTAAAATATTCAAAAGCACCTTAATTATACACATGATAGTGCACAGACTCTCCAGTTGTCTGTGCGTGTCTTAGCGTTACACAACTTCCGTGATAAAACCCAATTGGCCTGTGGCTCACTGGATATGTTCCACTCATTGGGTGAATCATTGTTGTCTACGTTGTCGACTGTTGCTGCACTTCTCCCAGAAGTTCACACAGACAATGCCTCACATACACATCACTCTTTGCATAAATAAAGTGTGAGTACAGACAGTTTTGTTGACTCCTGGTGCTGCGGGACAAGAAGACAGTAATAAATGAAAGACACAGTGGAGCAAGGTAGCACTCACAATAGCAGAGTTCTGAAAACATAATATGTCCACATTCATATGTATTGTAATTGTAATGGTTCAGTTAAAGAAACACAAATTCATGTTTTTTTGGATTGAGAATTATAAGTACTGCATTGATTGTCTTTGTAAAAGGAAAAGCATACAGGGAACAAGAATGAGTCAATTTAGTTAGTAATATTTGGAGACACTCAAAAACAATATTTATTTTTACTTTGAACATAAGTATATTCCATATATAATTTTATAATAACAAGATTTAATAGTGATATATATATATATATATATATATATATATATATATATATATATATATATATATATATATATATATATATATATATATATATATATATATATATATATATATATAATGTAACCTAATGTCCTTATGTTTTCTTTAAGGCAGTGACTTATTTTAGCATTTTTCAAACATTGACTATCGAAACAGAACTTTAGAAACCTTCTGCCAGAGTCACTAAATGAGGTGGGTCTTTTTCATTAATCATAGCTGTTGTTAGTTACCTACAGCGATACACGGCCAAGCAGAAAAAAGGCAGCTGAGTGACACCTACCAGGAGTCTATCGACTAATTATATTATGGATTTTATTATTTCAACACCTACTCATTAAATGAAACTCTGTCCACTGTATATTTGCAAAGGCATTTTTTTTATTATGCTCTTGAGTCAGAGGCCTGCACTGTAGACACAAAGTAACATTGTGATTATTCTGTTATTATGTGCAGATGGATAACATAAGACAAATTTTGTTTTGAGTTTAAAGGTAAATTTACAGCAGAGCAGGATGTAACGCAATGGTTCTAATAGAGTTTTCTTTGTGTTGCTCTGTAAACTTTTTCTGTTTCTGTCATCTGCTTCGAGTCTAGCTTGGGGAGCTAGTATGAGCTCTTTGGCAAGCATGGTAAAAGCCAAGGCTAGGGTGTGGTGCACATCTACACAATATATCACAGATCCATTTGAAGAGTACATCAATGTGTCCTACTGGAAAAACCTCAGCCGAATGCCATTTTGTTTGTGGTAACACTCAAAGCCCACAGTGATGCATATTATGCAGATTACAAGCCCACTGAAAACATAGATAAACATTTCTTACAATGTAGCTATTCATTAGTCAACATCACAGGATAAGCATTTGAACTCAAGTTCATTTAAACAACAGTGAAGTGTGGTACCAGACCCATAAGCACACAGCAATTTACTGCATTTTGCATAATGTGTAAGACAGTGGAACAACACTGTGTGAATAAAAAGACAAGAAAATGAAAAGTGATATTTAGAATACACAAGTGTATCAATTCAGTGCCTTTGTTTTTCTTAGATGTATGCTACAGGTTACATACAATTTAGCCATTCCATCTTATTTTTGTTATTGCTATCTCAGCTACAATATGTCTATACAGTAATAAACGTGAATTTATGCAATCAAAGAAGCCCCAAAGACCAGATTAACCATTGTGATGATCAACAGATAAAAAGAAATGTGCTAAAAAGTGTCAGTGTGCTGCTGATGTAGGAAATTGAACAATTATATGTGCTTCTTGAGTGAAAATAATCACATCATCTCCTAATGGGAGGATGTCACATTAGTGATTATACATTGCTGACAATGTTGCTTGAATCGCTGGCTCATCACATAAACCTGCTTCACTGGGTATGAAATATGGACATTTAAAACTCTTTAAAAATAAACTTTTACCAACAGCTGTACTTCTTCTGTGCCTCTATCTATTGTTCATAATCAGTGTTTGTTCCGGAAAAAAGCCAAACTTTGCTTCATCATGGATCAGGTATGCTGGCATCCATTATCCCATTATTTGTCAGTTCACTTTGAGCATGTATATCCAGAGGAACACATGGTTACCATCAGCAGGACTTGAGACCACAAAACCACAGTGTTAGTCTAATCTCTAAATACCATGTGTAATGGGCTCCATGTCATTATGTTGCCTGGCTTTATGACACACACACACAGTGTTCCAAAACAGCACTGTGATGAGTGTGTTTGTGCCACATCCAACTGAAACGCTGTAATAAGGAGCGGTAAAACCCTCGTCAGTCGTCACAGTGGTTGTGTTTCATGTAAAGAGTGTCTGATGCTCTTCCTGTTTCAGACAATGTAACACGCCAGTGGCCTGACACGTGTGTACACTGTGCAGTCTTGACTTAGGAGGTGTGCCTTAATGCGAGAAAACTGTATCAGAGATATTTCATTAGTATTTCACAATTCTTTCAAGTGTAATTTTCATTACCCTATGTTACATGTCTGATTTATTGTACTTGACCCGACATGTTAGAAAAAAATGATTCATATCTGTTACAAAACCATCTGCACATGTAATATCAGATTGATTCTTGTTTGAGATTGAGTGGATAACCTGTCTGTGATAGAGTAAGCACCTTTCACAAAGTACTTTTATCCAGTCAGAGCAATGGCATGCCTGAACTGGGGTCGCTGCTGGGCAAGGTAAAGGGATGAAATAAGTTGCATGTTAAGGGATAGGTTAAAAGTTTTGAGTTTTTTATTCATGCTGACATAGGCACTCAATTTTCTTTATGAAAACCTTACAATCTTTAATTTAAGTTTAAAAAAAAAAAAAAATTCTCTCTATATATACAAATATAGGGAAATGTTTTTTTCTTATTTTTTTTTTTATATCCTTTATATCATATTTCAGACCCTGCTTTTAAATATTGATTTAAATCTATTAATGTATCTCTGGAATGGTTTTATTTAAGGTATCAGGTGTTTTGTTTTGTTTAGACCTTTCTTGCCACTTTTTAATAGAATAGTAGATTGACAGGAAACAGGAGAAAGACACACACTCTCTGGAAAAATGATCCAAGCAGGAATCAAACCCCTGTGTACTCTGTTGAGTATATGGTACACATTCTACCAGGTGAGCCACCAGGAACCAGTGGCTTAAAAACATAAAAAAAAAAACACTTGATTACATTGGAATAAAAAATCCTTGTCTTTAACCATTGTGATATCTTTTTTTCCATGAGCCTAATTCTTCCTGTGCTACCAGGACTGTGAACAGAGAGATTACCTCCATTTGTCTTCATTAGCATATTAGCTAACAGGCCCTTTGCTAGAGCCCGTGGGAAACTGCTGTAATTGCTAAGATAGCTATACTGAACCACAGAAGGAATCTATAAAGCTGTGTGCATGTGTATTTGAGTAATGACAGAACTCCACTTTGACTCTCATACTCCGTACTGCCTTACATTACATCCCGGTGTGCACACACAAAGCATTAAAGAAGCAACAACCCACGAAATCACTCGTGCAGCCAGCTGTTCCTCAGTCTCATCATAGGAATTTCTCTGCCAAGACCTCCGCGAGTGCTGCAAACATTTTCATGAAAAGAATCGTCACACATCTTCACTTGTAAAGACCTTCTGCTAAAGAAGGATATTTTTGAGTTTGTGAGTGATTTGAATGCATATCTGATCTAGCAGGAAGAGTGTTTGTTTGATCTGTTCTAATATATGGATGATTGCAATCGCCTGTGATTCAAATTAGAAGCCGTGCACTCATCCTCAAAAAACGTCTTATACAGTCCAAATGGCACACTGAAACATGTCTAATTGCGAGGCACAAACAAACACAAAAATTACAGCAACTGTGCCCAATTAGTAGATATTTTTGCATTGCTTTCTGTAGTTTGAGGGTGATTAGCTGTCTGTTCAGGTAAGAAGTCTGTATAGAGTACATTTAGAGTTCAGGGGCTCTGAAGAAGAATCAACAATCCACTCATTATGATCCATATCACCATGAGATGTTAAAGGGTATGTACGCCCTGTTATTAACCCCATGACCTATAAACAGTAAGCAGTAGAAGATAAATGGTGTTTTTATGCTAACAGGCTATGCAGATTGAAAGTCAAAAGGGGGCTTGCTCTTTTTATGTCCAACTTTGGTTTGAAACACCCTCCTAATACAAGAAACAGAGAGAAAAAATGAAAATACAAAAGGTGGAGCATGGAAATGAGAAGAACAAATATGAGACTGTGGATGCTATTTATAGGCATATGTCAGGTTTGAGGTAAAGTCCTGAACCTTTACTGTAATTACACCAGCATTTAGAATAGAGAAGAAGAGTGCACCGTGGCTCACCTGGTACAGTGCATACCATATACTTGGGAGACCTGGGTTCAATTCCCTTTTGGGTCATTTACTCAGTGTCATCCTCCTATCTCTCACCCTGTTTCCTGTCTGTCTACAGTCCTATCAAATTGTTATGGGAATAATATATTTCTTATTGTTATTAAGTACAGGTTGCTCTTAGATCTGCTCATGTCATGTCACATCCTGCACTTGGGAGCTTGTCATGGGAAGGCATTACGATACGCCGTCTACCACTGTATGTACGACATGATATAAAATGTATTGTTTACTCTTGCAAGGAAACATTATTCTGTACAATTGTCTACATGTGTGTGCTTTGTTTCATTCTTGCAAGAATTAAAACCTGACTAATTCCAAATTATATCTGCTGTCTCTATCGTCTCGCTCATTGATCTGAACTAAAAATTATTTTAGTTTATCAGTTCATTTGAAGTGATGAGATATTGTTTAGGGCTTAACAGAATTTGTGTTAATTCAGTGGACAGAAACTTGTCGTTACTTAACTTGCTTTGATACAGTCTGGCTACTATAGGATTTTGCAGCTTTCCAAACAGCATTACATCATTGATTATAAAAGGCTAAAAGTGGAGAGAAAACTACAACAGTGTTCATGGTTCTGTGTAATTATTGTGCATATGTAAGTACACAATGCAGTGGATTGGCCTGAGGGCTCATGGATCGCGTGCTTAGTCCGACCAACATGCACATTGTAAGATAATTTAAAGCATAGTGACACAGGCCTAGTGGCACAATTTCCCCGACACACACGATTAGCATCACGCCATCCCTCACCTCAACATGGTTTTCAGGAGTTTACTGTTTTGACGGGCTGCGTGCTGTGAAGTCATGTAAATAAGAATGCATTCACACAGGCATAGTTTGCTAATTTGAGCCCGACACCTTATGTTACACAGATGACAGACTGAGCATCGCCTAGTGCATTGAACAATTGATATCATGTCTACAAAAAAGTCAGACCTTTATGTAGTGCATATACTGTACTATGGAAGTCACCAACTCAAAATGGCCTTTTTGATAAGCAAAAAATTTACTTCACCTTCAAAGATCCAATGAAGCCCTGGCCTTGACATGTCAGTGCTGTTTGAGGTAAAAGTGAGAACTTACAGGAACATCATTTTATGGCTGATTGGGATCTCTTCCTTAACAGCTTTATAAAAGGGTTTTAATGAAAAATTCTCTGGAGGCATGAGTCATCTGGGAGTGAAAGTCTGTGTAATGGATTGTTGGTCAGCCAGAAAGTCCCTTTGTGTCCAAGAGCTCATGCTTGGATAATCACTTTGAGCAACATAGTCCGGAAAGATAGAGTGAGGAAAGATCAAGTGAATGCCTCCAATGTGAGAAGTAGATGAGAAAAGGTGAGAGTGCGCTCGAGTTTGGGCTGCTGTTTCTGGGCTTTCCAAAGCAGGATTTATTGAATGTGATTAGAGGTGCCATTCTGTCTGCCAGGATACTCCAGCACCACTTAGATCGCACTCACTATGCCAAACGAACAAAGCATATATACACATCCACCATCCTCCCGTCTCATCTCTTCCTGTCTTCCTCTGCCTCTCTTCATCTCCGTCTATCTATCCGCAGTGATTGAGCTTGTGCCAAGGCTTAACCACTTCAGCAATATCAGAGGGAGCAGCACCGTGATTGCAAATAAAGAGTGAAAAAGTGCTCAAGTGATCATTCTGTTAAAATAAAGAATGGCAATAGGTATGGCTTAGTTATTCACTTTTTATTCATGATTATAATTTGGATTTTCCACAAACATATATGCTAATTTCTTCAGTAACTTTCTTATTTTTCCTTGGTTCTTTCTTGTTATATGTGAGTTCTCTCAAAACAGTAAGAGTTTAATATTGCTTTACAATAAAGGCTTGGGATAAAAAGACACCGTGGAAGTCAGCATTATTTATTTTTATTTTTTTTTATATTTATATTTATATATTTTTTTCTTTATATAGCGCTTTTCCACCCAGTGCTTTCTTTGCTTTGAAAAACGTCATTGCGGCTGTATGTGGAGAATGACTGTGAAAAGTAAGAGTAAAATGTCTCTTAATTTATCTGTGAAGGTTCTCAGTCATTCAGGTCATCTTGAAGAAAAGGTTAAAAGAAAGGCATCTGGACATCTGGAAAGTTTTCAAGGTGAAGACGTTTCATCTTTTATTCCAAGATTTTTTTTCTTAGAATTGAAAAAGCCTCCTGGAATACCTTTTCACCTTGAAAACTTAGCCCAGATGCCTTTTCATTAACCTTCATTTTTTGTTTCTTAATTTATGTGCTGAGTGATAAAACATTTAGCCCTCAATGTAAACGTTGCGGGCTACTTTATGGGCATTTATTTGAATGTGTTGAAAGCAGAGGAATAATTGGAAAGATTTTGTGAAAAATGCTAATAAATAAATTAGCTAAATTGCTGATATAAATTGTTTTACATTTTGTTTGTTTCAACTTATTTTTATGTTTGCTTTCTAATTTCCACTAACTGACAAGTCAGAAAACCTCTTCTCGGCTTTGTTCCCAAAGTTACTGGGAGTATTTATTAGAAAAGATGCTAAATTAAACAATCACAGCATTTTTCCACACATGATTCATCACGCCTTCATTTCCTTGCCTTCCCCCCTTCTGTCTGCACTTGAAAGCCAAGGCCGTCACTTGCCCTGCCAGGTCGAAAAAGCTCAGCCACAAGTCAGACTTCTCGCTCAGACGCAGCCATCCCTCCCTCTCTGCTGCCTGTGCCAAGCCCCCGCCTCATCCTCCCATAGGCTTTCATAGAAACTGGTCCTCTTTTGTCCTGTGCCAGAACTCGCATCCTCGCACAGCGCCCAAACTCCCCTCGCTCCATCATAACCACACAGAGAAGAAGGGCTTTGAGATAGATTTATTTTTCTCCTCCCTTACAGCAATCTATCAAGTTTTAGATGATCCAGGGCAACGGAGGGCTTCACTGTCTCGTAAGTAACAGCCAGCTGACAGATGGGAGCCTGGTCAAGGATTTACAAGATACACAGGAGTTACTTTATCTTAACCAGCACTGTAAGGTACTGTAGCCTGCGGAGAACAAACACAATGAAAACCCAACTGAATCATGCAATCTGACATGTTTGAACAAATATCCGCTCTAATATTTACATTAGCAGTCGAGTGGCCAGTTTACAGCAATAGGTAGATTTTATTGTTTTTGTTGGCAATGACGTAAAAAGTCACAAATCTGAGTAGCAGGCGTTTTCCAATAGCAATAAAGAATTAACCCAACTCTTGTTTATTTTTGCCTCCAACACACTGTGACGTTTAAAAATTTGTGTTCATCACAGATAATTTTTCCATAAAAAAGTTACATGCTTGGTCATTGAGAGTAACAATGTACACTAACTGCTGATTTGGGCGCACTGTTTTTAATAGAAATAGAGGTTTATTCTTCCTTTTTATATTGTGAAACCATCAAAATTATTTTGATTTTACATGTGTCAATGTCTGTAAGGCAAAAATCCTGCTAAAGAGGATGTCTTAAGGTCATATATAGGTACACGGGTATATAACATAGGTGTATACATTTTTAACACAGTTAACATATGCAACATACTTTCTCTGATTTCTGAAACATAATTGTGTCCTGCTACTACATCTGCATCTGTGAAGTAATATGGCAGTTTGAAACAGCTACGTAACATCTGTTGTCTCTTTGCCAGCACAGTGGGCAGAAGCACCCCATCTTCACACTTCTTGGCCATTTAAATTCTATTCGTTTCTCTCTAATCTCCTAAAGATTACTGCACTCCACCTGTGAAACAAACCAGGAACACGTTCAAACACACACACACACACACACACACACACACACACACACACACACACACACACACACACACACACACACACACACACACACACACACACACACACACACACACACACTGAAGATGCACCCAGCTGTAAGCCGCTCTAGTAAAGGAAGACAATGATTGATGTCTAAACACAGAGGAACAAA